>SKCR01032035.1:0-166702 GCA_019454045.1 Zanthoxylum bungeanum
GGTTCCATGCATTAGGTTATATATATATAATGAGTTTAACAGTTGTCAGAAAGTCAGAGGCTCGGGGGAGTAGGACGGCCTATTCCCTGCCGGTAACATCTCCGGATTGGGGATGTTACAATTTAATTAAAGAGTTTTAATTAATATTTCGAGATTATTAGAGTTCAGAACTGTAGATCCATTTGGTCCCTGTGTTAGCTCGTTACACTATAAAAATCAATGGAATAATTGGATAATCCAATTATGAACTCACTTGAAAAATATTAAATAATTGAGAATTATTTATTTACATAATTATTAATTTGATTAATAATTATATAATGTCTTATATATTAAAATGTTTAATATATAGTTTTATATTAATGATTATTAGATTATCATTTAATATAGGATTTGATTTTTAAATTAAATTTGATTTAATTCAAAATCAAATATGTAATTTACATCATGATATAAGTTACATGTTAAATTTTAATTTCAAATTAAATGATATTTGATATCATATTTAATTTTTGAAATTAATAATTTTAGAGTGACAAAAAGGTCATTGGCCAAATATTAATATTTATATTAGGGTTATGGTTATGGTTAATTTTGTTCAAGTACATTTTAAACTTAAACCCTAAATATAAATTTAAAGTGTTTCTCTTGTTTTGACTAACTCTAACCACTTCTCATCTTTTCAATGAGATTGAAAAGAGAGAAAAATAAGAGAAAATATGGAGGAAAATTTTTTCAATAAAATTTTTCTTCCGAATCCACCCTCACAGATTTCTGGTGGTGAACCATAATACTGAAGATCGAATGATAGACACGATCCTTGAGATTATTTCACGGCAAAGAAGAAATTGGATCACGGGTGTAACATCCAAGAATGGAACAAGCACAAGGTAATTGATCCAAGTTTCGCATCACGCACTACACCGTGCGTGATGCATTTTGATCATCATCATGGACAAATGCAACAGATGTAATACAAAACAAAAGAATCAAATGGAAGAGGGATCAATATCCACTTTCAATGATCAAGTGGCGCAAGTATGAATTAATAATAGGGTCATGCTAACTAATGCCCTAATGACACTTATTAATGATCCATTTTTAGTAAGTTTTCATATCACTTTTATGGGGAATGTAAAAAAATGTCAAAATATTAATTACTTTTTCATTTTTCCTATAAAAACTTTCCTAAAATGGATCCTTAACAAGTGCCCTAGGGGCACTCATTAGCATTTCCCTTAATAATATATGAGCATGAAATTTATTAATTCTTTCACGTAGTCAAAGTGTGCTTGCACTAAAAAGCAAGCTTTCCGCAAGCAACATGCATAGCTTTTTGGAAGCCCAACGGTCACTGCACATAAACAAGCTTTGGTCAAAGCAATAAAGGGAGGAGGAAAAAATTTTCAAGGTCGATCCCGGTGTTTAAGTCGTTTCCGCCGCGCTGGGGAAATCATTTCCTACCTAAGAGCCAATTAATCACTAAGCGGTTATGAATATTTCGTCACATTTATTGATGATTATTCTAAATATGTGCATGTTTACCTAATGCAGCATAAATCATGTACCTTTGAAAAGTTCAAAGAGTATTGTGCTGAGGTTGAGAACCGATTAGATAAAGACATCAAAATTCTACGATCAGATCATAGAGGAGAATATCTCGATAATATCTTGATAATAAATTCGAGGAGTTCTTAATTAAGCATGGGATAGTATCCCAACTTATACCACCTGGAATACCACAGTAGAATAGTGTTGCAGAAAGGAGAAATCAAACCTACTAGACATGATGAGATCAATGTTTATTGATTTACCTAGTTCTATTTAAAGGTATACATCACAGAAAACAATGTATATCCTTAACGTAGTTCCATCTAAGTTTATTCCTAAGACACCTTTAGAGTTGTGGAGCGGTTGCAAAACTAGTTTGCAACATTTCTGTATATGGAAGTGTCCAATGCATATGATGAAGAACAAGACTACAAAGTTGGAGCCGTGTTTAAGGTGTGCCTATTTATAGGCTATCCTAAAGGGACTACAAGTGGATTCTTTTATAGTGTAAGAAGAAATCAAAGTGTTTGTATTTCTTGAGGATGATTATATGAGAGAATTCAAGTATCGCAGTAAAGTGGTACTCGAGGAGTTACTTTCTGGTTAGACCAATGTATCATCAACAACAATTGTTGATAATTATAATAACGTAACACCTTTGACATCTGAAAGTCAGATGTAGTTATATCAGGAAAGTCTACCATCTAGACATAATGTGAGGGTTGTACGACAATATGATTGCTATGTAGGGATTGGAGAGGCAAAAGTTGTCACCTCCAGTAATGATGTAGATGATCTATTGAGCTATTGTAGTGCAATGGATGATCCTGATAAAAGGGAATGGCTCAAAGCCATGAATCTCAAGATTGAGTCTGTGTACTCCAACTCAGTCTGGGATCTTGTAGGTCAACCTGATGGGGTAAAACCTATAAGTTGCAAGTGCATCTACAAGAAGAAAAGATGAGTGGATGAGAAGGTACAGACCTTCAAAGTTAGGTTAGTGGTCAAGGGTTATACCTAGATATAGGAAGTCGCTTATGAGGAGATTTTCTCGCAAGTAGACATGCTTAAATCTATCCACGCTATTCTATCCATTATCACATATTATGAATATGAGAAATGGAAGATGGAGGTCAAGATAACATTCTTGAATGCTAGTCTTGATGAGAGCATTTATATGGAACAATCAGAGAGATTTGTTACCTATGGTCAAGAGCAAAAGCTTTGGAAATTATAAAGGTCTATTTATGGACTGAAGCAAGCATCTTGATCTTGGAAAATAAGATTTGATGCGATGATCAAGTCTTATGATTTTGATCAGAACGCCGATAAGCTTTGTATTTACAAGTGTGTCCTTGGCAGTAAGGTCATTTTTCTCATATTATACATTGATGATATTTTACTCATTAAGAATGATGTAAAAGTATTATCGGAAGTAAAATTCTGACTAGCTCACTAATTCCAAATGAAAGATTTGAGAAATGTGAGTTGTGTACTTAGGATCCAGATCATTCGGAATCACAAGAGACGACTGTTAGTTATGTTTCAAGCAACCTATATCGGCAAGATTATTGTACGAGTTTGGATGTTGATTTCCAAGAGAGGTAATTTACCTTTTCGATATGGAATTCACTTGTCGAATGAACAGTTTCCTAAGACACCTCAAGCAGTTAAGGAGATGAGACATGTCTCACATGCCTATACTGTTGAAAGTCTTATACATGTTATGTTTTGCTATGCACGAGACCGGACATCCATTATGCAGTGGTAGTAGTCAGTAGTTTTCATTCTAACCCAGGATTAGATCAGTGGATGATAAAGCATATTCTCAAGTATCTTAAAAGAACGAGAGACTATATATTTGTATAAACTGGAGAGGATATGATCCTTAGAGGATATACATATTCTGATTTTAGACATATGTGGATAATGGGAAATCAACATCCGAATCAGTATTTACTCTAGTTGGTGGAGCCATGGTATGGAGGAGTATAATGCAATCTAGCATTGCGAACTCCACCATGGAGGTTGAGTATGTAGCAGCTTGTGAAGCAGTTAAAGAAGCGGTATGGCTCCATAAATTCTTGGAAGATCTGGAAGTTATTCCAGATACGAATATACCAACTGGAGCCACAAGAGAAGGAAGCATATAGAGAGGAAATATCATCTCTTTAGGGAGATGTTGCAGATAACGTTCTGCAGAGAATCTGGCTGATCCGTTTTACAAAGACTTTGACAGCTAAATTGTTTAAAGGTCACCTAAAGGGTCTTGGATTATGTGATATATCTCATTTTCTCTAGTGCAAGTGGGAGATTATTGGGATATATGCCCAAGAGCATAATGTAATATGTAAATGAGATTTTCTTTTAAGTGTTAAACTATACAGTTGTTCATTTATTAAAATATGATTTAATTTAATATATGATTTGATTTTAAATTAAAATTGATTTAATTAAAAATCAAATATGTAATTTATATCATGATATAAGTTACATGTTAAATTTTAATTTCAAATTAAATGATATTTGATATCATATTTAATTTTTGAAATTAATAATTTTATAGTGACAAAAAGACCCTTGACCAAATATTAATATTTATATTATGGTCCGGATTAATTTTGTACAAGTATATTTTTAACCTAAACCCTAGATATAAATATAAAATGTTTCTCTTGTATTGACTAACCCTAACCACTTCTCATCTTTTTATTGAGATTAAAAAGAGAGAAAAATAATAGAAAACATTGAGGAAAATTTTCTGAAGAAAATTTTTCTCAAGTGAGTTACCCCGAGTCCATCCTCATGGATTTCTGACGGTGAAACGTAAAACTGAGAATCAGTGGTAGACCCGTTACAATCTCACGGCAAAGCAGAAATTTTATCACGGCTGTAACATCCAAGAATGGAACAAGCACACAGTAATTGATCCAAGTTTCGCATCATGCACTACACCGGCAGTAACGTGTATCACCATAACATCCATGTGCGTGATGCATTTTGATCATCATCAAATGGATCTGTTGACGGCTGATTTTGGTCTCAAGGTAATATGGGAATATCACCTCCGAGGTAATCCTCCTTCAATAGTGAATTTGTTTGGTTATGGAGGACCAAAAGCAAACTTAGCAAAAGACAAATAAACACGCCAATCAACAAGGAGATTTAACGTGGTTCGGTGGATTTGGATCCGACCTACGTCCACTGATACAAGCAGAATGATACTTTTATTACGCGAACCGGCTTTTCCGATCTCTTTTTTTGTTTACAAGTCAGAGCTTGATGATTCTGATCACTGATTTTTTTTTATGCCCCTTTACACATACTCTGCTCTCCTATTTATAATAGTACAGAAATCAGACTCCTATTCGTATAAGAATTCCTGGTCGAATCAGTGTTCTCCTATTGTAAGGATTCCTAGTCTAATATCTGCCTTCACTTTTTCTTTTTCCTTTTTGGATTCTGACTTCATTTCCTTGTGAAAGTAGGATAATTCGTTTCATCTTATCCACAGGAATAGGGTGTCATCATCTTGAGCATATCTCGCCATCTGGTCGGTTTTCATGTGGTCGGTCATGATAGTCCTTTATGCTGAGAATGCTGCTGTCGACCTAATAGTGCCCGGCTATCTGAACCCAAGTGATCGATTTCCGATCATAAAGTGCTCGGTCTATTTCTGTTGTGGTCGGTTTGAAACCGTAAGGTGCTTGTTCTTTTATTGCAAAGTGGTCGGGTTGACTTTGATGATCTCACCCAAACAA
This sequence comes from Zanthoxylum bungeanum, assembly GCA_019454045.1. Lineage (NCBI taxonomy): Eukaryota > Viridiplantae > Streptophyta > Magnoliopsida > Sapindales > Rutaceae > Zanthoxylum > Zanthoxylum bungeanum. The sequence goes on from SKCR01032035.1 coordinate 5,313, forward strand.
GGAATTACCCTCATATCCTCGTCATGCTGCTTTAAATGTCATAGTACCTGAAAACACCACGCTGGAGCAGGCACACGCTACAGGGGCACAACGCATCCCCGTGCTGCGCCTCTCTCGGATCCAAAATGATGAATGGATCTAAGAGTGTCCGGGATACTAAGGGCATTTTCCTCCTTAGGTCCGGCATCACTGGAGCTAGCAATCGTCACGGGGGGTGTCATCACCCCCCGTGCTATGCTTTCCCACGGATCCATTACATCGGGTAGGTGAGGATCAAAAGAGTGTTCGACACATTAAGGGCATGTTCCTCCTTATGTTCGGCAACACTGGAGTAAGAAATCGCCACGGGGGTATCATCCCTCCATGTGCTATGCTTCTCACGGATCCTATGCATCGAGTATGCCCCTGAGGACCCCGAGCCAAGAGAGATACTTGGTTCTGGGGGAATGTTCTTTCCCCATGCCAATAAGCGTGACTCGGTGGGACGTAACCCGACCCCGAGCCGAATAGTCAAATGGCCTCGGCGGAACAAGATCCAGCCCCGAGCCGATTATCGTAGTGGCCTCAGCGGAACGTAATCCAGCCTCGAGCCAAATAATGAAGAGTCCTCGGCGGAACGTAATCCAGCCCCGAGCCGAATAGTCAAGTGGCCTCGGCGGAACAAGATCCAGCCCCGAGCCGATTTAAACATTAAGGGCATATTCCTCCTTATGTTCAGTGATACTAGAGTAAGCAATCGCCGGAGGGGTATCATCCCTCCCTGTGCTATGCTTCTTATGGACATATACCTTCGTCTTCGCTTTTAATGCTTGCACGGAGTTGAACGATTCTGGTGTGACTTTGCGCTTTTTTATGGTGGTAGCCGTGGTCGGGTTGTTGCGAGTTTTGTGCTTTTTGGCTTTGGATCGTCGTTTTGAGCATGTCCCCGAGGTTTTTGAATATGGTTTTGCAAAGTTTTATTTCTTAAGAGAGCGTTTGGAAAAAGAAAGTCTTTTATTCATACTCGGGGACATGCTACCCTTCTTACAACTCTCTGTGGGTCATTTTGAGAGAGGCTCTGTATTCGAATTTATGTCCCTTATTTGTTTGCCGTAAACAAAAAGGAGGAAGGGAAAGTTTACTAGAAGTATTTTCTCAACATCTCGGCGTTCCATGGCTTTTTTAGACTTCACCCAAGCTTCTTTGTCGTTTTCGGACATCTTTTTTGATGTAGAGAGTCTCTCGTGAGAGAGTTGCGAAGCAGCTGCGAGCCATTTTCTGGCTCCCGCATACGATCCCGATCCCCTCCCGGTGGGGAATTTCAGTTTTAGGTGGTAACAGGACATCGCGGCTTTTGTTTTCATCATGAAAGGTCGCCCGACGATGGCCTGGTAACTGCTCATGCAGTTTACTACAGTGAAATCTGTCATGATTGTCCGGGTCCGGGGATATGTCCCGACAGTCATTGCCAACTGTATCCTTCCTAGTGGGATGACGGCTGATCCTCTGAAACCGTATAGGGGAGTGCTATCGTTGGTCAGGGTTGCATATTCTACCCCTAGGTCGTCCAGTGCTTCTCTGGAAATTATGTCAACTGCGCTTCCGGGGTCCACTAGGATTCTGTCTACCTCCGACCCGCTGATTACTACCTTGATTATCAACGCATCGTCATGAGGGAAACTTACTCCTCGGGTATCCTCATCAGTAAACATTATCGGCACCGACCGGTTTCCCTGGAGTCCTGTCACCTGCTCTGTTTCTAGGACGTCCAGTCCTCAAGTTCTGCTGTAGTCTTTCCTTGACCGGTTAGAGTTTCCGGCCAGTGTTCTCCCTCCTGCGATGATATTGATTTGGCGGCCACGTGCTCTTTGTCTGGCCGTCATGACCTCGTGGTCAATGTATTTGTTCAAATATCCGTTTCGTGCTAGATCTTCCATTTGTTCCCGCAGATCTTTACACCCGTCCGTTGCATGTCCTCTGGAGTTGTGGTGTACGCAATAAGCTTTTTGGTTCCTTTTATCCGGGGGAAATCTTCTTTGGTCAGGTTCTACTAAGAGGCCTTTCCCCTGGATTTCCATGACAATTTGTCCCAGTGGCTTCTTTAGGGGAATATAAGCATCTTCACCGACCACATGGTTTACTTGGGTCGGCGCCCTTCTCTCTTGGTTGTCTCGGTGCAGTGGTTTGAACTCCTTGTGCTTCGGGGGTGGTCTTCTGGCTTCTTTTTCTACACGACGGGGGGCGCCCTCCCTTGTGGTTCTTTCTCTGATGGTGTTCCCTTTTCGGGATATTTTCTCCTCGTTCTCTAATAAAACGAATTTTCGGGCCACCTCCAGGGCGGTGGCGTAGTCCGGGGTGTCTTGGATCCTTAGGTGGGTCCATAGCCTCCCGACTTTCAAGGCTCCCTTCAAGCTTTCCAGGGCCTCGGGGGATTCGTACCCTCCGACTTCGAGTACTATATTGTGGTATCTTTCAATAAATATTTTCAAAGGTTCATCGTCTCCTTGTTTCATAAGTCTTAGTTCTCCAATTGTATTTCTGGGGAAGCAAGCCCCCTTGAAGTGTCGTATGAATGACTTTCTGAGCTGTGTGAAGCTGCTGATGCTTCTCGGGGCTAGGCTTCTGTACCATAGAATGGCCGGTCCGGCTAGAGTTAAGGGGAACACTTTGCAAATGGCGTCCCATGTTACCCATTGTACCTCCATTAGTAGGACGAAGCCTTCGATGTGGGTTTTGGGATCGGTATGGCCCTTGTATGGCGTCATGGTTGGCATGCTGAATCTTTTTGGGAATTTTTCTAACCTTATTTCTTCTATGAGGGGGGACTCATCTTTGCCGACCTGGGCATCCCCTCTGTCTGTATTGGGGCATACTCCCCATTTGGCCAGCTCCTCCCGTAACCAAGATTTCATGCTGATGTCTTTGGTTCCATGCCGCCTCCTGCGGTCTCCTTTCTTTTTGTTATCTTGGGAGTGGTGCTTCTCGGGGTCGGTATCTTCTCGTACTTTTTCGTCATATTCTTTCCCTCTTCTCCGGGTGCTGCGAGGGCCATCATAGGAGGGGTCTGGTGACGATTTGTCATCCTCTTCCTCCCACGTGTCCTCGGTCTGGGAATCTCTCTGCAACACCACAGATCTTACCCTGTAGGGACCCATCCTCCGGGGTCTGTCGTCCTCACTTGTATCAATAATTCTCTTTCCTTCTGCTATTTCGTTCCTTCGTCGGCTAGTCCTTGTCTCGAATTTTCCGTCGTGCGCTCCTTCTATCTTTTCCAACCGGTCTACTATGGTTTTCAGCAGATTTTGGTTTTCCTCCCTTTCCTTCCTCAGGTTCTCCTCAATCTTCTCAATCCAATCCGCAGCCGAGCTCCCTTACGATTGGTGGTTTCCGCCTTCCGCCATTGTCTTACTACGCGAGTTGCTTTTTGTTGATTCCCCACAGACGGCGCCAACTGTTGACGGCTGATTTTGGTCTCAGGGTAATATGGGAATATCACCTCCGAGGTAATCCTCCTTCAATAGTGAATTTGTTTGGTTATGGGGGACCAAAAGCAAACTTGGCAAAAGACAGATAAACACGCCAATCAACAAGTAGATTTAACGTGGTTCGGTGGATTTGGATCCGACCTACGTCCACGGATACAAGCAGAATGATACTTTTATTACTCGAACCGGCTTTTCCGATCTCTTTTTTTGTTTACAAGTCAGAGCTTGATGATTCTTATCACTTATTTTTTTTTATGCCCCTTTACACATACTCTGCTCTCCTATTTATAATAGTACAGAAATCAGACTCCTATTCGTATAAGAATTCCTGGTCGAATCAGTGTTCTCCTATTGTAAGGTTTCCTAGTCTAATATCTGCCTTCACTTTTTCTTTTTCCTTTTTGGATTCTGACTTCATTTCCTTGTGAAAGTAGGATAATTCGTTTCATCTTATCCACAGGAATAGGGTGTCATCATCTTGAGCATATCTCGCCATCTGGTCGGTTTTCATGTGGTCGGTCATGATAGTTCTTTATGCTGAGAATGCTGTTGTCGACCTGATAGTGCCCGGCTATCTGAACCCAAGTGATCGGTTGCCGGTCATAAAGTGTTCGGTCTATTTCTGTTGTGGTCGGTTTGAAACCGTACGGTGCTTGTTCTTTTATTGCAAAGTGGTCGGGTTGACTTTGATGATCTCACCCAAACAAGGAATTACCCTCCTATCATCGTCATGCTACTTTAAATGTCATAGTACCTGAAAACACCATCAACAGAATCAATATGCACTTTCAATGTATGAATTCATAATATATTAGCATGAAATTTATTATTTCTTTCACGTACTCAAAGTGTTCTTGCGTTAAAAAGCAAGCTTTCTGCAAGCAACATACATTTTTGGAAGCCCAACGGTCACTGCACATTGACAAGCTTCGGTCAAAGCAATAAAGGGGAGAGAAAAAATTTCAGGGTCGATTTCAATGCTTAAGTCACTTCCGCTGCGTTGGAGAAATTGTTTCCTACATAAGCTAGTCCTCTTTATCTTGTTGATTGTTGAACTCCACTTAATTTCCTTTAATTTTGAACTCTTTTTTTAAGCGTGATGTAAATGATTCACTAAAAGTGGTGCATTTATCATTATGCCCTTAATACAAGATTTGTTATCATCAAAATCAACATAGAATTTGAGACCTAAAATGTCAACAGTTACGTGATCTGTTAGAGATGACATGGCGATACAGCTTTCGGAGAACGGTTTGAAGATCAAGGAGTATGAGGTCTTGAGGCGTAACTTCAGTGATATTGGTTGCTTTGGCTTTGGTATTCATCAAAAGCACATTGATCTCGGAATCATGTACGACCCTTCGACAAGCATTTTTTGTATGGACATTTACTAGAATGTGATTTTTTCTTAACTTAAGAAATTAATAGAAATTGAAAAGCGGGTTAGACTACTCTAATGGGTCTATGGCTGGGTATAATATTGGGCTAAATATTAGGGTCATTCAGAAACTAAATTAGGTTTGTTAAGTAAATGAATTTGGGCTTAATATAAATAAATTAAGCCAAGCCCGACTAAGCCCAAATCCAACCCCAAATGGTTATAATGGCTCGCCCACCCTAAATAATTTCTAGAGAAATCTATAAATTTCTTATGTATTTGACTTGAACAAAAAAAAAACAAAAACAAAACAAAAACAAAAACAAAGCCATTATTCTTCCCCATTTGGCCGAAACTAAAAAGGGTGGAAGGTGAGAATTTCAATTTTCTTGAAGCAAAATTGAGAAGAAAAAAGAAGAAGAAGAGGAACAAGTAGCAAAAGAGGTAGTTGTGGAGAGTCTTGAAGCTAGAAGAAGAAGTATTTAGGTAAATAACTCTAAATAATTTTAAATTCAGAATTTTCATGCTAAGAATGTGTATTTGTGTGATGGATTGATGATAGAGTGATGAGGAATGATTATGGAGTGTTGAATTTGGTTTTGTAAGCTTTAGAATTCGAAAATTATTCTAAACCCAAATGGAAAACTAGTCTATATATAGGGTGTGATATTTTACTTATAAAATGAGTTCTAGAGGTTAGATTAATAAGCCGTAAAATTCTATTAATACTAAACATAATAAGAAATAACATAATCAAAAATCAGATTTTTCTAAGTAAGCATGAATTCTCAGCAAATTTCAAAAATTATTATCCTGTTGGTAGAGCTTCATCTAGACAGTTTGAATTAGAGTTAGTTCTTATCCTTCGATTTCACTTCAAATGACCTAGATATTAGTGGTAATACTTCCCTATAGACATGTTTTGATGTGTTGGAGTGTTGATTCTGTCTTATTGGCAAATGGAAACTTAATGGCAACTCAAACTCAAAACCGGTCCTTACCTATGTAGTGTGTATAAATTCGATTATAACTTGAGTTATAGATCTCCATTTAACAAACGGTAAAAATCTACGTAAACTAGGCATAATCAAGTATAACATATTAAAAATTTAAAATATTTCATGTACGTATGAAGTTGCAGTAAATTTTGCAAGTTCACTGCCCTGTGGTATGCTAGAAAATTAGGGTAATTTGAGCTAAGTGGAAACAATTTTGTTAATTAATTACATAAGGCAAATATAATGAGTTTGTGTGCATGGTTAATAAAGTATATTATAACCTTAATTTATGTATTAAAGTGTGGAAACATTAAATGAGCATTGGTAGACTTAAATAAGTAGAATGGAACTCATTCGCATGCTATACCCAAATGTGCACCATAACAGAACAGTGTGTAATCAAATGCCTATAAATTGAGTTTTAAGAAACGAAATTGAGATCCGTAAAAAAGTTACATAAACTAGACATATAAAAGGTCATTCTCAATTAATTACAGTGGATTTTCAAAGTTTTCCATGTGCAGTGTGATAATATTTAGAATAAGAGAAAATCAAATTTTTGATATTTAGACTTACGTAACTTCAAATCGAGCTCCGTAAAATTTGTAGGGATCCTAGATAATCTGATTTTCCAATGAGGTTGGTTCATACATATTTTGTTTTGATTATTTTTGGAATAAATATGCAATGTCATTTCTCTTGATGAAAATATTTGTTTATAGATCATTGTCGGAAACAATCATAGATACTCCACGGATTGGAATTGGATTAGCGCCAAATCAGTGAGTGGATGCTTATCTCTTTCGAACCACATTTAAATTTAATTTTAGAATTATTTGATAAGGAGTTATTATTTCTTGAGGAACAATGAGATATTTTTCAAAAGCTTTGATGTTTTGGTTGTGTTTAGCACATGTTGAGATTTATTTGAGTTTGATAATGCTATTTATGAAGTTTTTGAATATTATGATCTTTGTTTATTATGTTTTATAGTACTATATAGACTTATTGGTTTAAGAATGAGATTGATTTTATGTTTTGGAATTTCAAATTTGAGAAAAAGAATTTCAATATTTTGTTCAATACTTCAGCAAGATTATCTTTTATTGGATTTTAAGATACGCAAGCGTACGTGGGGGTGATTTCCAAATCTCGGTATGTATAGTAATTTTAGGGAAAACGTCCAAATCATGATCGTTGCATATATGTGATTATTATTATGTTTAATGGTTTTGATAGACATGTTTACAAATTTTTATACATGAAATTGACCGTATTCATGGAATTAATGGAACTATATGGCCATGTGCACATGTGTAGATACATATTCAGGACCAGAGGTACGACGATACATAATGCTCCTAGATCTCCAGCTACAGTATTTTGGGAGACGACAATATGTAACTCCCCAAGATACTAGAGATTTACATAGATGTGTCTAGGGGACAGTGGTATATAACGTCCCTAGATACCAGACTTTTCAGAGATGTGTTCAGGGGGACGGCGATATGTAGTGCCCTTAAATACCATAATTTTACAAAGATACATGTTTTACGGTGATTTGGTTTTGTAAAAGATTTTAGAGACATCATATTTTTGAAATCAAATTTTATTACCACATATGTTTTCAGAGAAAATTTTTATAAATTTAAAAGTCTTTTAGAGGTTTGTGATAGAAAGCATATGATTGAAATTTATATATTTTTATTATTATCATTATTTGATTTTCTGAGTTTATTAGTTTTGATTTCGATTTTTATCCATTCACTGAGTATTCCAAAATACTCATTCCCACCATATCATATCTATTTTGCAGGATTTCTGGAAGATGAGCTCGTGGAACCAGATATTGTTTTGTAGTCAATAGAGTGTCGTGGGTCCATCAAGTTGAGTACCTTGAGCATTGTATAATCATAGTTATATTTTGGGAAATGATGTATAAAGTTATCTGTAATTAGATTAGTAAAGTTTGTCTTAATAAGATAGTGCATATAAATTATTAAATTTCATATTTATATTTCAAAGTCGGGCTTATAGCCCTTATATATTTTATGCATGGTCCATATATCATAATATGTAATGAATTCAGTGAGGTGGTATATTATGTGCCGGGTGTATATGTCATCTCTCTCACAGCAGGCGGGCCCCACACAGTTGTGGGGCCCGCCTGCTGTGAGAGAGATGGCATATACACCCGGCACATAATATAATTTTCGGAATTCAGTAGATGTATATAAATAGTCAAACATAGAGGTGATAAGGAAATCTATCATCTTCCAGTAACATCTTTATATTTGTGATATTATAAATACCCTAGATACGGTATTGGTTGTCGCCGCAGATGCTAGTCACGTGTTGGCATTCAACTTAGAATTACAACTTAGAATTACAAAGGAGGATGTCATGAAATGGTTTCAAGTGAAATATGGAGGTATCATCCTTAACATATTTCAAAATATTGGTAGGGTTGGCAAATGATTCGGACTTTGAAAAATTCATTCCTAAATTCAAGTATTATTTGTTATTATTTTTAAGATATCGAAAAAATCAAGTTTATTAAATTTTGAATTGATGTTCATAGTATATTTTTCCAGACCCGAACTTAAATAAAAATATACTTAAAATATTGTTGGGTTTTTCAAAATCTAATATATTCGCCAATCTTTAATATTGGTGCTTAAGGAGATCTTTGAAACTAGTTTTGTATCGTAACTTTTGGTCACCTGTTTGGATTTTGTTTATCATAGAATCTATGTTTGAGAATTTTGAGTTGTTCGATTTTTTAATTTAATTTAATTTTTCTTTTGCAAAAGGCTTGAGATAGAAAGTTAATTTTGGAAAAGAAAAATGATATAATAGAATAAATGAGGAGTAAATGGACTAAACTTAATTATAAAATACACGTACTTTCTCATTAAAAATAATTTTATTTTGTGAACTCTACCATATCACTCGAAAAATGGTGTCAAAAGCGTGCGTTTTAGTGCCGATAAAAGCAAAACGGCAATTGAAACTGCGTTTCTGTTTTTGCCCTTTTTGCCTTAATGGAGCTAAGTGCTGGCTGCGTTTTTCCTTTGTAGTTCACAGAACCTGCCGCTGCAAGTTTGCAATTTGCTTGGTTTCAGTAGGAAGAAAAAGGGAAAAATAAATGAGAAAACTAAACGGAGCATTACGAGCGTTATGGCAATTGCAATCTATTTCGTCATTTTCACAAACTAATTGTCTAAATCGGAGATCGTTTATCCAATCAGCAACCGCCGCCACTTCACTTTCCACTTTCCGTTCTTATTCAACCGGTGAGTATTGCAGTCTTTTTATTTTTAAAGAAAATAGGCTACTTTTCTTTGTTGTTAATGGCTAAAAAGTTATATTTTTGAGAATTTAAAATGGATTATTATTTCAGAAATTCTACCTCAAGTATCGAATGACCTTATAAAGATAATGGAGCAAAGGCTATTGGCTATTGAGAAAAGAAGTGCTTGTCTTGAGAATCTCATAAACCAGGTGATTATTGTTCCTTAATTTTGAAAATAATTTTAGTTGCATGATTTTAAAATGGTTAATTAAGTGCACTGTGTGTGGTTTAATTTGTGATGTTGATTGAAGACAGCCAGAAGCCTCACCAGCAGAGTATTCTAAGGCTAATAAAGAGTTGCGGAAACTCAGGGATTCGATGGAACTTATAAGTGATTTGAGGACCAAACAAAAGGTGAAGTATTTCCGCATCTTGAGCTATTCATTTATATATGTGCACATGCTGCTTTATGAAAATGATTAGGGAAGTATGATTTGGCATGGTGTTACTTTGGCTAATGTTTGTTTAATAAATCTAATTAAGTGTCTGTTTGGTACTGTCGTTGGGAGCTGTGGCTTTTAAGCCACAATTGTACAGTAAAGTGTTTGGTAAACATTTGCATCTGTGGCTTTTGAGAGTTATCCTACAGTTGTTTGATAGAAAACATAATATTAATATCTTTACTAGTTTTGTTAAAAATATTATTTAAATCATTAAATGTCAAATTTACCATACACAATCAACTTTTATTTCACAACTAGAGCTTTTTTTCACATCTGAATTGTGATGATGTGCAGGAGATTGATGGGTTGAAGTCACTGATTGCTGAATGTGCCGAAGATAAAGACATGATAGATATGGCTATGGAGGAGTTGCGTCTAGCAGTTGATGAGGAGAAAAGATTGCAAAGTCTGCTGCTCAAGTCATTACTTCCTAAAGATGATGCCGATGAAAGGGACTGCATTTTGGAGGTGAGAGCTGGTAAGTGAGAACAAAGGAGCAAATGGTCACAAGTGTTATTGCTTCCTATGTTTGATGTCGATATGCACCCTAGTTTTCTTGGCATTTCCCCTCTATTTGTTTATGCTATTTCCTCTTTCATTTTCTTTTTTTTCAAAAAAAAAAAAATTCAGGAACGGGAGGGGAAGAGGCTTCTTTGTTTGCAGTAGATGTATTTAAGATGTAAGTTTCTACAGCCTGGTTGGAATCTTCAATCATAAATCTTGCATATATCAAGATTCCTATTGGGGACTGTGACTTTCTTTGAATCATTTACAGGTACGAGAGATATTCTCAAAAGAAGGGGTGGAAATTTGAAGTTGTGGATTTAACAGAGTCTGATCTCAGGGGATACAAGGTATGATTTCCATTCTTTGTTGATGTTAAGTGTATCCTTGTCACACCCGTCCCCTTAGGTAGAGTAGGGGTGAGACGGAGACTAGAAACTGGCAGAGTTTCCCCTGTAATATGGACTAATCCTCCAAATACAAGGAAAAATCTAAACTGAAAAAAAATAAAATCTCATCATAAAACTAGGATCTCCATGATCCAACTCAACATATAATATCCATAAAGGAAACACAATAACTTCAGTATCAATTAAAGGCTCAATGCCTATAATCACATAACAAATTCTTTCAAGAATTACATATCTAGATATACAGTCTCAAAACATAATAAAGACACTCTACTGTTGGCACAACCTTTTCTCTACTGGCAGGAATGATGATGAAACAGCAGATGAAAGAACGATCTACTAATCTGCTAAACCTGAAATGTTAAGGAATGGGGGGTAAGCTCACGCTTAGTGCAATGGATCACAGCTCAGTGCCGTGGATAATCAAGTAACAAAGTGGATCGAACAAGTCTTTCATAATATAAATAAATACATAAGCTGTAAATCGATATCTCAAACATTTACCTGAAATCGTAAATCTCATTTCTCATAAAACTCAAATCGTAAATCTCATTTCTCAATAACTCAAATCATAAATCTCATTTCTGATAAAACTCAAATCATAAAGCTCATTTTTTTCATAAAACTCATACTGCTCAAAATAATCTGTAATGATAAATCTGTTTATTCATCTATATGCACAACCTCATGACAAATACGGCATATCTGGCAACATGGGGCTTCCCCACGGCAAAACTGGCATCCGGAGCAAACTGGCAACGTGAGACCTTATCTCACGGCAATAATCTGGCAACATGAGACCTTATCTCATGGCAATAATCTGGCACATATAAGTACACGGGGTGCATCCTAACATAAAAATCATTTCCAAAATCCATGCTCATATATCTCAAATCATGCAAGTTTCTCATATATCACAAATCATGCTTTCAACATAATCAATATTCGATCCATACCTTATAGCAAAATATATAAACTTTCTGAAAACAACTCATTTAATGCATTACCTAAAATTCATTTAAGAAAACATACATACTATATACTTTTGAAAACATCAATGTTACAGGTTTATCCACGCACCTGGTGAGCTGACTACTAAGAAAGGAACTAGGCAGCAGGACCGTCCCTGCTTACTGTATCACGATCACCTAACAGACAAAAGAATTTACTATAAGGAACATAATCCTAACTAGAATAAATGAAAGAATATGCAAGAAACGTGATTCGGTCGTTCTCGCAAACTTAACGAAAATTAAGATTCGGAGGTCCGTTACTACTCGGAATGGTCTGAAATTCGCGGAGGATACTCGAAACATCGGTGGCGAAATTCTGTCTGGCGCGTGGGCTTCACGCGCCGCCACTTGAGTGGCGCGTGAGCTTCACGCGCCGGTCCGATCGGAAATTTTCCGACGGCCGAGCGTTCCCCTCTCTCTCCCGGATCTAATGGCGCTGACGGTTTGTCGATCGGAGTTCCGGATCAACGGGAAATCGAGAAAAACCATAAAAAGTTTCTTACCGAGATTTCTCCGAAATTTGGAAGTTTCCCAAGATGAAACCACCACCAAAATGATCATCTCGACGAGATCTACACTTTTCCTTAAGGATTCAGTCGGATTTGAACTACGGATCGGAATCGAACTTCTCTTCCTCTCTTTTTCTTTCTTTTCTCTCGCCTGCTCTCTGTCTTTCTTATCTTCTATTCTTTGATCACCTTCTGTATTAGGCTGCTGATAATAATAAAAATAATAAAAAAAATATCAATTTCCAAAAAAATTACCAATATACCCCCACTAGGAAGGGTACTTTCGGAAATCATCACTTTCGAAGCTCTTCTGATGCGATTCTCGAAATATGTTCAACGCGAAAGTTGTTCGTCTCTGAAAAATGAGTCCGATGGTTCAAGAACCAACTCGATCGGAGTTCGTTAGCTAAATTCATGCCCAAAACTGTAAACTATACGCATATAGTAAAAAAAAAAAATCACGTAACTGATTCTTGGTCCCACGCGTTTTCCAACGCGACGAAAATTCATTTCATAATATTCTGATCCATATTCCATCACTTAAACACTATTTCTTCATTATCATTCTATTCCAAGACTATATCGACAGTCTGGGAATCTCCTAGAATAGTCCCGAAAATCTGGGATGTTACAATCCTCCTGTGCCTTATCCCCCTTGGTATTAGACAGTTCATGTCCACTGTTCAGTTGCTAGCTATGGAGGATTTACCACCTATAAATGTCGTCTATTTGATATTTTTTCTACCACATATGGAATTCCCTTTTTCCTGTTTATCAAATCAGTGGTGTGTACTTTTTCTCGCCAGGAAGCTAGTGCAGCAATCTCAGGAGTTGGTGTATATGGGAAACTTAAATTTGAGAGTGGAATTCACAGAGTTCAGGTTGCTATACCACCTATCCCAATAACTTTTGATTTATAGCAGAAATAACTGACAGTCTTCCTTTGGCAGCGTGTTCCTTTGACAGAGAAGTCTGGACGAGTTCACACCAGTGCTGTGTCTGTTGCCATCCTTCCTCAGGCTGATGAGGTAATAAACTGTATGATTAAAGTTTTCTTTAATTAGTGTAGTATTGGGAGTACTATAATGTTTTATGATGCTCAGTATTATCATTCTTCATTTCTTGGAACGTGCAGGTAGATGTCCAGTTGAGGAATGAAGATATGAGGATTGATACTTACCGATCTGGTGGTTCAGGTGGTCAGCATGCAAATACCACCAATAGTGCTGTTAGAGTAACTCATATCCCAACTGGGATGACAATTTCCATCCAAGATGAACGATCTCAACATATGGTAAAAGATTATTGGTTATGCATTTTTGCAGTATTCTAACTTTCAAGTTTTGTACCTAAACTCACCTTTCTTAGCCATATACTGAAATAGTCATTGCAAAGATAAATGCGAATTTATTCAATTTTCTTCCTCTTTCTCTTTTCATTTTGTGACGGGATGATTTTCCTCACCTTTTTGTACTGTCTATAACTAAGTTTCTACTTTCTATGAGGTGATTTTTTCATTAAAGATTGGAACACCAAGTCCATAAACTGAATCAGTTATTTCAGTATTTTTTTGGGTTGGCATGAATAGGCCCATATCTATGCTTATAAGGATAAAAATAAGAGATTTAAGTACTTATAAGTTCTATTGTCCTTGCATCTGAATCACGGAATCAGTTTTATGTGGTTATGGAACTTGAACCTTACATTCCCTATTTGTGTGCAACTTAGTAAATATTATATGTGCAGTAAACTGCCTAGTATTTCAAGAACCAAGGGTAATCTGAAAGCTATGTGCTTTTCTTCCCTAACTCTTGCTCTTAATTTTTTAAATCTCACAGAACAAAGCGAAAGCACTTAAGGTGCTCTGTGCAAAACTGTACGAAATGGAAAGGTCTAGACTTCAGATTAGTCGATCAAAACTTCGATCAGAGCAGGTAAAAGTGTATAATATGAAGATTAGCTAGTTTAGTATTGTTATTTTGAATTATTATTCAGAATGATATAGAGCTCCTGTCACCTTAAACAGATAGGGAGTGGGGATAGATCTGAGCGCATTCGCACTTACAACTTCCCTCAAGGGCGTGTCACAGATCATCGTGTTGGGATCACCCATCATGCAATAAACGACATGATGGAAGGAGAAAATTTGGATATCTTCTTCGATGCTCTTCTTCTACAGCAGGAAATGGACGCAATTGCATCCTTCAGTTCTACTCGGTGATGATCCTCATTTAACTTTTTTACCGAGGGCCTTATTTTGACAGCAGTATTGCTTATGGTTATTTTATTTGTAGATTAATTATTTTTCAAATATTATTCATTAATGAGCATCATAAAGAGTGTAGTAATGAAGTAGTATTTATTTCATTACTTGTTCATTTGAAGGATTTGTAATAATTAAAGTAACACTTAGACAAAGATGGATCACAAATCGATTCACATTAGCAACTGCAAATTGGATATCACTAATAATCCAATGAATTTCCTTGACACTAAAAGATTTTTCTAGCGCCAGATTGATCACATTCAACGCGTCTGATTTAATAACTGAAGGCAGGAAGCACCGGCTTCAGCTTCCTCCACATCTGACATTGAAGAACCACTATGTAAAACAACAGCAATCGACTTTCCATCACTATACGAGTTAAGGCATGCCTCTACAGAAGCCATTACCTGTTCTGGTGAAATCTGTCTGTTTAATATTTAACTTGGAATATAATTCTATGTGATTCGGATCTAATACCAATTGGAAACCAATGCAATAAGAAATGGGGGTACGAAGTGGTTAAAAAAGTATTTATTTGGTTGTCTATTTATGTTCATTTGGTTTCCAAGGTTTCCACATTTGGTTTCCAAGGTTCCACTTTTGTTGGCATCATTTTGAAGAAATGGTGGGAACAAAAAAACTTGAAGTTGGGCCTCTAGTGGGCTTTTTGGGTGTTATGGGCTTTTTCCCCATTTCCTTGGGAATTCAACGGTCTCATCCCTTACATACCGATTTGACAATCCTTGTCAACTCCATTGTTTCAAAGTTTCAAATCTCAAACCTTTGCGCTCCCTCCTCTTGCGAAATCCTTTTATCCTCAACACTCTTCCAAATCCAAGTTCTTCAACTCTCATGTTACCATGGCCTCTTCAGTTTCTTCTAACGATAAGATTTAGCGCCTGATGAAAGACATAGATGTTCCTCAGGACGTCTACTGCAGCCCCTCCCTAAGAGTGCATCTCTCTGGGAGACCAACCCTGCCACTTTCCCTCGTGGTGGCATTGTTCTGGGGGAGTATCATTTTCGGATTCTTCGATTCCCCCTTCACCCCTTACTCCATTACATTTGTGTGCTATGTAACCTACATATGATGCAGTTAACCCCCAACAACCTTAGATGCGTCGTAGGTTTCATTGTCTTCTATTTGGTCAACGAATCACGTCTCACGATTCATGACTTCTTCTACATCTTCTCCCTAACCAAGGCGGGGTCCGTCGGTGGCATGGACATATACACTTTTGCTCCTCGAAAGACAACCATCATATTCACAGGATTGCCTAACTCGGACAAAGATTGGTCTCCCAAGGGTGTTAATGGTGACCCGTAACTGGCAGACCGCCGTCGCCGATCGTGTCTAGACTCGACCACGGTTCATGTTCGGAACCGGAACCGAACCGGTTGGAACTTAATGGTTTCGATTCCGATTTCTAAACCGGATTTGTTTGGTTTGGCTAGGGTTCGCCCCTAGCCAAACCGAACAAATCCGGACGGTTTCAATGGTTCAAACCGAAATCGTTGGAACCATTCGATTCCACCGATTCCACGATTCCTGTTGGAACCGTTCTACCTCAACGATAGCTGTTGGGCTGGCAGTGGCAGGGAGCCCTAAAATAATAAATAATAATAATTTTTTAGGATAATTACTAAATTACCCTTAATAACATTAATAAAACGGGTAGTTTTAGGGGCATTTTAGGTAGCATAAAAATAATCCAAAAATATATAAATATGGGTCATTCTTCATTTTTTCAACACACCAATTCTCTCATTTCTCAATTTCTACAATTCTCTCATTCTCATTTCTCTCATCTTCAATTTCGCATTCTCAATTACTTCTCTAAATATTCAATATTTATAAAATTGACAAGCTCATATAAGAATACCATGTCCAATGTGCCAACCCAAGAGAGCAGTTAAAGTATCGGTACACGGAGAAGAGAAATTAAGGCTCGATCCTCCGATATTTTCAAAATTCATTTTCATTTAGTCGAGATTGAAAATGAAGGTCCAAGAGCAATATGCAACTATTGTGGTGTATCTTACAAATTTACTGGCGGCTATGGCAATATGAACAAGCACTTGGATAGACATCATACCGTTGAAATTGGACTTGATACAACGCAAACTCAAATAGACAGGTACGCATCATCTAGTAGAGGTACAAGTTCTTTAAATTTATTTAAATATTCTGAAGCTAAAAATAGAGAAGAATTTGCTAAATTTACTTGTATGACACATCTTTCTTTAAGGCTCAGTGGAAAAATTGCTTTACTAATTGAGTTCAAAATGCTTTAAATCATGCTGCCTGTAAAATGACTAGAAATACAACAAACGTCAAAATTTTAAATTATACAAAGATGGTAAAATTATTTTAAATGAAATATTAAAAGATATTAAATGTCGTCTTTCTATTTGTTCTGATATTTGAAATGACCATTGACAAACACACTCATATTGTTGGGTTTTCTAGGTCAAACCAAGAACAAATTAAGCAATGAAACATGTGAATACAACAAAGTAAGAATGCGGAAAATACTTACTTTGATCGGATTTTGGATGCGTTGAACACAAAAAATTTTCATCCTTGATGAATTCAGCCAAGCCCTTTGAGTTGATCTTCAAGCTCCAAGCTTTGAGTGTTGATTCCAAGCTCAAGGATTGGTTTCCCTATCACCTTTGTAAGACTCCTTGATGTGTGCTAGCACTTGAAAAATTGCAACAATTTTTCTTCATCCTCTTAGCAAGATTCGACCAAGCCAAATGGGAGAGGAAAATGGCACAATGCCGTGAGGGAGAAAGAAGGAAGAAGATGAGTGAATATTGTGTTATGTAAATAATAATTGATTTCAAAAAACAATTATCATATACCAAAACCAAACATTTAGTATTAGTCATTCCAAATGACAAAGAGTGTAAATAAGCAACCACCAACTTCAATCACCATAAAGTAACAAAGTTGACTAGTTGATCTGACTTGTGGGCCCCACTTGATTCAAAATCCGAGTGAGCCCGCAAACACTCCCGGGCTCGGGTTCACTAATTCCGAATTAACGAATTTTCCGTTGTGACGTAATTAAATCAAATTTAATTAAATAATTATGCTTAGCAAAATTACTATTCACGTCGCTCGTGAATTAATTCTAAATTAATTTGTTTGCCCGAATTAAAATCCAATTTTAATTCCGCGTAAAAATCTAATTTCGTTTAATATATCGAATATATTATTTTATCGATTAATTCCAAATTAATCGTTATCTCTCTTCAAATAGTATTTTATCCCAGATAAAATTCTCCGTAATTAATCCTAGATTAATTTTCTCTCTCTTATAATTAATCACAGATTAATTATGTCTGAGTCATACGTCATCAGTGAATCTTTGGGAAGCGACCCATGAGATCCCTTGATATGTTGGCAGTAAATCCGGTCATCGAAATATCCGAATACGTGCGTACCTAGTACCACGTTCTTATCGATTTACAAGACATGATTGGCTTCTAGCAAAGCACCGTGCCTACCCAATTCTCCAGAAATATTCTTTTAAGGAATATGTAATATGTATCAGGCGTAGTATACGTAGTATTGCGTATTGCGATCCAGTATCGGATGTCACATGCTAGGCCTGAGGCTGGAATTGTGTCTGCCCCGTACGAAGCATATGTCAGATCTCTGGTAACTAGTCTCTATAATCGGATAAGCATGACCTAGTCATATTATCCCGATGACTGCAGTACATAAGAGTACTAGTTCCGTATCCTACGTGACCATCATCTCCGAGTGATACTTCCATCTTGACATCACACCCAATACACTACGATTCTCAATATACCCAGAAGAGGCGTACACAGAATCTGTTAAAGCCCCGGACGACCAAAACCAAAGTCTATTGATTGTCGCAAGTATTAGCGATGCAAGTCTCAAGTTAAGACCAAATACACCTACCCTGATTCGGACTTCCATAGACACATAGTCATACTACCAATGGAATTCCGAGGGGTCTATCCAGAGCGAAGCTATTTCCGTACCATCGGCAAACACAACCTCCTATCACACTTGCATAAGTATCCAATACTTAAATATATAAGAACTATGCCGTTATGCTCCCACAACGCGCACAAGTGCAATACTAGTATATTCCGCATTATCGATGTCCAATCTCGATAATACTACGACTAGAGATATTTTAATGATTAAACCTTAGTTGATTAATATTGTCTCATATCTTATTAATCAAGAACTAATCATATGGACTTTTATCATATTTATATCCCGGTAATCCAATTACAAATGATAAAAGAGCAATTTCCTTTGTCACATAGTTAATTTGTACAACAACACCATGTTCTGTACAAATAGTGATGTTATGGGTCATAATTGTCCAAGAATCTCCCACTTGGCCTATAGTCAATCACTCAAGAGTCCTACACCTGAACTATGTACGGGTCGCTCAAACTTCTGCTGAGAAACTACTTTCGTCAGCGGATTTGCAATGTTATCATCTGATGCGATTTATTCGATCATCACATCGCCACGATGTATGATCCGACGAATCAGATGAAATAATTGAAGTATATATTTGGATCGTTGATGAGACCATTAATTCTTTAGCCTGTGCTGTAGCCTAGCTCAGCTGCTAATAGAACTACACCTAATCTAATTAGGATTATTATAGATCCAAATTGCTTCTATTGCTGCCTCAGCTGCAGCAATATTCTGCTTTTGTTGTTTATTCGGCAACAGTATCTTGCTTGGAAGATTTCCAGCTCACTGTTCCGATATTCAAACTATATAATACCCTTATTACGACTTAAAGTCATTATTTTCGGTTTTGAAACTTGCAGCGGTGAACCTAGTCACTTCAAGTTCTCCTTCTCCATAGCTTAAGAAAGCATCCTTAGTTCGTCTAAGATACTTAAGGATGTTCTTAACATCAATTCAGTGACTATCACATGAATTGGCCTGATTGTGACTCCATATGCTCAAAGCATATGAGACACCAGGTCGCGTACATATATTTCAATGTATGAGTTCTCGGAGAGTGCCAACAACTTTTAGATCTATCCCAGTAGATCCTTATTCCTAGAATAAAGGTTGTCTCTCCCAAGTAGTCTATGAAGAATTTTCATGAACGCCAAGCTTTCACCGATTGTATTATGGGAATGTCATTTCCAAGAAATGACATATCATCATTATTTAGGATAATCAATGTCAGTGCGCTCCCACTAACCTCCTTATATACACAAGAATCATTTTCATTTTGAATTAAATCATACACCAACGATAGTTCTAAAAACGCAACACTTGCTTCAATACATAAATGGATCGAATTAACTTGCAAACCCTGTTTGCATGTTTTGGTATAACAAAACCGTTAGGATGTTGTAAACATCCTCCAAAAGGTTTCCCTTTAAGGAAACCTTTTGATGTTCAGCTGCTATATTTCATAAATGAAACATGCAGCATTAGCAAGCATTATCCAAATGGATTTAACCATGGCAACGAGTAAAAGGTTTCATCGTAATCAACACAATGTTGATAACGATACATTTTCGCTACAAACCTAGCTTTGTACGTTTGTTTGTTGCCATCCATGTATGTCTTCCTTGAAGACTCATATAGTACCAATAGGCACAATGCCTTCCAGTACATCAACCAGTGTCTAAACTTGGTTGGTATACATGGAATCCATTTCGGACATCATGGCACTTTGCCATAATAGGGAGTCGATACCTTGTATCACTTCCTCATACGTAGTCGGTTTGTCTTCCTCAATAAGATTGACATCTTTACGAGGTGAGATCAGAAACCTATATCTCCCAGGTTGTTTTATGATTCTCTCTGACTTACGTGGTTCTTGTGTATTCGAAGATTGTGGTACAGTTTCATCCCTGATGAACTGCTTGTGTTCCGTTAAGGAATTGGTGCCTGGAACAGTATTACTCTGATTTTCATCGAGTTTTACTTTCTTCCCACTTACCACTGCATATAGGTATTCCTCTTAGGAAAATCGCATGGAGAGCAACAATTAAATTGTTCTCTTGTGAGTTGTATAAGTACTATACTTTGGTTACCTTAGGATAACCTACAATTTAGGCACTTATCCGATTTGGGTTCTAGTTTGGTATCATCCAAACATATGCCCAGCATTCCCAAATCTTCAGGAATGAGAAAACCCGATTTCTTTCCTGTTCATATATAATATAAAGTCTGTCAAACAGATTTTCATGGAACCTTGTTCAAAATAAGTTTTGCATTGTTTAATGTGTATCCCTTGAAGGAAAATGGTAGCTCAGAACGACTCATAATTAACCTTATCATGTCCAACAAAATTCGGTTTCTCCGTTTGGACACACCGCTCAATTGAGGTGTTTCGAGAGGAGTCCATATTGAAATAATATTATACTCTTTCAAATAGTCGAGAAACTTATTTCTTAAGTATTTTCATCATGGTCCAATCGTGATGTTTTAATACTCTTGCCGATATGTTTTTATACTTCATGTCGAAACTCTTTGAATTAATCAAAAGTTTCCGATTTATGTTTCACAAGAAACACATAACCATAACGCGATGCCACATCCGTAAAGGTTATGAAGTATTTCAATCCACCTCTAGCCTAGCTAGATATGGGCCCACTTACGTCACTATGAACGAGGGCTAACAGATCGGTGGCACTTGCATTTTTACCAAGTAAAAAGTATTTTAGGCACTTTGCCTATTAAACTAGATTCATAGACATCATTTGAATTAGAATCAAATCCGTCCTAGTATCCACTCTTCGAAAGTGTGGATATACGAGTCTTGTTTAATATGTCCCAGACAACAATGCCACAAATAAGTCTCAACTGATTAATTCAGTTTGAGCTATTTGTTTGTCATGTTATACGTTTGAGATTCATTTATATTCAAAATATAAATATTGTTATTCACATCTAATGTGTTTATCTCAATATCATCTTTATAAAATAAAACACTTAGTGTTCTAGAATATAAAGGTATACCCACAACGAGTTAAACTTAGATATAGAGATAATGTTTCTAGTCAAACTAGTTACATTATAACAGTTTCCTAATTTAAGTACATACCCAAATGGTAGTTCCTAAAATTAGGTTTCTACGGTTAAAACAGCGACTCTCGTCCTGTTTTCGACTTGCAGATTGATCTCAACTGAAGTCAGTCTCCTGCTAATCAGCAGATTCCGCACATCAGTACATATCTTATGTACCACATCTAGTATCAAAAATCCAATTTTGAAACTAATAGTGAACATGTTTATGACAAACATACTTGAAGTCAAAGCTTTGCCCGTCTTCACTTCCTTCATGTCTGCCTTGTCCATACGGCAGTCACGCATCCAGTGACCCCATTTGCCACCGTTTAGGCAGATATCTTGGGATATGTCCTTTGTCTTCCCAGAAGACTGTAATGATTTTGCCTTTGCCCATTTTAGAAGCTCTGGCTCTGCCTCCTTGAGCATAGCCTTGAACTCTCCAAGAGTTTACTCTTGGTTCATAATGAACCTGCCCCAGCTAACCTAGCTGATCGATGTCACCAATCATCTATGACACTTAGTGCTCGATAGATATACCCTCTGATATACGCGAGCGAAAGAGCTTCTTTTGCAATTTGTACTTCTAAGATCTAAGAATAAATCTATGAAGATCCTTTAATTTCAACATCATGGTACAAGGATCTAATCCTTAATTTTGACGACGGAATTAAAGAGTCATTGCGGTAAGCATAAAGGATTGAGCACTAAAGTTATCATCACCATGAGTCTTCCAAAACTCATGCTCCACTATTTGCTCAACTTCGGGCTCAGGCCCGAGATGTCACTCTATCAAATAAAGTAACTTCTCGGCTCCCAGGACTATCCTGAGGTTCTATTCCCAATCTGAAAATCGGAGCCGTTTAAAGACTTTTTCACCCAGGATTATGTTTTAAACGCTAATCTTTCAGTTATCTTGATTCCAATAGTCCAACTATCGAATCAACGATTTCGGGTACAATTTGAATATAATGATTACTATAGTCTAACTATATAATCAACTATAATTTGATTGGTTAAATTCAAATATATTGATTACTATAATCCAATTATATAATCAACTATAAATGAAGTAGTTTAAATACAGTCAAACTGTTAAATTAAAACAAAAATTAAATATTAGTCCAACTAATATATTTAAAAAATGACGAAAAATTGAAATGAGAGCGTATTGGCAAGTATCTAGATGAAATTGAAAATTTAATACTTGCCTCCCACTATTTTTCGGCGAGCCTCTAACCCTCTGTTGAGTACTCGGGAAACCTAGTTTCCTAGTGGGCTAGGATCCCGTTAAATAACACACAACCTTGACTTTGGCCAACAAGCTGTATGATATCTAACTAGGTAGATCTCTAAGATCAATTGGATCTCATCCAATTCTTAGATCCAGCAGGTAGACATCCAAGTCTGAAACATATATCTAATATATGCCAATATATCTGATATATTCCCTAACCTTTTTCCTCTGAATCAACTAAGCCTTGGCTTTGGCACAACAAGTTTAATGATTCCAGTTAAGCGGAACCCATTGACCTTGGAAAGCTTCATAATCGATATCGATGGACAAGAAATGATCTTGACTTTGGCCAACAAATCATAATTTGGACAAGACATGCGATATGGAACAAAGCCTTCATGATTCAAACATATCCGCGATGGACAAAGGTCTTAAATTTGGCCAATAAACCAGTGCCAATCTTAGATCTTGAGAGAGAATCACTCAATGGAAGGAAATCGCTTAATATTTATTGAGGGTTTTTCACGTAATTGGCAACCAATTAATTATCTTTGATTAGGTCTCATCATACACTCTTAAACATGCATTCTAAAAGCATAATAAGGCGCGATAAATAATCTAATAATGATATGCAGATGTATATTTAAAACAATTTGTTCCTAGATCATATCTCTCCATCTCCTCTCTCCCGCTAGCACAAATCTTACTTCTACCCATTTACATAACACTTCTAAAGAAACCTCATTTACATTGAGGGGAATAGGTGAGAAGAGAAATACAAAGAATCAAGAGGTAATAGGCTGGACACGCAGGTCCAATTTAATAAATTCTAAATTTATTACAACAATTTTCAAAATTGCCCTCACCCATCTAATATCCATCTGATATACATCATTCATACATCACATCCATGTATTCACACAAAGCATGTTATCAATCAATCTAATCTAATTAATTAATCTTTAATTAATGAGCATCCAATGTTCAAACAACGATTTGATTTGCGCGAGTCCAACTCGTTTAAGAATAAGTACTCAAAGTACGAATTCTTGAATTATATCAAACTAAAATATTAAATCTAATTTAATTTGTATTTAATACTAATTCTTTATTGAATTCCAAATTAAATAATTACACTTTTTAATGTGCCTTTACGACTTAGATTCTAAATCTAATCTTTATGGGTCTCAAAGCCCAATTAACATCCAATGTCAATTTAATTAAAGTCCAATGGGCTTTTAATTAATTCATAAGGCATGGACTTTGGCAACCAAAGCCCAATAAGGAATCACCCTTTGCCAAAAATCAATTTAGGCCCATTAGGCCCAATTAAAATTTAAAGGTCCATTATATTATATTTGGACTTTATGGAAATGGTTTTAGGCCCAATTGGATCCAACCAATTATCCTAAACCAAACTTGGCCCAACCAAGCCCATTAAGCCCAAATACAACATTTTTAGCCTAATTCCAAATTAAGCCCAATTAATTAAATTCCAATATTCCAAATTTCACAATTTAATTAACTAAAGTGTATAGCCATAATTAATTAGTTAAATCAACATTTCCAAAATAACAATTTACACAATTAATCATGCTTTAATTAATCAACTTATGTCTAACATAAATTGAAGCAAAATCAATCCAACATGTTTCCTAAGCTCTCGGCAATATGGTGATTTTTCTATCAATTTTGATTTCAATCCAATTAAATCAAAAACTAATATATCCCATGCATTTTAAACATATCCAATTGTCTAAAATTCAAAAATCACCAAGAGCTTATCCTAGGGTCATATTCGGCCAACATAAGGATTTTGAGAAAATTATTCTAATCAATTTTACACAAATCCAATGATGCAAAACACTAAGTAATCATCATCTAACATCAACCAAACACTTAATTTGAAGAAATCATGCATAAATCATAAAAGCCCCAAATAAAGTTAAGAACCCTAAATTCAATTTCATGCTCAATAACCACTTTGATACCATTGTTGGGTTTTATAGGTCAAACCAAGATCAAATTAAGCAATGAAACATGTGAATACAACAAAGTAAGCATGCAGAAAATACTTACTTTGATCAGATTTTGGATACGTTGAACACAAAAAATTTTCCACCTTGATGAATTCGGCCAAGCCCTTTATGTTGGTTGATCTTCAAGCTCCAAGCTTTGAGTGTTGATTCCAAGCTCAAGGATTGGTTTCCCTATCACCTTTGTAAGACTCATTGATGTGTGCTAGCACTTGAAAAATTGCAACAATTTTTCTTCATCCTCTTAGCAAGATTCGGCCAAGCCAAATGGGAGAGGAAAAATGGCACAATGTCGTGAGGGGGAGAGAAGGAAGAAGATGAGTGAATATTGTGTTGTGTAAATAATAATTGATTTCAAAAAAAAATTATCATATACCAAAACCAAACATTTGTTATTAGTCATTCCAAATGACAAAGAGTGTAAAATAAGCAACCACCAACTTCTATCACCATAAAGTAACAAAGTTGACTAGTTGATGTGACTTGTGGGCCCCACTTGATTCAAAATTCGAGTGGGCCCGTAAACACTCCCGGGCTCGGGTTCACTAATTCCGAATTAACAAATTTTCCGTTACGGAGTAATTAAATCAAATTAAATTAAATAATTATGCCTAGCAAAATTACTATTCACGTCACTCGCGAATTAATTCTAAATTAAGTCGTTTGCCCGAATTAAAATCCAATTTTAATTCCGCGTCGAAATCTAATTTCGTTTAATATATCGAATATATTATTTTATCGATTAATTCCAAATTAATCGTTCTCTCTCTTCAAATAGTATTTTATCCCAGATAAAATTCTCCGAAATTAATCCTAGATTAATTTTCTCTCTCTTATAATTAATCCCAGATTAATTATGTCCGAGTCATACGTCATCGATGAATCTTCGGGAAGCGACCCATGAGATCCCTGGATATGTTGGCAGTAAATCCGGTCATCGAAATATCTGAATACGTGCGTACCTAGTACCACGTTCTTATCGATTTACAAGACATGATTGGCTTCTAGCAAAGCACCGTGCCTACCCAATTCTCCAGAAATATTCTTTTAAGGAATATGTAATATGTATCAGGCGTATTATATGTAGTATTGCGTATTGATCCAGTATCAGATGTCACATGCTAGGCTTGGGGCTGGAATTGTGTCTGCCCCGTACGAAGCATATGTCGGATCTCTGGTAACTAGTCTCTATAATCGGATAAGCATGACCTTGTCATATTATCCCGATGACTGCAGTACATAAGAGTACTAGTTTCGTATCCTACGTGACCATCATCTCCATATGACTGGAGTGATACTTCCATCTTGACATCACACCCAATACACTACGATTCTCAATATACCAAGAAGAGGCGTACACATAACCTGTTAAAGCCCCGGACGACCAAAACCATAGTATATTGATTGTCGCAAGTATTAGCGATGCAAGTCTCAGGTTAAGACCAAATACACCTACCCTGATTCGGACTTCCATAGACTCATAGTCATACTACCAATGGAATTCCGAGGGGTCTATCCAGAGCGAAGCTCTTTCCATACCATCGGTAAACACAACCTCATATCACACGTGCATAAGTATCCAATACTTAAATATATGATAACTATGTCGTTTTGCTCCCACAACGCGCACAAGTGCAATACTAGTCTATTCCGCATTATCGATGTCCAATCTCGATAATACTATGACTAGGGATATTTTAATGATTAAACCTTAGTGGATTAATACTGTCACATATCTTATTAATCCGGAACTAATCATATGGACTTTTATTATTTATATATCCCGGTAATCCAATTACAAATGATAAAAGAACAATTTCCTTTGTCACATAGTTAATTTATACAACAACACCATGTTCTGTACAAATAGTGATGTTATGGGTCATAATTGTCCAACACATACATATGTGTGACTTATCATTGGATTGATGCATCATGGAACATGTAAAAACGACTTATTACATTTAGAGTTTTTGATAAGCAACATACTGCACAAAATATTTATAGAATGATTAAAGTAATTTTTGATGAATATGGTTTATTAGAACCTTACATTGATCCTATTAAAACTGCACTTAATTATATTTGGTCATATTCTCAAGTTAAGAGAGAATGTGTCAAGTTTTATAAATTAAATAGTGTTAACTTGGTGAAATTTTCACGAGATGTTTCAACACATTGGAATTCAACTTATTTTCTTTTATGTCAAGCTTTCCAATACAAAGATTTATTATGTAGTTTTTTTCCCAACATGTTCAACATATCACACTTTTGCCTAGTCAATGAGATATTTGTGAAAATAATTTAGAAATTTTAAAAGTTTTTAATGATGATACAAATATTTTTAGCGGAGTTTATTATCCTACAACATATTTATTTCTTGTTAAGAGTTTGAATATTGTTGGTACTCTATCTGAGCATGCTGAAAGTTCTGATCCTAATGATATTATTTTTATTTGAAGCTATTGCTGTTATGAAACGAAAATGGCTGAATTTTTTTAAAGACATTCCATTACTTTATCTTATTGTCATAGTTTTTTATCCTAGATTTAAATTAAAAGTTTTCAATAGTGTCTTACAAGCTTACTGCGGATATTTAGAAATAGCTAATGAAATTAATATTTGAAGAATAATAGATAGAATAAAAATTAATTTAATAGATTTATGTAATGATTATGTTAGTATATATAACTTGCAATCAGTAGGACAATCTAGTAGTAGCGAACTCGTAATACATTCAAGACTTAGCGTAGATGATCGTTGGTTACTTCAAGGAAATAAAAAACATAGCAAAAACACGACTAACAATTCGAATTAGATAATTATTTATCTACCCATTTCGAGTTTCTTAATGAAATTTTAGTGCGTAAAAATTTTCGAGTACTTGACTGGTGGAACTGACATCAAAACGTCTTTACTGTATTATCAATTATTGCTAAAGAAGTGCTGGCAGCACCTGTTTCCACCGTTGCGGTTGAACAATCCTTCAGCTTAGGAGGCAATATTTTGAAAGCGAGGCGGTCTTCATTACATCCAAGCACTTTAGAAGCAATAACATATGTGGATGATTGGACCCGAGCTGATATGTGGCAACAAAAATATACCCTTATGACTTTGAAGACTTGTTCGACAATACATCTGCAAGTGCAAGCGGAACGGGAGCTGAAGGATCAACAAACACTGATAATGATGATGATTGATCAGTAAATAATTATAAATTGTAATGGGGAACTATTTTAAAAATATAATGAAACTACGTGAGCTTTGATTTCTTTCACCTCTGGAGGATACGTGAGCAACTTAAGTTTTTAAAAGTTTAAGTTCAAGCTCTTTAATATTATTTTTAATTTAATGTAATCTAAATTCAAATTTATAATTTTAAATAAATTTGTTAATCTCATTTTTTTAAATCATTATTAAAATTTAAAAAAAAAGAACCGAAACCATTCAGTTTGATACTGATTTCGGTTCTCGGTTCCACACTTCTGGAATGGGGAATCGGTCGGTTCGGTTCCAATTCGGAATCAAACCGGTGGCCAGGTCTAATCGTGTCATCTTTCCTCTACGACTGTCGATGAACCAAGGTATTTTGCTAGCTCTTGTTTTTGAATATAAAGTTCATGCCTTTTTGGTTAATTATAGGGTCTGACATGTTTCTTCTCTTTTTTAGCTTATTGTTTTGTATACATTCCCACTTGCCTTGAGCTGTCTAGAGAGATGGCCAAGTTCTTACATAGGTTTGTGGTCCAAATGGGGAATGAGACGCTTCACATCCATAGAGTGGTGAACAAGGATGTGTAAGTGTCCTAGACATGCCACATGATCTTTAAGCGTGATTCGTGTGTGAATAAAAATAAAAAATAAGTTGCGGAGGACTTACATTGATCGGTTGAGTTCAAAACTTTTCATGAATGTTGAAGCTTCCAAGCTCATGGGTGAGTATCCATATCACCTTCATTTGACTCCCTTATGTGCTAGTAAGGACAAATGGAATAAATTTTATCTCCCAATGAGAAATAGATTCGTCCAAGAGAGAGAGTGGGAAGCAATCGGAAGGCCATATGGCCGATTGCTTCAAAAGAAAAATGAATGCTTTTCATTCGGCGTTTAAGAGAGAAGTCAGAGGGCATTTTATTTCTCAAAAGCAGAAGCCAATTCATTTTCAAGAGACAGAGAGCCAAAAAATTCTTTTTATTCTTTCATTTGGCCTTTTCAAAAACAAAACGGAAGAAGAAGCCAATTTCTTCATTCAAAAAGAAATAATTGCTTCTTGCCACACAGAATAATGAGAAAAACAAAGTCAGTGGCGTATTTAATTAGAAAATTCAAATGGCCACTTTTTGCTTTCTGTCAGCCTATCTTTTTAAGAAGTCAAAATGGCCATCCTTTTAAAAGGCAGAGGCCAATTCGGCCATTAAACAATCAAGGCCATTCGGCCTTCATCAAATAAAGGCCATTCGGCCTAAATGCCTTTTAAAGCCATTTCAGCCAAGATTGTCAGGGAGAGAGTGATTAATTTCCAAAATTAAATGTGTTGAGTGTTTCACAAGTTTCCACCAAAATCCATCATCCAAACACTATTGCCAACCACTTCTATCAATTATTGACGATCCGAACACGTACGTACCTCGTACTACATTTTTACCGATTTACAAGACATGATTGGCTTCTAGCAAAGCACCGCGCCTACCCAATTCTCCAGAAATATTCTTAAAGGAATATATAATCTGTATCAAGCGTAGTATACGTAGTATTGCGTATTGCGATCCAGTATCGGATGTCACATGCAAGGCCTGGGGCTGGAATTATGTCTGCCCCGTACGAAGCATATGTCGGATCTCTGGTAACTAGTCTCTATAATCGGATAAGCATGACCTAGTCATATTATCCCGATGACTACAATACATAAGAGTACTAGTTCCGTATCCTACGTGACCATCATCTCCATATAACTGGAGTGATACTTCCATCTCGACATCACACCCAATACACTACGATTCTCAATATACCCAAAAGAGGCGAACACAGAACCTGTTAAAGCCCTGGACGACCAAAACCAAAGTATATTGATTGTCGCAAGTATTAGCGATGTAAGTCTCAGGTTAAGACCAAATACACCTACCCTGATTCGGACTCCCATAGACACATAGTCATACTACCAATGGGATTCCGAGGGGTCTATCCAGAGCGAAACTGTTTTCGTACCATCGGTAAACACAACCTCCTATCACACTTGCATAAGTATCCAATACTTAAATATATGAGAACTATGCCGTTATGCTCTCATAACACGCACACGTGCAATACTAGTCTATTTTGCATTATCGATGTCCAATCTCGATAATACTATGACTAGGGACATTTAATGATTAAACCTTAGTGGATTAATACTGTCTCATATCTTATTAATCTGGAACTAATCATATGGACTTTTATCATTTATATATCCCGGTAATCCAATTACAAATGATAAAAGAGCAATTTCATTTGTCACATAGTTAATTTGTACAACAACATAATGTTCTATACATATAGTGATGCCATGGTTCATAATTGTCCAACAATCTCCCACTTGGCCTATAGCCAATCACTCAAGTGTCCTACACCTGAACTATGTACTGGTCGCTCAAACTTCTGCTGAGAAACTGCTATCGTCAGCGGATTTGTAATGTTATCATCTGATGCGATTTATTCGATCATCACATCGCCACGATGTATGATCCAAAGAATCAGATGAAATAATTGAAGTATATATTTGGATCGTTGATGAGACTATTAATTCTTTAGCCTGTGTTGTGTTGGACAATTATGACCCATAGCGTCACTATTTGTACAGATCATGGTGTTGTTGTACAAATTAACTATGTGACAAAGAGATTGCACTTTTATCATTTGTGATTAGATAACCTAGATATATAAATGATATGAGGTCCATATGATTTGTTCCTGGACTGAGAATGATATGAGACAGTATCAGTCCACGAAGGATAAATCATTAAAAATCCCTAGTAAGAGTATTATCGAGATTGGACATCGATAAATACGTAAAAGACTAGTATTCCACTTTTGCGTGTTGTGAGGACACAACGTCATAGTTCTCGTATATTTGGGTATAGGATACTCATGCAAGTGTAATAGGAGGTTGTGTTTTACCGATGGTACGGGAAACAGCTTCGTTCTGGATAGACCCCATCAGAATTCCATTGGTAGTATGACTATGTGTCTATAGAAGTCCGAAATCAGGGTAGGTGTATTTGGTCGTAACCTGAGACTTGCACCGCTAATACTTGCGACAATCAATATACTTTGGTTGCGGTCGTCCAGGACTTTAACAGGTTTTGTGTACGCTAATACTGGATATATTGAGAATCGTAGTGTGTTGGGTGTGATGTCAAGATGGAAGTATCACTCCAGTCATATGGAGATGATGGTCACGTAGGATACGGTACTAGTACTCTTATGTACTGCAGTCATCAGGATAAAATGACAAGGTCATGTTTATCCGATATAGAGACTAGTTACCAGACATCCGATATGTGCTTCATACGGGGCAGACACAATTCCAGCCCCAGGCCTAGCACGTGACAATCCGATACTGGATCGACATACACGATACTACGTATACTACGCCTGATATAGATCGCTTATTCCTGTAAGCATGTTTCTGGAGAATTGGGTAGGCATGGCGCTTTGCTAGAGGCCAACCTTGTCTTGTAAATCGGTATAAACGTAGTACTATGTACTTACGTGTTCGGATAGTCCGACGACCCGATTTATTGCCAACATATCCGGGGATCTCATGGGTCGCTTCCCAAAGATTCACCGATGACGTATGACTTGCACTTTAATTAATCTGGGATTAATTTAATGAGAGATAAAATTAATCTGGGATTAATTGCGGAGATATTTTATCTGGGATAAAATATCAATTAAGAGAGAGAACGATTAATTTGGAATTAATCGATAAAATAATATATTTGATATATTATACGAAATTGTATTTCGACACGGAATTAAAATTAGATTTTAATTCGGGCGAACGAATTAATTTAGAATTAATTCGTTAGCGACGTGAATAGTGATTTCGCTAGGCGTAATCGTTTAATTGCGTCGCAACGGAAATTCGTTAATTTAGAATTAGCGAACCCGAGCCCGGGATTATTTGTGAGCGCATTCGCATTTCGAATTCAAGTGCGGCACACAAGTCAAATCGAGCGTCAAATCGCAAGTCACATCAAACGTCAAATCACATGTCACTTTGAGTGATGTGACATTTGATTGATTGATGTGAGTTGATGTGAGGTGATTGAAAGGCATTAAATGTTTGCTTTTTTGAAATTGAAAAAAGGTAAATCCGTAAATGGTTTATTGATTTTTGGAAAATATAAAAACCAATTACGTTTTTCTTTTTCCCTCTCTCTCTCCAGTACACGGTTTTCATTCATTTTGGAGCCAAAAACCCTCTTCTCTCTCACGCCTCTTCTCCTCTGTTTTCAGGTTCGACTGAGCAAATAAATGGAGAATCAAATGATTTTGTTGCAAGATTTTAGTGCTAGCACACACATTGGGTTATCCTAAGGTGATAGGGAAGTGATTTCATGAGCTTGGAATCACCTTGTGAAGCTTGGAGCTTGGAGTTTCCATGGAGGATCACCCATGGACGAATAGAAGATGAAGAAACACTGGAGCTTTGGAGTTTCCATGGAGGATCACCCATGGCCGAATAGAAGATGAAGAAACCACCCACACCGTGCAGTCCACCACCGAGCAGCCCACTGCCGAGCATGGAGAGGGTAGTACGTTTTTCATCTTCAACCGCATCCAACCGATCAATGTGAGTTTTTCCGCACCTCCTATGATTGTATTTACACTTGTTTCATGCTTGATTTATGATCTTGGGACCCTTAGAGGATACCAACAATGGTATCTTGAGCCTTTGAAAGCATGAAATTGATTTTAGGGTTAAAATTGGGCAAAACGAATTTGGGCATGATTTAATGAAATTGGATGAATTAGTATGCTTAAATTTTGTTGAATTGATGATTGATTGGATCAATTTGAAGAAAAAGTGTTCGGAACAAATTTCCCTAATTTTGGAGGCATGGCCGAAAATGATGAACCCTAAAATTGTCTTGGATTTTGATTTTTTGATCATTGGATGTGTTAGAAATCATTAGGGGAAATTGATTTAATGTTGAATTGATTTTAATTGGATTGAATTTCATTTGGGCATAATTTTCCCCTTTGGCCGAGAACAATAGCATGGTTAATTGGGTTTGATTTTGATCAAAATGTGTTGGACACTAATTGATGATGATAAGCATGATTAATTGTACAAATTTGGTGTTTTGGAAATATTGATTTGGGTAATTAATAATGTTTTACACTTTGGTTTAATTAAATTGACAAATTGGATTTTGTAATTTAATTATTGGGCTTAAAATTGGATTTGGGCTTTATATGTTGTAATTGGGCTTGTTGGGCTTTGTTGTACAAAGTTGGGTTTAGGCAAAATTGGTTGGATCCAATTAGGCCCAAAACCGCATCCAAAAAGCCCAAATGCGACTTAATGAACCTTTAAAGTTTAATTGGGCCTAATGGGCCTAAATTGATTTCTGGGCTTATGGGGTAACTCCCGGATTGGATTTTGGTTATTCGGTTTGACCCGAGTTAACAAAAGTCCACGCCTTAAGAAATTAATTAAAAGCCCATTGGACTTTAATTAAATTAATATTGGATATTAATCGGGCTTTGAGACCCGTAACGATTAAATTCGAAATTTAAGTCGTAAAGGTTTATTTTATAAAGTGTAATATTTAATTTGGAATTAAATAGTGAATTAGAATTAAATGCGTATTAAATTGGATTTAATTATGTAATTTAATTTAATTCGAGAATTCGTACTTTGAGTACTTATTCGCAAAACGAGTTTGACTCGAACAAAATCAAATCGTTGTTTGAACATTGGATGATCACTAATTATCAGATTAATTAATTTGATTAGATTGATTGATAACATGCTTGTGTGAATACATGGTTGCGATGCATGAATAATGTATATCGGATGGATATTAGATGGGTGGGACAATTTTAGAAATTGTGTAATAAATTTGATTTATTAATTGGACCTGCGTGTCCAGCCTTATTACCTCTTATTTCTTGTATTCTCTTCTCACCTATTCCCCTCAATGTAAATGAGGTTTCTTTAGAAGTGTAGTGAACGGGTAGAAGAAATATTTGTGCTAGCGGGAGAGAGAAGGGAGAGATATGATCTAGGATTAATGTAAAGTATCCATCCGCATATCATTATTATTTATTTCATATGCGCTTTATTATGTATTTAGAATGCATGCTTAATGGTGTATGATGATGAGACCTTAACAAAGATAATAAATTGGTTGCCAATTTGCACGCGAAAAACCCTCGCTCAATATTAAGCGTTTTTCCTTCCATTGAGTGATTCTCACTCAAGATCGAGACGGCATTGGTTTGTTGGCCAAAGTCAAGGCCTTTGTCTGTCGAAGATGTGTTTGAATCACAAAGGCTTTGTTCCATATGGTGTCTTGTCCAAGTTGTGGTTTGTTGGCCAAAGTCAAGACCACTTCTTGTCCATCGACATTGATGACGAAGCTTTCCATGGTCAATGGGTCGCGCTTGACTGGGATCACTAAGTTTGTTGTGCCAAAGCCAAGGCTTAGTTGATTCAGAGGAAAAAGTTAGGTAATACATTGGATGTATTGGCATATATAAGATATATGTTTCGGACTTGAATGTCCCTCTACCGGATCTAGGAATTGGATTGGATCCAATCGATCTTAGAGATCTACCTAGTTAATTATCATACATTTGTTGGCCAAAGTCAAGATTGTGTGATATTTAACGGGATCCTAGCCCACTAGGAAACACGGTTTCCCGAGTACTACGACAGAGGGTTAGAGGCTCGCCGAAAAATAGTGGGAGGCAAGAATTGAATTTGCAATATTCGTTCAATTACTCGCCATACGCGCTCAAACAATATCATTCGTCAAGTCAATTAAATGTTAGTTGGACTAATATTTAAATTGTTGTTTTAATTAAAGCAGTTGGACTGTATTATAGTTGATTATATAATTGGATTATAGTAATCAATATATTGGAATTAATTAGTTTCAATTTACAGTTGATTTTATAATTGGATTATAGTAATCAATGTAATTGAGGTAATAATTTAAATTATATTTGATTGTATAGTTGGACTATAATAATCATTATAATATATAGTACACAATCGTTGATTAAATAGTTAGACTATTAGAAATCAAGAAAAATGAAAGATTATCATTTAAAAATACTCCTAGGGAAAATGTATTTAAATGGCTTAATTTTTCTAATGGGAATAAATTTCAGGATGGTCCTGGAAATTAATAAGTTACTTTATTTGATAAAATAACATATTAACCCTAAGCCCGGAGTTAAGCAAATAGTCGAGCATAATCTTTGGAAGATTCATGTGATGATAACTTAAGTGCTTAATCCATTAAGCTTGTCACATACTCCTTAATTTCTGAATCGGAACTAAGGATTAGATCCTTAAAGTATGATAATGAAATTAAAGGATCTTCAAAGATCTATTTATAGAATCTTAGTACTAAAATTAAAATAATAATTCTTGGAGAATTAATGACTATTCTCAAGGAGACAAACTCAAAGTTTGCAATTAGGCAAGTAGCGCAAGGCGCACCTTACTTCGATATTCTAGAAACCCGAGGCTTGGCCAAAGGCTTCTGGAATATAGAAAAGGGCAAAGGCAAAATCATTATAGTCTTCTAGGAAGATAAAAGGACATATCCCAAGAAGGAATTGAAGACGAGCAAGGCTCTGACTTCAAATATGATTGTCATAAATATGTTCACTACTAGTATTAAAAATTGGATTTTAAATACTTAGTGTGGTACATAAATATATATTGATGTTCAGAATCTGTTTTGAACAGGATACTGACTTCAATAGAGATTTATCTGCGAATTGAAAACGGGACGAAAGTCGCTATTTTAACCGCAGGTACCTAAGTTTAGGAACTACCTTCGAGTGTGTACTTAAATTAGGATACTGTTATAATGTAACTAGTTTGACTAGAAACATTATCTCTATATCAGTGTATAATCCGTTGCGGATAT
Source organism: Zanthoxylum bungeanum (assembly GCA_019454045.1). Taxonomy (NCBI): domain Eukaryota; kingdom Viridiplantae; phylum Streptophyta; class Magnoliopsida; order Sapindales; family Rutaceae; genus Zanthoxylum; species Zanthoxylum bungeanum. The sequence goes on from SKCR01032035.1 coordinate 41,127, forward strand.
ACCTTTATATTCTAGAACACTAAAGTGTTTTATTATATAAAGATGATATTGAGATAAACACATTAGATGTGAATAACAGAATTTATATTTTGAATATAAATAAATCTCAAATATATAACACGACAAACAAATAGCTCAAACTGATTTGATCAGGAGAAACTTAAAAGTGGCAATCTTATCTGGGACACATAAAACAAGAATCGTATATCCGCACTTTTGAAGATTGGGTACTAGGACAATTTTGAATATATTCAAATAAAGTCTACGAATCTAGTTTATTGGGCAAAGTGCCTAGAACACTATTTACTTGGTAAAAGTGTAAATGCCACTGATCTGATAGCCCTAGTTCATAGTGAAGCAAATGGGCCCATGTATAGCTAGGCTAGATGTGGATATGAATATTTTGTGACCTATACGGATGTGACATCACGTTATGGTTATGTGTTTCTTTTGAAGAACACAAATCAGAAACTTTTGAAGTTTCGACATGAAATAGACAAACAGATCGGCTACGGTATTAAACCGTCATGGTAAGACCGTAATGGAAATTACTTAAGTAATAAGTTTCTAAAATACTTGAAAGATTATAGTATTCTTTCAAACGAGGACTCCTCCTGGAACACGTCAGTTTGACGGTGTGTCCAAACTGAGTAACCGAATTTTGTTGGACATGATAAGGTTAATCATGAGTCGCTCTGAGCTACCATTTCCTTCAAAGGATACGCATTAACAGTGCAGAACTTATTTAGAATAAAGTTCCATTAAAAACTGTTTGACAGATTTCATATTAGATATGAACAGGAAAGAAACCAAGTTTCACATTCCTGATAATTTGGGTATGCTAGGCATACGTTTGGATGATACCAAACTAAAACCCAAATTGGATAAGTGCCAATTGTAGGTTATCCTAGGGATACCATAAGTATGTACTTATATATCTCACCAAGAGAACAATTTCATTGTTACTCACCATGCGGTTTTCCTAAGAGGAATACCGATATGCAGTGGTAAGTGGGAGGATAGTAAAACTCGATGAAAATCGGAGTAATACTATTACTAGCATCGATTCCTAATGGAACACAAATAGTTCATCAAGGATGAAACTATTATCATTAATTTCGTATACACAAGAACCGCGTATGTCGGAGAGAGTCAGAAAACAACCTGGCTTATGGGTTTCTGATCTCACCTCGTAAAGATGTCAATCTTTTGAGGTATACCAACTGACTACGTATAAGGTAGTGATACAAGGTATCGACTCCCTATTATGGCAAAGTGCCATATGATCCGAAATGGATTCCATATAAATCAACCAAGTTTGGATACTAGTTGATGTACCGCAAGACATTGTGCTTATTGGTACTATATGAGTCTTCAAGGAAGACATACATGGATGGCAACATACCAACATGCAAAGCTAGGCTTTACGGAAAGGTATCGTTATCAACATTATGTTGATTGCGATTCAACCTTTTAACTGTTGCCATGGTAAATCCATTTGGATAATGCTTGCTTAGGCTGCATGTTTCATTTATGAAATATGACAGCTTTACGGGAAAATCGCTTTCCTGAAAAGGAAACCTTTTGGAGGATGTTTATAACATCATGTCGATTTTGTCGTACCATAACTAGCAAACAAGGTTTGCGGGTTGTTCGATCCATGTTTTGATTGTAGCAAGCATTGATTCTTGGAATTATCGTTTTGATGTATCATAATCATAGAGTATGATTTAATTCAAAACGAAAATGATTCTTGTGTATATAAGGAGGTTAGTGGGAGCGCACTGACAATGAATGTCCTAAATAAATAATGATAATATGTCATTTCTTGGAAATGATAATTCCCATAAATAACAATCGGCGAAAGCTTGGCTTTCGAGAAAAACTCTCCGAGAAACCGTACATTGAAAAATGTACGTGACCTGGTGTCTCATACGCTTTGAGCATATGATTCACAAACGGTCCAATCCAAGTGATAGTCACTGGATTAAAGTTAAGAACATACTTAGTATCTTAGATCTAATGATGCTTCTAACTCTGGAAAGGAGAACTTGAAGTGACTAGGTTCACTGTTGCAAGTTTCCAACCGGTAAAAACGGTACAAACAGTTTGAATAATGGAACATAAGCTGGAAATCTTCCAAGCAAGATACTGTTACTGAATAAACAACATATGCGGGTTATTGCTGCAGCTGAGGCAGCAATAGAAGCCTTATGGGTCGATAATAAATTTAATTAGATTAGATATACATCTGTTAGAAGTTGTGCTAGGCTACATCACATGCTAAAGAATTAATGTCTCATCAACGATCCAATAAATACTTCGATATTCATCTGATTCATTCGGATCATACATCGTGGCGATGTGATGATCGAATAAATCGCATCAGATGATAATCATAAAATCTGCTGACGAAAACCTTTCCTCAGCAATTTGAGCGAACCGTACATAGTTCGGGTGTAGACACTCGAGTGACTGGCTATAGGCCAAGTGGGAGATTGTTGGACAATTATGACCATAGCGTCTCTATTTGTACAGATCATGGTGTTGTTTACAAATTAACTATGTGACAAAGAGATTGCACTCTTATCATTTGTGATTAGATCACCTAGATATATAAATGATAGGAGGTCCATATGATTTGTTCCTGGACTGAGAATGATATGAGACAGTATCAGTCCACGAAGGATAAATCATTAAATATCCCTAGTCAGAGTATTATCGAGATTGGACATCGATAAATACGTAAAAGACTAGTATTGCACTTGTGCGTGTTGTGAGGGCACAACGGCATAGTTCTCGTATATTTGGGTATAGGATACTCATGCAAGTGTAATAAGAGGTTGTGTTTTACCGATGGTACGGGAAACAGCTTCGCTCTGGATAGACCCCCCCGGAATTCCATTGGTAGTATGACTATGTGTCTATGGAAGTCCGAAATCAGGGTAGGTGTATTTGGTCTTAACCTGAGACTTGCACCGTTAATACTTGCGACAATCAATATACTTTGGTTACGGTCATCCAGGACTTTAACAGGTTCTGTGTACGCCAATACTGGGTATATTGAGAATCGTAGTATGTTGGGTGTGATGTCAAGATGGAAGTATCACTCCAGTCATATAGAGATGATGGTCACGTAGGATACGGTACTATTACTCTTATGTACTGCAGTCATCGGGATAAAATGACAAGGTCATGTTTATCCGATATAGAGACTAGTTACCAGACATCCGATATGTGCTTCGTACGGGGCAGACACAATTCCAGCCCCAGGCCTATCACGTGACAATCCGATACTGGATCGACATACACGATACTACGTATACTACGTCTGATATAGATCGCTTATTCCTGTAAGCATGTTTCCGGAGAATTGGGTGGGCATGGCACTTTTCTAGAGGCCAACCTTGTCTTGTAAATCGGTATAAACGTAGTACTAGGTACTTACGTGTTCGGATAGTCCGACGACCTGATTTACTGCCAACATATCCGGGGATCTCATGGGTCGCTTCCCAAAGATTCACCGATGACGTATGACTCGCATTTTAATTAATCTGGGATTAATTTAATGAGAGAGAAAATTAATCTGGGATTAATTTCGGAGATATTTTATCTGGGATAAAATATCAATTAAGAGAGAGAACGATTAATTTGGAATTAATTGATAAAATAATATATTTGATATATTATACGAAATTGGATTTCGACGCGGAATTAAAAATAGATTTTAATTCGGGCGAACAAATTAATTTAGAATTAATTCGTTAGCAACGTGAATAATTCGCTAGGCGTAATCGTTTAATGGCGTCGCAACGGAAATTCGTTAATTTGGAATTAGCGAACCCGAGCCCGGGATTATTTGCGAGCGCATTCGCATTTCGAATTCGAGTACGCCACGCAAGTCAAATCGAGCGTCAAATCGCAAGTCACATCAAGCGTCAAATCACATGTCACTTTGAGTGATGTGACATTTGATTGATTGATGTGAGTTGATGTGAGGTGATTGAAAGGCATTAAATGTTTGATTTTTTGAAATTGAAAAAAGGTAAATCCGTAAATGGTTTATTAATTTTTTGAAAATATAAAAACCAATTACATTTTTCTTTTTCCCTTTCTCTCTCCAGTACCCGGTTTTCATTCATTTTGGAGCCAAAAACCCTATTCTCTCTCACGCATCTTCTCCTCTGTTTTCTGGTTCGACTGAGCAAATAAATGGAGAAGCAAATGATTTTGTTGCAAGATCTTAGTGCTAGCACACACATTGGGTTATCCTAAGGTGATAGGGAAGTGATTTAATGAGCTTGGAATCACATTGTGAAGCTTGGAGCTTGGAGTTTCCATGGAGGATCACCCATGGCCGAATAGAAGATGAAGAAACACTGGAGCTTGGAGTTTCCATGGAGGATCACCCATGGCCGAATAGAAGATGAAGAAACACCACCCACACCGTGCAGTCCACCACCGAGCAGCCCACTGCCGAGCATGGAGAGGGTAGTACGTTTTTCATCTTCAACCGCATCCAACCGATCAATGTGAGTTTTTCCGCACCTCCTATGATTGTATTTACACTTGTTTCATGCTTGATTTATGATCTTGGGACCTTTAGACGAAACCAACATCCTGTAGTCTAGCTCAGCTGCTAACAGAACTATACCTAATCTAATTAGGATTATTATAGATCAAAATCGCTTTTATTGATGCTTCAGCTGTAGCAATATTCCGCTTTTGTTGTTTATTCGGCAACAGTATCTTTCTTGGAAGATTTCCAGCTCACAGTTCTGTTATTCAAACTATATAGTACATTTATTACGACTTATAGTCGTTATGGTCGGTTTGGAAACTTGCAACGGTGAACCCAGTCACTTCAAGTTCTCCTTCTCCATAGCTTAAGAAAGCATCCTTAGTTCATCTAAGATACTTAAGGATGTTATTAACATCAATCCAGTGACCATCACTTGGATTGGCCTGATTGTGACTCCATATGTTCAAAGCATATGAGACACCAGGTCGCGTATATTTATTTCAATGTACGAGTTCTCGGAGAGTGCCAATAACTTTTAGATATATCCCAATAGATCTTTATTCCTAGAATAAAGGTTGCCTCTCCCAAGTAGTCTATGAAGAATTTTTATGAAATCCAAGCTTTCACCGATTGTATTATGGAATGTAATTTCCAAGAAATGATATATCATCATTATTTAAGACAATCACTGTCAGTGCGCTCCCACTAACCTCCTTATATACACAAGAATCATTTTCGTTTTGAATTAAATCATATACCATTATGATTACATCAAAACGATAGTTCCAAGAACGCAATGCTTGCTTCAATCCATAAATTGATCGAATTAACTTGCAAACATTGTTTGCTTGTTTTGGTACGACAAAACTGTCAGGATGTTGTAAACATCCTCCAAAAGTTTTCATTTAAGGAAAGCGATTTTGACGTTCAGCTGCCATATTTCATAAATGAAACATGCAGCATTAGCAACCATTATCCAAATGGATTTAATCATGGCAATAACTAAAAGGTTTCGTCGTAATCGACACAATGTTGATAACGATATCTTTTCGCTACAAGCCTAGCTTTGTACGTTTGTATGTTTCCATCCATGTATGTCTTCCTTGAAGACTCATTTAGTACCAATAGGCACAATGCCTTCCGGTACAACAACCAGTGTCCAAACTTGGTTGGTATACATTGAATCCATTTAGGACATTATGGCACTTTGCCATAATAGGGAGTTGATACCTTGTATCACTTCCTCATACGTAGTCGGTTTGTCTTTTTCACTAAGATTGACATCTTTATGAGTTGAGATCATACCTCCCAGGTTATTTTCTGACTCTCTCCGACTTACGCGGTTCTTGTGTATTCGAAGATTATTGGTACAGTTTCATCCTTGATGAACTGTTTGTGTTCCGTTAAGGAATCAGTTCCTGGAACAGTATTACTCTGATTTTCATCGAGTTTTACTTTCCTCCCACTTACCACTGCATATAGGTATTCCTCTTAGGAAAAACCGCATGGCGAGCAACAATTACATTGTTCGCTTGTGAGTTGTATAAGTACTATACTTTGGTTACCCTAGGATAACCTACAAATTAGGCACTTATCCGATTTGGGTTCTAGTTTGGTATCATCCAAACATATGCCCAGCACTCCCAAATCTTCAGGAATGAGAAACCCGGTTTCTTTCCTGTTCATATCTAATATGAAGTCTGTCAAACAGATTTTCATGGAACCTTATTCAAAATAAGTTTTGTAATGATTAATGCGTATCCCTTGAAGGAAAATGGTAGCTCAGAGCGACTCATCAGTAACCTTATCATGTCCAACAAAATTCGGTTTCTCCGTTTGGACACACCGCTCAAATTGAGGTGTTCCGGAAGGAGTCCACATTGAAAGAATACTATAGTCTTTCAAGTAATTGAGAAACTTATTGCTTAAGTATTTTCATCATGGTCCAATCATGATGTTTTAATACTCTTACCGGTCTGTTTTTATACTTTGTGTCGAAACTCTTTGAATTTATCAAAAGTTTCCGATTTATGTTTCAAAAGAAACAGATAACCATAACGCGATGCCACATCCGTAAAGTTTGCGAAGTATTGATATCCACTTCTAGCCTAGCTAGATATGGGCCCACTTATGTCACTTTGAACGAGGGCTAACGGATCGGTGGCAATTGCACTTTTACCAAGTAAAAGGTATGTTTTGGCACTTTGCCCAATAAACTAGATTCGTAGACATTATTTGAATAGAATCAAATCTGCCCTAGTACCCACTCTTCGAAAGTGTGGATATACGAGTCTTGTTAATGTGTCTCAGACAACAATGCCACAAATAAGTCTCATATGATTGATTCAGTTTGAGTTATTTGTTTGTCATGTTATACGTTTGAGATTCATTTATATTCAAAATATAAATACTGTTATTCACATCTAATGTGTTTATCTCAATATCATCTTTATAAAATAAAACACTTTAGTGTTCTAAAATATAAAGGTATTCCCGCAACAGGTTAAACTTAGATATAGAGATAATGTTTCTAGTCAAACTAGGTACATTATAACAGTTTCCTAATTTAAGTACATACCCGAAGGGTAGTTCCTAAACTTAGGTCTCTATGGGTAAAACAGCGACTCTCGTCCCATTTCCGACTCGCAGGTCAATCTCAACTGAAGTCAGTCTCCTGCTAATCAGCAGATTCTGCACATCAGTATATATCTTATGTACCACATCTAGTATCAAAATCCAATTTTCAAACTAATAGTGAAGATGTTTATGACAAACATACTTGAAGCCGGAGCCTTGCCCCGCCTTTACTTCCTTAATGTCTGCCTTGTCCATACGGCAGTCACGCATCTAGTGACCCTGTTTGTCACAATTTAGGCAGACATCTTGGGATATGTCATTTGTCTTCTTATAAGACTGTGATGATTTTGCCTTTGCCCCTTTTAGAAGCTCTGGCTCTGCTTCCTAGAGCATAGCCATCAACTCTCCAAGAGTTTACTCTTGATTCATAATGAACCTGCCCCAGCTTTCGGGTAGAGACTATAAGATCAAATCTTTGGTAGTCTCGGCCACGTAGGTAATGCCTAGCTAACCTAGCTTATCGATGTCAGCAATCATCTGCGACACCTAGTGCTCGACAGATGTACCCTCTGACATACGCGAGCGAAAAAGTTTCTTTTTCAATTTATACTTCTAAGATCTAAGAATAGATCTATGAAGATCTTTAATTTCATCATCATGGTACAAGGATCTAATCCTTAATATTGACGACGAAATTAAAGTGTCATTGTGGTAAGCATAAAGAATTGAGCACTAAAGTTATCATCACCATGAGTCATCCAAAACTCATGCTCCACCATTTGCTCAACTCCGGGCTTAGGCCCAAGATGTTTCTCTATCAAATAGAATAACTTCTCAATTCCTAGGACTATCCTGAAGTTCTATTCCCAATCTGAAAATTAAAGCCGCTTAAAGACATTTTCACCCAGGATTATGTTTTAAACGCTAATCTTTCAGTTATCTTGATTGCTATAGTCCAACTATCCAATTAACGATTTCAGGTACAATTGAATATAATGATTACTATAGTCTAACTATATAATCAACTATAATTTGATTGGTTAATTTCAAATATATTGATTACTATAATCCAATTATATAATCAACTAAAATTGAAGTAGTTTGAATACAGTCTAACTGTTTAATTAAAACAACAATTAAATATTAGTCCAACTAATATATTTATGTATTGATGAAAAATGAAATGAGCGCGTATTGGCAAGTATCTAAACGAAATTGCAAATTTAATACTTGCCTCCCACTATTTTTCGGCGAGCCTTTAACCCTCTGTTGAGTACTCGGGACTCCTAGTTTCCTAGTGGGCTAGGATCCTGTTAAATAACACACAACCTTGACTTTGGCCAACAAGTTGTATGATATTTAACTAGGTAGATCTCTAAGATCAATTGGATCTCATCCAATTCCTAGATCCAGTAGGTGGACATCCAAGTCCGAAATATATATCTAATATATGCCAATATATCCAATATATTTCCTAACATTTTTCCTTTGAATCAACTAAGCCTTGGCTTTGGCACAACAAGCTTAATGATTCAAGTTAAGCGGGACCCATTGACTTTGGAAAGCTTCGTAATCGATGTCGATGGACAAGAAGTGATCTTGACTTTGGCCAACAAATCACAACTTGGACAAGACATGAGATGTGGAACAAAGCCTTCATGATTCAAACACATCCGCGATGGACAAAGGTCTTGACTTTGGCCAACAAACCAGTGCCAATCTTGGATCTTGAGAATGAATCATTCAATGGAAGGAAAGCGTTTAATATTTGTTGAGGGTTTTTCGCGTAATTGGAAACCAATTAATTATCTTCGATTAGGTCTCATCATACACCCTTAAAAATGCATTCTAAAAGAATAATAAGGCGCGATAAATAAATTTAATAATGATATGCGGATGGATATTTAAAATATTTTGTTCCTAGAACAAATCTCTCAATTTCCTCTCTCCCGCTAGCACAAATCTTACTTCTACCCAATTACATAACACTTCTAAAGAACCTCATTTACATTGAGGGGAATAGGTGAGAAGAGAAATACAAAGAGTCAAGAGGTAATAGGCTGGACACGCAGGTCCAATTTAATAAATTCTAAATTTATTACAACAATTCCAAAATTGCCCTCACCCATCTAATATCCATCTGATATACATTATTCATACATCACATCCATGTATTCACACAAAGCATATTATCAATCAATCCAATTAATTAATCTTTAAATTAATGAGCATCCAATGCTCAAACAACGATTTGATTTGCGCGAGTCCAACTCGTTTTAAGAACAAGTACTCAAAGTACGAATTCTTGAATTATATCAAACTACAATATTAAATCCAATTTAATTTGTGTTCAATACTAATTCTTTATTTAATTCCAATTAAATAATTACACTTTATTAATGAGCCTTTGCGACTTATATTCTAAATCTAATCTTAACGGGTCTCAAAGCCCAATTAACATCAAATGTCAATTTAATTAAAGTCCAATGGGCTTTCAATTAATTTATAAGGCATGGGCTTTGGCAACCAAAGCCCAATAAGGAATCACCCTTTTGCCAAAAATCAATTTAGGCCCATTAGGCCCAATTAAAATTTTAAAGGCCCATTTTATTATATTTGGACTTTATGAAAATAGTTTTAGGCCCAATTGGATCCAACCAATTATCCTAAACAAAACTTGGCCCAACCAAGCCTATTAAGCCCAAATACAACATTTTTAGCCCAATTCCAAATTTAGCCCAACTAATTAAATTCCAATATTCCAAATATCATAATTTAATCAATTAAAGTGTATTAGCCATAATTAATTATTTAAATCAACAATTCCAAAATACCAATTTACACAATTAATCATGATTTAATATTATCAATTCATGTCCAACATAATTGAAACAAAATCTATTCATTTTCATGCTATATTGGTCACGGCAATTGTGAGATTTTATATCCGATTTTGATTTCAATCCAATTAAATCACAAATCAATATATATCATGTCTTTAAACTCATCCAATGATTTAAAAAATAAAAATCACCATGACCTAGGGATTAAGTACCATTCGACCAAGCCTCTCAATTTGGGGAAAATTAATCCAATTAATTTTTCTTCAAATTAATCATGCATAACTCTAAGTTATCAACATACAAGCATACTCAAACAAACAATTTGATCAAATCATGCTCAAATCAATTTTACCCAAATTTTAGTATATAAACCCTAAATTCAATTTCATGCTTAATAACCGCTCTGATACCATTGTTGGGTTTTCTAGGTCAAACCAAGATCAAATCAAGCAATGAAATGTGTGAATACGCAAAGTAAGATGGCGGAAATACTCACTTTGATCGGCTAAGTGGATGCATTGAACAACAAAATTTTGCTCCATGGATGATTCGTCCAAGCTCCTTGGTGTGTCTTCAATCCAAGCTCCAGGATTTGTTGTTGATTCCATGCTCAATGATTGGTTTCCCTACCACCTTTGAATGATCTCTTTAGTGTGCTAGCACTTGGAAAAATTTGCAACAAATTGTTTCCCTTATCCTTGTGAGATTCTCGGCCAAGCCAAGAGAGGAGAGAAAAAATGGCACAATAACCGTGAGGGAGAGAGAGAAGTGATGAAGTTGTGTTGTGTTGTTTGATTTTCAAAAATCAAATTCAAGATATACCAAAACCAATATTTGGTATATGTCTTCCATCATTTCAATTTGGAGTGTAAAATAAGTCTTCACTAACCCACCAAAACCCATCACCATAAAGTTAATTAAAGTGACAAGTGATGTGACTTGTGATGTGACATGTGGGCCCCACTTGATTCAAAATCCGAGTGGGCCCGCAAACACTATCGGGCTAGGGTTCGCTAATACTGAATTAACGAATTTTCTGTTGCGACGTAATTAAATCAAATTAAATTAAATAATTATGTGTAGGCACTGCATTTTTGCATATAAGTCCCTATGATGAGTCTAATTTGGAGACACTACCTTTTTAGTCGAGGAAGTTGCGGGAAATGGTCGTCATAAGGGAATCGGTATTTCGTTAAATTTTATTCGCTTGTTTAGCTCCAGGCTCACTTGTTTGACCTCCGTTTTAAAACACACCATTAGCCCAAACCCCATAAGACACACACCAAGCCCATCTCACCCAAGCTCAATCCAAAAAATAATTACAACATTTAAAGAACATGTCACAAATTAAATTAAATTAAAGCTAATCAAATTAAATTAAATTAAAATGCAATTAAATCCAATTAAACTAAATCAAATTAAAGTCCAATTTAAATTAAAACAAATTAAATTAAATTAAATTAATTCCTAAATTAAATAAATTAAATTCCTAATCTAAAAAATCACATACCAAATTAAAACAAATCAAATAAACCTATTCCTAAATAAAACAAATCATGTCCCCAATTAACTTGATTTCTTTGCCTTTTTAAATAATAAAATCCATCCTTTAATTATTTGATCCATTTCCTTGTTTAAAAAACCATGTACAACCCTAACCCTAATACATCTACTATAAAATATAGCACAAACTAAACCATAGGCCTTGGCTTTCAATCCCCACGGCTTACACAAACAAAAAATCAAACAAATATAAACCCTAACAGCCCTATCTTCTCCACACTCCATCCACTCTCGGCAACGGGGAAACACAAAAACAATAAAACCCTCACTCACGTAGCCTGTCCACTGCCGACCACAACAAGCTGAGAAACCCCTCGCCATTCATTAAACCTAAGTCACAAACAACCAAATCTGCCTCAAACCGAACACTACTAGCAGCCCAAGGACACACACCTACAAAAAACTCCACGTACAGTCTTCAACATTCAGCGCCCCACGCATCAAGCCATCACTCTCCACTCACAAACTCACGTTAATTGCCCTTGCACTGTCCACACGCCCAGTTCACTCAACACACAGCCATGTTTAGCCTTCGCCCTTAGCAACAGCAATCAATGCCCCCCATATTCACGACAAACCAGCCACGCATAACAGCCTTCATACGTCCCACTGAACAAACAACAGGCCACGTAGAACCCAAGCTACAAACACAGATCAGCCACTAACAAAAGCCATCCCCTTCTCACTCACCGACTCATCAAACGCAACGAGCCTGGCAGAACCCACACCGAAAAATCATGGCACCTCACTCTCAACCCTAAACAAACCACTCGGCAGCCCCTATAATCATCATCAACTCCTTATAGCTCCACAGATCCTCACGTAAAACCTGCTCTCTCTCCCTTCATGCTAAAGCCCTCTCTCTAGCACCCTTTAGTCACGCATCAACAGCCTTCATAGCCACTAAACATTGCCCTCACAGCCCTCACACACAGCCACAAACTCACGCCAAAACACAACCATAAACCTGCCAGTAGTCCACGCCAAAACTGCCCACTGCACACCCCCTTCACTGCCGAGAATAACCCTCCTCCACTGCCAGTGATTCACGCCAATCTGACCCTCCAAAACAGCCCAGGAAACACCTTGAAACTGCACTTAAAAACTGCACAAAACCCCCCTAAGAAATCACTAAAAACAGCAGCCCAATACCCCTCAATTACCGCAAAATAGTCCCTTTAAACACCTGAAATAGTGACCAGAAAATACAGAGAAAACAGCAGTAAAATGGAGTGAAAACAGCGACCAAAATAGAAAAACAGCAAGCTAAGACGTTAATCCAGTGAACCGGAAGAGTTACGGAGTGATAGCCCTTCCGACGGCCGTGAAACGCAAGTCCGAAAGTTGACATAAAAGGTTAGACCTGAGGGTAATTTTCCTATTATTTCCATCTATCTTTTTAATTTTTTTATTCATTTTTATCGCATGAGAGTCGTTTATTGGTGCATGATTGTGGCCCTTGAATAAATGGAAGATATATGTATTGTGGAATGATGTATGTTGTGGGCCTTGAATAAAATGAAAAATGTGTCGCCTCTTGTGGTATATAGGATGGAAACCCGGACAAAAATTTCATAGCCGATTCCGAATGGACGGTAGTATGATCTGTACTCGGGATACAATTCCACGTACCACTTGAAAAAAGGCCCACGCATGTGTTCGTGTCAATTCTAGATATCTTTTCTGCATCACATCACGACATGTCTATTTTAGCATATAGTTGTCTCTTTTTACCTTATGCATTTGTATTACCTCTTTAGTTATCTATTTCCATTATGCGCTTAATTGTCTTTCCTTAATATGCATGCTTGTATGAGTGTTATTTGTTTGCGCTTCTGTGTCTACCAATATGAAATTGTATGCTTTCCATATGTCAATTTATCTTTATGCATGCAAATTCGGACATAGATTATATGTAAGTAGGTTGTATGCAAATTTGGACATAGATTGTATGCAAATAGGTTGTATGAAAATATGAAGATGTGTTACATGTGAACTTAGATATGAGCCTTGTACTTATGCATGCGAACTTAAGAGTAAATTATCCTTGGAAATATGTTGCTTAGGCTTGGTTGAACTATTGCACAAATCATTTATTACAAGTGACATAAGTAAGGGACCATTCCGAACCCAATGGTTTGAGGTCTTCCCTTGCGAGGGGTGACTGCAGCCTTAAATCTTTGTCTCGGTTCACACCGGGTGGCGACTCCATTATTCTCCGGTTTAGTCCCCCGTGGGCTACTCCGTACTCCCAACCGGGCTGCGAGCCCGGAACAGCATGAGTCGCCCAATTCCTGTGTCCCACAGTCTGGCGACTCCACTGGGTATAGAGAATCGGCCCCGAAATAATGTCTTGTAATATTATGATTTGTGCTTTAATTTAACCGTTCCTATAGTGGGTTGAAAGGGGTTTAATCAAAGGCACTTTTAAGGCTAGGTAATGGTTTGGTGTCTTCCTTCACTCACTACCTTTCTATAAGGAAAAGATGTGAAGGCACCTAGATAATCATCTACTCGTAGCCTACTGTGATGGACTAATTTGGAGGACCCGTTGTTTATTCCTGACACCAAGCGATAAGAGCCTAAGAGGCTTGGGCACTTAAGAGAGCCTCGCTCCACCCTCCCTCTGGGGAATCTACAACGGGAAATCCATTTGACAGTCAGTCACACACCATAGCTCGTTGGCACGTACCTTAGTGTATAAAAAAGGTGCGCTCACTTGGTCGCTCGGACCCTTGAGTGGGGAGACCTAGTTGTGGGTAATCCTTCGTCAGCGAGAGCCTTTGTCCACACCCCCGTAAACCCGCATGTGAACCTTAGTCGTAGATCTAATAAGAATTATTTACTTGTGCGTGTGTTTGGGAACATTGTCGTTTGGATCCATTCGGACCTTTTGTCATGAGGTATGGGTTTGTTGGGCCATTTAAACTGGGACAAGAACATATCTTATGATGATTGGTCCAAAAGCTTCTAAAACGCCAATGGGCCATTATATGTTTGTGTTTAGGAACATTATCATTTGGATATGGTTGGACTTCTTGCCATGAGATGTGAACTTGTTGGGCCATTTAAACTGGGACTAGTTCACTCCTTTGACAGTTAGCCCAGAAGCTTCTAAAATGATGATGGGCCGATTTGTGTGAAAATTTTAATGAGTTGATATATTTCTTATATCGCATGCATCTCATGCATCACATGCACCCCATGCATACATGCACCATGTTAACCCTCTTTTGTCTTGAAAGCCATCATAGATACCCGTTGGTTAGGGAAGATGGCAGACTTGTCAAAAGACCGAGCAGCCACCAAGAGTACCGGCAGAAGACCTAACCTAACGGGATAGGAAACTCAATCATGCATGCATGCATACACGTAACATATTTGCATCCTTTTTGTGTTTGTTCTGTTTTGTAATAACAGGTTTCAAAGGAGAAAAAGAGAAAGCGTCAAATGCAAGCCAACCAGAAGCAGCAACAGTACAATGTCAGCAGTCTTCAGGAATGAATCACAGGGGCGAGGCCCATATCAGTATCAGTCTGGGGGTGAGGCCCATATCAGTATCAATTGGGGGGCGAGGCCCACATCAGTATCAGCTGGGGGTGAGGCCCATATCAGTATCAGTTTGGGGCGAGGCCCACGTCAGTATCAGTTTGGGGCGAGGCCCTTATCAGTATCAGTCTCGGGGCGAGGCCCATGTCAGTATCAGTTGGGGGCGAGCCCACATCAGCATCAGTTTGGGAATGAGTCCCAGGGCCGAGGCCCACATCAGCGTCAGTTTGGGGATGAGTCCCAGGGCCGAGGCCTACATCAGCATCGGTTTGGGAATGAGTCCCAGGGCCGAGGCCCACATCAACATCAGTTTGGGGATGAGTCCCAGGGTCGAGGCCTACATCAGTATCTGTTTGGGGATGAGTCCCGAGGGTCGAGGCCCACATCAGTATCAGTTTAGGGGCGAGGCCCACATCCGCATCAGTTTGGGGGTGAGGCCCGGATCAGTATTAATCTGGGGGCGAGGTCCACATCAGTGTCAGTTTAGGGGCGAGGCCCCCATCAGTATCGGTTTGGGGGCGAGGCCCATATCAGCATCATGCATCCATACATACATGCATACATATCACATACATATAATTTTTGTTTTGTATTTGCAGGATTGTAGCGGCAAAGACCACCTCATCAAGTAACTGCTCAAAAATGAGCCACATTCTCGGACAGCACAGTTCAAAAATGGACAGCTACCACAACAGTTCCCGAAAATGGCGTTCCAAAATGGAGCACACACAACAGATGCCGAAAATGGCACTCCAAAATGGAGCACACACAGCAAATGCCGAAAATGGCGCTCTAAAATGGAGTACACACAGCAAATGTCGAAAATGGCGCTCCAAAATGGAGCACACACAGCAAATGCCGAAAATGGCGCTCCAAAATGGAGCACACACAGCAAATGCCGAAAATGGCGCTCTAAAATGGAGCACACTCATGCATGCATGCATACACGTAACACATTTTGGCATTCGTTTTGTGTTTGTCTTGTATTCGCAGGTTTTAAAGAAGAAAAGAGAAAGCGGCAAAAAACAAGCTAATCAGAAACGGTGAAAAGCACAGTATCAGATTCGGGTAATAATCCCAGGGTTGAGGACTATTTGAGTTTGAGTTTTAGGTATGGCACTCTGGGGGCGAGGCCCACATTAGCATCAACATCAGTCTTGTCGGGTATAGCACTCTGGGGGCGAGACCCACATTAGTTTCAGTATCAGTCTTTCCGGGTATGACAATCTGGGGGTGAGGCCCACGTCATTATCAGTATCAGTCTTGCCGGGTATGGAAATCTGGGGGCGAGGCCCACGTCATTATCAGTAGCTTGGGGACGAGTCCCAGGGTTGCGACCCATATCAGTATCAGTCTGGGGGCGAGGCCCACCTCAGTACCAATTTAGGGGGCGAGGCCCACATCAGTATCAGTTTTGGGGCGAGGCCCACATCAGTTTGAGGGCAAGACCCACATCAGCATCAATCTGGGGGCGAGGCCTACAGTCAGCTCAGTTCGGGACTAAAGCCCACATTCAGTACAATTCAGGAACAAAGCCCACAGTCAGCTCAATTCGGGAATAAAGCCCACATTCAGTGCAATTCAGGAACAAAGCTCACAGTCAGCTCAGATCGGGGATAAAGCCCACATTCAGTACAGTTCAGGAACAAAGCCCACAGTCAGCTCAGATCGGGGATAAAGTCCACATTTAGTACAGTTAGGGGATAAAGCCCACATTCAACACAATCAGGAACAAAGCCCACATTCAGCACAGTCAAGGGAATAAAGCCCTATCTTGACACAGTTCGGGAATACAGCCTAGGGGAATAAAGCCTTATCTTAGCACAGTTCGGGAATACAGCCTAGGAGAATAAAGCTCTCTCTCAGTATAGTTCGGGAATACAGCCCAGAAGAATAAAGCTCTCTCTCAACACAGTTCAGGAATAAAGCCTTATCTTGACACAGTTCAGGAATACAGCCCGGAGGAATAAAGCCCTCTCTCAGCACAGTTCGGGAATACAGCCTAGGGGAATAAAGCCCTATCTTGACACAGTTCGGGAATACAACCCAGAGAAATAAAGCCCTCTCTCAGCACAGCTCGGGAACAAAGCCTAGGGGAATAAAGCCCACTTTCAAAGCAGTTCGGGAACAAGGCCCAGTGGGAATAAAGTCATATCTCTACACAGTTCGGGAACAAAGCCTAGAGGAATAAAGCCCACTTTCAAAACAGCTCGGGAATAAAGCCCATGGGAATAAAGCTCTCTCTCAATGCAATTCGGGAACAAAGCCCAAAGGTCAAAGCATCTCAGGATAACAAGTAAGTTAAGCAACAGCTGGCGAGCCAGGTAAGTAAGAAAAATTCATGCATAACTTTGATAGGATTGTCATTGTCACACACTGCACAAATCCCATCAAAGTGGGGGCGACTGTAGGCATTGCATTTTTGCATATAAGTCCATATGATGAGTCTCATTTGGAGACACTACCTTTTTAGTCGAGGAAGTTGCGGGAAACGGTCGTCGGAAAGGAATCGATATTTCGTTAAATTTTATTCACTTTTTTAGCTCCAGGCTCACTTGTTGGACCTCCGTTTTAAAAAACACCCTTAGCCCAAACCTCATAAGACACACACCAAGCCCATCTCACCCAAGCCCAATCCAAAAAATAATTAAAACATTTAAAATGCATGTCACAGATTAAATTAAATTAAATAAATTAAAGCTAATCAAATTAAATTAAATTAAAATGAAATTAAATCCAATTAAACTAAATCAAATTAAATTCCAATTTAAATTAAAACAAATTAAATTAAATTAAATTAATTCCTAAATTAAATAAATTAATTCCTAATCTAAAAAATCACATACCAAATTAAAACAAATCAAATAAACCTATTCCTAAATAAAACAAATCATGTCCCCAATTAACTTGATTTCTTTCCCTTTTTAAATAATAAAATCCATCCTTTAATTATTTGATCCATTTCCTGTTTAAAAAACCATGCACAACCCTAACCCTAATACATCTACTATAAAATATAGCACAAACTAAACCCTAGGCCTTGGCTTTCAATCGCCACGGCTTACACAAATAAAAAATCAAACAAATATAAACTCTAACAGCCCTATCTTCTCCACACTCCCTCCATTCTCGGCAACGGGGAAACAAAAAAACAATAAAACCCTCACTCACGTAGCATGTCCACTGCCGACCACAACAAGCTGAGCAACCCCTCACCATTCATTAAACCTAAGTCACAAACAACCAAATCTGCCTCAAACCGAACACTACTAGCAACCCAAGGACACACACCTACAAAAAACTCCACGTACAGTCTTCAACATTCAGCGCCCCACGCATCAAGCCATCACTCTCCACTCACAAACTCACGTTAATTGCCCTTGCACTGTCCACACGCCTAGTTCACTCAACACACAGCCACGTTTAGCCTTCGCCCTTAGCAACAGCAATCAATGCCCCCCATATTCACGACAAACCAGCCACGCATAACAGCCTTCATACGTCCCACTGAACAAACAACAGGCCACGTAGAACCCAAGCTACAAACACAGATCAGCCACTAACAAAAGCCATCCCCTTCTCACTCACCGACTCATCAAACGCAACGAGCCTGGCAGAACCCACACCGAAAAATCATGGCACCTCACTCTCAACCCTAAACAAACCACTCGGCAGCCCCTATAATCATCATCAACTCCTTATAGCTCCACAGATCCTCACGTAAAACCTGCTCTCTCTCCCTTCAGGTTAAAGCCCTCTCTCTAGCACCCTTTAGTCACGCATCAACAGCCTTCATAGCCACTAAACACTGCCCTCACAGCCCTCACACACAGCCACAAACTCACGCCAAAACACAACCATAAACCTGCCAGTAGTCCACGCCAAAACTACCCACTGCACACCCCCTTCACTGCCGAGAATAACCCTCCTCCACTGCCAGTGATTCACGCCAATCTGACCCTCAAAACAGCCCAGGAAACACCTTGAAACTGTACTTAAAAACTGCACAAAACCCCCCTAAGAAATCACTAAAAACAGCAGCCCAATACCCCTCAAATTACCGCAAAATAGTCCCTTTAAACACCTGAAATAGTGACCAGAAAATACAGAGAAAACAGCAGTAAAATGGAGTGAAAACAGCGACCAAAATAGAAAAACAGCAAGCTAAGACGTTAATCCAGTGAACCGGAAGAGTTGCGGAGTGATAGCCCTTCCGACGGCCGTGAAACGCAAGTCCGAAAGTTGACATAAAAGGTTAGACCTGAGGGTAATTTTCCTATTATTTCCATCTATCTTTTTAATTTTTTTATTCATTTTTATCGCATGAGAGTCGTTTATTGGTGCATGATTGTGGCCCTTGAATAAATGGAAGATATATGTATTGTGGAATGATGTATGTTGTGGCCCTTGAATAAAATGAAAAATGTGTCGCCTCTTGTGGTATATAGGATGGAAACCCGGACATAAATTTCATAGCCGATTCCGAATGGACGGTAGTATGATCTGTACTCGGGATACAATTCCACGTACCACTTGAAAAAAGGCCCACGCATGTGTTCGTGTCAATTCTAGATATCTTTTCTGCATCACATCACGACATGTCTATTTTAGCATATAGTTGTCTCTTTTTACCTTATGCATTTGTATTACCTCTTTAGTTATCTATTTCCATTATGCGCTTAATTGTCTTTCCTTAATATGCATGCTTGTATGAATGTTATTTGTTTGCGCTTCTGTGTCTACCAATATGAAATTGTATGCTTTCCATATGTCAATTTATCTTTATGCATGCAAATTCAGACATAGATTATATGTAAGTAGGTTGTATGCAAATTTGGACATAGATTGTATGCAAATAGGTTGTATGCAAATATGAAGATGTGTTACATGTGAACTTAGATATGAGCCTTGTACTTATGCATGCGAACTTAAGAGTAAATTATCCTTGGAAATATGTTGCTTAGACTTGGTTGAATTATTGCACAAATCATTTATTACAAGTGACATAAGTAAGGGACCATTCTGAACCCAATGGTTTGAGGTCTTCCCTTGCGAGGGGTGAGTGCGGCCTTAAATCTTTGTCTCGGTTCACACCGGGTGGCGACTCCATTATTCTCCGGTTTAGTCCCCCGTGGGCTACTCCGTACTCCCAACCGGGCCACGAGCCCAGAACAGCATGAGTCGCCCAGTTCTTGTGTCCCACATTATGCCTAGCAAAATTACTATTCACATCGCTAGCGAATTAATTCTAAATTAACTCGTTTGCCCGAATTAAAATCCAATTTTAATTCTGCGTCGAAATCTAATTTCGTTTAATATAGCGAATATATTATTTTATAGATTAATTCCAAATTAATTGTTCTCTCTCTCTAAATAGAATTTTATCCCAGATTAAATCTCTCCGTAATTAATCCTAGATTAATTTTCTCTCTCTTATAATTAATCCTAGATTAATTATGTTCGAGTCATACATCATCAGTGAATCTTCGGGAAGCGACCCATGAGATCCCTGGATATGTTGGCAGTAAATTCGGTCGTCGGACTATTCGAACATGTACGTACCTCGTACTACGTTTTTACCGATTTACAAGACATGGTTGGCTTCTAGCAAAGCATCGTGCCTACCCAATTCTCCAGAAATATTCTTAAAGGAATATATAATCTGTATCAAGCGTAGAATACGTAGTATTGCGTATTGCGATCCGGTATCGGATGTCATATGCAAAGGCTGGGGTTGGAATTGTGTCTGCCCTGTACGAAGAATATATCGGATCTCTGGTAACTAGTCTCTATAATCGGATAAGCATGACCTAGTCATATTATCCCGATGACTGCAGTACATAAGAGTACTAGTTCCATATCCTACGTGACCATCATCTCCATATGACTGGAGTGATACTTCCATCTCGACATCACACCCAATACACTACGATTCTCAATATACCCAGAAGAGGCGTACACAAAACCTGTTAAAGCCCCGGACGACCAAAACCAAAGTATATTGATTGTCGCAAGTATTAGCGATGTAAGTCTTAGGTTAAGACCAAATACACCTACCCTGATTCGGACTCACATAGACACATAGTCATACTACCAATGGGATTCCGAGAGGTCTATCCAGAGCAAAGCTGTTTCCGTACCATTGGTAAACACAACCTCCTATCACACTTTCATAAGTATCCAATACTTAAATATATGAGAACTATGCCGTTATGCTCTAATAACACGCACAAGTGCAATACTAGTCTATTCCGCATTATCGATGTCAAATCTCGATAATACTACGACTAGGGATATTTAATGATTAAACCTTAGTGGATTAATACTGTCTCATATCTTATTCATCTGAAACTAATCATATGGACTTTTATCATTTATATATCCCGGTAATCCAATTACAAATGATAAAAGAGAAATTTCCTTTGTCACATAATTAATTTGTACAACAACATAATGTTCTGTACAAATAGTGATGCTATGGGTCATAATTGTCCAATATTTTGCCCTTCTGGAGCCTGAAGGTCCCTTTGCTCGCCTAAACCTGCCAACTCAAAGTTCTGAGCCCTCTTTCTCTGAGCCACCAATCCCTCCATTTTTTAGAGTGCAGCCACTTCCTCAGCCGTTCGTGATTCTACCAAAGAACTATAAAGCTTTTGTCTCATGTGTTAGAGTTTTATTTTCTTATCAGGTCCCGTTAGGAATTCTCTCTTTAGGACCTAACATCTTGGTGCTTTGATGGGTTTTTCTACCATGCATTAGAGTCTTTTTTATATGTTAGACCTTGATAGGCGTCCCCAATTTAGGGTCTAACATGCATAATATACAATAATGGGTTTTTCTACCCTACATTAGAGTATTTAACGTGTTAGACCCTGATAGGCATTTCATTTTTAGGGCCTGACTAGTATAACTTTATAGTATGATGGGTTTTCTACCATGAATCAGAGTCTTCTCTGACGTGTAAGACCCTGATAAGCATGTCCTCTTTAGGGTCTGATAAGTAAGAACTTTATACTCCGATGGATTTTTCTACCATCCATCAGAGTCTTCTTTGACGTGTCAGACCCTTATAGGCATTTCCTCTTTAGGGTCTAACAAGTAGAAACTTTATACTCTGATGGATTTTCTACCAAGCATCAGAGTCTTCTTTGACCCGTCAGACTCTGATAGGCATTTCCTCTTTATGGTTTGACAAGTAGAACTTTATACTCTGATAGGTTTTCTACCATGCTTCAGAGTCTTCTTTGAAGCGTCAAACCCTGATAGACATTTCCTCTTTAAGGTATGACAAGTAGAACTTTATACTCTTATAGGGTTTCTACCATGCATCAGAGTCATCTTTAACGCGTCAGACCCTGATAGGAATTTCCTCTTTAATGTCTGACAAGTAGAATTTTATACTCTGATGGGTTTTCTACCATGCATCAGTCTCATTTAAGATTATGGTAAAGTCCATGGTATAAGCAGTATTCTCACATGTAATATTTCATTTAACTTGAAGAAGTATTCTTACTTGTAATAATTTCTAAGCATTTGTGTGGTCCATGTTCTTGGCACAAACTTCTTATTTCTAGCATTTATGAGCTTATAGGTTCCCTTGCTTAGGTCATCATTGATCTCGAATGGTCTTTCCCATTATTCTCCGAGTTTTCCCTCTTGCTGGACCTATAAGATTTTCCAGAGCACTCATTCTCCCACTTTGAATCTTTTGATCCTCACTTTCTTGTTGAAGTATGACCTTGTTCTCTATTGGCATGCTGCTCTTCGGATCTGTGAACACTCTCTGACTTCATCTAGGTTCCTAATAAGTTGTTCCTGGTTCTCTTTTTCATGCTCGGCGACAAGGGTTTTTAAGGTGGGAAACCCAGCCTCTGTTGGTATCACAACCTCTAAACCATACACCGCGAATGGTGTTTCCTCAGTTGCCTCTTTTCGTGTCGTTCTTTGCGCCCAGAGTACTTTTGGTAGTTCAGCCAGTCACTTTCCTTTCTTTTCATTCAGGTTACGCTTGAGATTGTTAACAATCACTTTGTTTGTAGCTTCTACAATTCCATTAGCTTACGAGTAATATATTGGGATAAGTGGACTCGAATCTCGTACTTTTCATAGAAGTCAAGGACTTATGGATTATTAAACTAAGTGTCGTTGTCTATTATCAGGGCTCGCAGATTCCAAACCTGCATATTATGTGTTTCCAGATGAAATCGATCATGTTATTTTGGGTGACCTTAGTATTGTTGGGAGAGTTGTGGAACCCCTAAGGTCGGATCGGTACCCCTCACAGCGAAAATGGGTCTAACCCATGGATATAAAGTATGGATGTAATTTTAAATCATTTAATGAAATACTATATTCTATTACGAGTGTATAGGAAAAAACCGGGACTGAATTGGTGTCCGGAAGCTCCAGAACGAGCGAAAACAAAATTATCGCGCGCTACAATACGCACCGGCACTGTAGCGCGCACTGCTGTGAACACTTTTTTTTGGTTTTCTTTTTCAAATGCTTCAGCTCACTTTACCCTAATTGCTTCCGGTCTTGCCTAAACAATTCAAAAACAACCCAAATTAAATTTTAATTTCAAAACCAACATTAACACATGTTATAGAATAAAAATCAAGTTTTTCAAAATATCAAATATTTTTCCAAAAACATAAATTTATTCTAAATACGCATTTGCGTAAATTTTGAATCCAATACACAAACCATTTTAGAATCCCAATTAGAAATGTCTCATGAACAATTCTAGTTAACCTAAAGGTGGTCAAGTGAATCTTGAATGGTAGCCATAGCTCTAAGCTTTAATCTAGAGTTCCAAACTCTTATTAATTGTTCCATGTCCAAAATAAACATCTTTGACCTAAATTATAAGCATGTTGTGTTTATACTTCTAAAGTATCCCAACACAATTGATTAGCCTTATTCAACATTAAGCCATGTGATCATGCATCTAATACACAAATAAACATAGCTTAGGAGAAGATCAAATTTTACCTAGTAAGCTTGATGCAAGATCCAATCTACCTCTCCTTTGTAGAAATTGTTGGAGAACCTCCAAGGTGTGCAAGCTTGACTTCAAGATCCAATCTTGTTTCCAATGCTTCCAAGATTCATTTCATGATCCAATCTTGATTTCTCCTAGATGAAATGTTGTAGAGACCTCACAAGCTTCTCTAAACACTTCTCTAACTTAGGCTAATCTCTCTAAGAATTTGCTTATGCTTATTAATTTTCTTGTAATTAAAACCTTCCTAAAGCTTGCTATTTATAGCAAAACTTAGGAAATTTTTAATTAATAAAAGTTGTAATCAGCTTTTAAGTGGGCTTAATCTAATTTGTCCAAATATGTATAATTATGTGTGACTAATCTCCATTGTCTCCCACTTAGATTTAATCCAATTAAATCAAGCCAAGGATTAGGAAATAGATTAGTTCAATGTTTTCCACTTTGATTTAATCTAATTAAATCAAGAAAAAACCACATATTATTACATACTTACAATTACCATAATATCCTCAAAGGGTAGAGATAATTATGATTTTACAATTAAGCCCTTGTGTAATTATTGAATTAATCCAATTAATCCAATAAGTCAAAGTAAATAATCAATGTTATCCAATAACACTTGATTATCTTAGTTGATAATTATAATATCGAATATTATCTTTTATCAAAAATAATTAGCTACCCAAGTACTCAACAAGTACACTTCATATTGGGACTCTCTAAGTTCAGACACGTTCGTCATATAAGCCTAGCTAATATGTAGGTAATTCGGCCACCTTCGAATTCGCGAAGAACATGAACGACCTTTCTGAACTATAAAAGTCGAGGCCATCACATATGTTTAACAATCCCTCCATCGTAGGCTATCCGAGTTGTGCTTATGAAACATAGAATATACCGTCAAGTTTCCGAGACGCAAATCTCATGTCGACATGTCCACGATTCTTCATAACTGATGCGATCTGCCCTATGTGATCCACTTTGGCCAAAGATTTAAGAATCGTGACTTTACTAACATGGATACCTAAACCCCTTATGGTACACATACGGGCCGACAGATCCTATCTTGCTTCGCACTTGATTACTGAGTGCATCGGTCCACACCCAACGAACATGTAGAGGCCAGACCATGAAAGGTTTCTGACATACATGGCATCTAAGTATAGAGGATCTCACACAATATCAATGTTATCCTATAGTCAAAGGATTACATATGCTACTCGACTCAATGAGATTCATATTGACGGTGGTGTGTACTTCCAACTATTAGGAATCACATGTGAGCCATTCAGTATTCACTTCAACGAATACCCACATGTCTATATGAGTTTTCAAAACTCATGGTACATCCGGTTAAACCATTAGAACTCCACTTCCAATATATGACATGCGCTAATCTTCTAGGTTATAGGAATTCGACCGTATTTCAAAACCAACGACTATGAATATATATACTTTAAGAATAGTTTACACCCAGTTTCAAAACTATTCTAAGGTCGATGTCATTCTTAGCATATCTATACATCAATCCAAAATGCATAATGGCAATACCATTAATAAGGTATGAAATGAAAAAAATAGTTATTTTATTAATAAATAATAAAATATACAAATCGGATTGGCACTCCAAGCACCAACTCCATCAAGTATGTGGTTCGGCTTCTACCCAGTTGGTGAAGTAATCACTGGCCACCAAAACGAAGCAGTTTCCCCCTTTTCCACCAAGAGTTTCCCAATGATGTATAAGCCCCAATGCGCGAAAGGCCAGTGGATGACTACGAAATTCAGTAATTCGGAAGTTTGATGTATTGTGGGTGCATGTTTTTGGCACTTCTCAATCATCATGTAAAATTTTTTGTACTCTCTATCAGATACGACCAGTAATATCCGACGATGAGGATTCGATATGCTAAGCTTATGCCATCTGTATGATTTCCACATGCCCATGCGTGTACCTGCTGCAATACATACTCCTGATATTGCTCTCAGACTCACCGCAAGAATGTCTCATCGAAGGATCTTCTGAAAAATTCCTATTCTTTCACTACGTACCTGACTGTCTTCAGTCTGAACCTTCTGGCTTCACCTGTGTCTTGTGGTTGTGTTCCATTTTTCTAAGTAGTATATGATTGGGTCCATCCAACTACTAGTGTTTTCTTTGATCATCAATATATTATCTACTTCCGATCCCATGGGTTCTGCTAGAATTTAGCTTGGTGGTTTCGAGCTTGACATTAGAGGCTCTATTGCACCAGAGTCTTATATTCTGAGTCTTTCGATTTCGAGTATTGATACTTGATTTTCCCTTCGATGTTCCCCTACTGCTACCTTTCTTGCCAGACCGTCGTCTCTTGCATTCAGTTATCTTTTGATGGCTTGTACCTCCACACTCGTAAACTTCTCTAATGTTTTCCTCACCCTCTGTACATACTCGTGCATTCTGGGGTCCTTCGCCTCGAACCTTCCATCTCTATGTCCTGACACCAGCTCAAAGTCGAGGTTCACTTTCAATATTTGTATTCCCATCATGGAAGCTAACTCCAACCCATGCATAAGAGCCTCGTATTCCGCTTCGTTGTTGGTGGAAGCGTCGGAGTGATTGAGAGCTTCTTCATTGTGCACTTCTGAGTCTGAATTGAGCACAAATCTTAATACAACCCTTATTATATTCACTGCTCCATCGGTGTGTAGGATCTATTGAACAACATATTCGGAAAGAGTCAGTTAGTCATTTTCAGTGGGCTCGAAACTTTGAATCTTGATCAGAAAATCAACTATTGTCTGCCTATTCCTTAATGCCTTCGGCGCATATCGGATTTCATATACCCCTTGCTTGATTGCCCACTTGGTGGGTCTTCCTGATAGGTCCGACTTAGAAAGTACCTGCCTGATTAGGTAGTGGTCACCACAATTATAGTATGGGACTCGAAATAGTGTTGTAGCTTTTTCCTTGCTGCAGCCAGATCGAATACCATTTTCTCAATCATACTTTACCAAGTTTCAGCCTCTGACAGCATCTTACTTGTGTAATACACTGGTTGTTGCTTCTTATTTTCTTCTTTGACCAACATTACGGTCACGGCTACTTCTCACACAGCTAGGTATAGATACAAGTCCTCTCTCTCGGCTAATGCTGCAAGTGTGGGGCTCTGCTCATATATGCTTTGATTTCCTTTAGGGCTTGACAATGTTCATCTCCCTACGCCATTATATTTGATTGTTTGATGCTGTTGCATAAAGTCTTACATTTATCATACATCTTTGACACAAATCGGCCCAATGCTGCTACCTTTCTTGCCAAACTCTGAACCTCTCGGTCTGTCTGGGGCTCCTCAAATCACTGATATAGTTAAGAGCTGAGTCGGACTAACTGTTGGACAATTATGACCCATAGCATCACTATTTGTACAAAACATTGTGTTGTTGTACAAATTAACTATGTGACAAAGAAATTGCTCTTTTATCATTTGTAATTGGATTACCAAGATACATAAATGATAAAAGTCCATATGATTAGTACCGGATTAATAAGATATGAGACAGTATTAATCCACTAAGGTTTAATCATTAAATATCCCTAATCGTAGTATTATCAAGACTGGACATCGATAATGCGGAATAGACTAGTATTGCACTTGTGCGTGTCATGGGAGCATAACGGCATAGTTCTCATATATTTGGGTATTGGATACTCATGCAAGTGTAATAGGAGGTTGTGTTTACCAATGGTACGAAAACAGCTTCGCTCTGGATAGACCCCTCGGAATTCCATTGGTAGTATGACTATGTGTTTATGGAAGTCCGAATCAGGATAGGTGTATTTGGTCTTAACCTGAGACTTGCATCGTTAATACTTGCGACAATCAATATACTTTGGTTTTGGTCGTCCAGGGCTTTAACAGGTTCTGTGTACGCCTCTTCTGGGTATATTGAGAATCGTAGTGTATTGTGTATGATGTCAAGATGGAAGTATCACTTCAGTCATATGAAGATGATGATCACGTAGGATACGGAACTAGTACTCTTAAGTACTGCAGTCATCGGGATAATATGACTAGGTCATGATTATCCGATTATAGAGACTAGTTACCAGAGATCCGATATATGCTTCGTACGGGGCAGACACAATTCCAGCCCCAGGCCTTGCATGTGACATCCGATACTGGATCGTAATACGCAATACTACGTATACTACGCCTGACATAGATTACATATTCCTTAAAAGAATATTTCTGGAGAATTGGGTAGGCACGGTGCTTTGCTAGAAGCCAACCATGTCTTGTAAATCGGTAAGAACGTGGTACTAGGTACGCACGTATTCGGATACTCTGATGACCAGATTTACTGCCAACATATCCAGAGATCTCATGGGTCACTTCCCGAAGATTCACCGATGATGTATGATTCGGACATAATTAATCTAGGATTAATTATAAGAGAGAGAAAATTAATCTGGTATTAATTACAGAGAATTTTATCTGGGATAAAATTCAATTATAAGAGAGAGAACGATTAATTTGGAATTAATCGATTAAAATAATATATTCGATATATTAAATGAAATTAGATTTCATAACAGAATTAAAATTAGATTTTAATTCGGACGAACGAATTAATTTTAAATTAATTCGCGAGCGACGTGAATAGTAATTTTGCTAGGCTTAATTATTTAATTAAATTTGATTTAATTACGTCGCAACAGAAAATTCGTTAATTTGGAATTAACGAACCCGAGCCCGGGATGTGTTTGCGGGCCCACTCGGATTTTGAATCAAGTGGGGCCCACATGTCACATCACTTGTCACTTTATTTGCTTTAAGGTGATGGAAGTTAGTGAGCTTTATTTTGGTAACTTGTTGCTTACACAAGTTTGACTTGTGATGAACATTTTACTAACTACACTTTTGGTAAATGGATTGGATTTTTGAAGTCAATAAAACATTTAAAGAAAATAAAAAACTCATTTACTCTCTCTACACACCAAAAAAAAAAACCGTGAGCCTCTCATTTTCTTTTCTTCTCCATTTTTGCCGAGAATAATAAGGAAGAACAAGGAACAAAATTTCCAAAGCTAGCACTTAAAGGAGTCATTCAAAGATGATAGGGAAACCTATCCTTGATCTTGGAATCAAAGATCAAAGCTTGGAGCATTGATTCAACATTCAAAGAGGAGCTTGGAGCATAACACAAGGAGCAAAAGTTTTGAACTCTCCGCCAATATCCAAGCCGATCAAAGTGAGTATTTCCTCCATCTTACTTTGCGTATTCACATATTTCATATGCTTAATTTGATCTTGGTTTGACCTAGAAAACCCAACAATGGTATCAGAGCCATAATTGAGCATGAAATTGAATTTAAGGTTCTTAATCTTGATTTGGGTATTTTTGATTTTAGCATGTTTTGTTCAAATTGTTTGTTTGAGCATGCTTATAATATATTAACTTTGAGTTGTGCATGATCAATTTGAAGAAAAATTAATTGGATTAATTTTCCCCAAAAGATTAGGCTTGGTCGAATATGGTATAGAACCATAGGTCATTGTGATTTTGATTTGGACCATTGGATGTGTTTAAAATGATGGATAAATTGATTTGTGATTTAATTGGATTAAAATCAAAATTAATTAAGAAAAAATACACCATTGTCGTGACCATCAAAGCATGGAAATGAATTGATTTTGTTTCAATTATGTTGGACATGAATTGATAATAATAAAGCATTATTAATTATGTAAATTGGTATTTTGGAAATGTTAATTTGAATAATTAATTATGGCTATACACTTTAGTTAATTGAATTGTGATATTAGGAATATTGTAATTTAATTAATAAGGCTTAATTTGGAATTGGGCTATTAATATTGTATTTGGGCTTAATGGGCTTGGTTGGGCCAAGTTTGGTTTAGGTTAATTGGTTGGATCCAATTGGGCCTAAAACCATTTCCATAAAGTCCAAATATGATAATTGGGCCTTTAAGAATTTAATTGGGCCTAATGGGCCTAAATTGATTTTTGGCAAAGGGTGATTCCTTATTGGGCTTTGGTTGCCAAAGTCCATGCCTTAATAAATTAATTGAAAGCCCATTGGACTTTAATTGAATAGTATTATATACTAATTGGGCTTTGAGACCCGTTAAGATTAGATTTAGAATCTAAGTCACAAAGGCTAATTAATAAAGTGTAATTATTTAATTTGGAATTAAATAAAGAATTGGTATTGAATACGAATTAAATTGGATTTAATATTGTAGTTCGATATAATTCAAGAATTCGTACTTTGAGTACTTATTCTTAAAATGAGTTGGACTCGCGCAAATCAAATCATTGTTTGAACATTGGATGGTCATTAATCAAAGATTAATTAATTGGATTAGATTGATTGATAACATGCTTTGTGTGAATACATGGATGTGATGTATGAAAAATGTATATCGGATGGATATTAGATGGGTGAGGCCAATTTTGAAAATTGTTATAATAAATTTAGAATTTATTAAATTGGACCTGCGTGTCCAGCCTATTACCTCTTGATTCTTTGTATTTCTCTTTTCACCTATTCCCCTCAATGTAAATGAGGTTTCTTTAGAAGTGTTATGTAATTGGGTATAAGTAAGATTTGTGCTAGCGGGAGAGATGAAATGGAGAGATTTGTTCTAGGAACAAATTGTATTACAAATTCATCCGCATATCATTATTAATTTATTTATCGCGCCTTATTATGCTTTTAGAATGCATGTTTTGTTAGACAAAATGACCCATAGCGTCACTATTTGCACAGATCATTGTGTTGTTATAGCAAATTAACTATGTGACAAGGAAATTGCACTCTCATCATTTGTGATTAGATCACCATAGATATATAAATGAAGAGAGGTCCCTATGATTAGTTCCTGGACTGAGAATGATATGAGACAGTATCAGTCCCCGAAGGATTAATCATTAAATATCCCTAGCCGGAGTATTATCGAGACTGGACATCGATAATGCGGAATAGGCTAGTATTGCACTTGTGTGCGTTGTGAGGGCACAACGACATAGTTCTCATATATATAAGTATTGGATACTTATGCAAGTGCGATAGGAGGTCGTGTTTCACCGATGGTACGGGAAACAGCTTCGCTCTGGATAGACCCTTCGGAATCCCATTGGTATTATGACTATGTGTCTATGGGAGGCCGAAATCAAGGTAGGTGTGTATAGTCTTAACCTGAGACTTACATCGCTAATACTTACGATAATCGATAAACTTTGGTCTTGGTGGTACAGGCTTTAACCGGTTCTGCGTACACCACTTCTGGGTTTATCAGAGAGTCGTAGTGTATTGGATGTGATGTCAAGACGGAAGTATCACTCCAGTCATAGTGGAGATGATGTCACGCATGATACGGTATTAGTGCTCTTAATGCTGCGCGGCCATCGGGATATTATGACAAGGTCATGTATATCCGATTATAGAGACTAGTTACCAGACATCCGACATGTGCTTCGTACGGGGCAGACACTTATCCAGCCCCAGGCCTAGCACGTGACTATCCGATACTGGACCGATACGCACAATACATTAGTATACTACGTTTGATACAGATCTTTGATATTCTTAAATGGATATGTCCGGAGAATTGGGAAGACTTGGTGCTTTGCTAGGAGTCGACCTTGTCTCGTAAATCGGTAGAACGTAGTACTTGGTACGTACGTGATTCGGATACTCCGACGACTGTATTTACTGCCAGCTAATCCGGGGATCTCATGGGTCGCTTCCCGATAATCCACCGATGACGCACAACTCGCACTCTTGAATAATCTGGGATTATAATAGAAGAGAGAGAAAATTAATCTAGGATTAATAACAGAGATATTTTATCTAGGATAAAATATCGTCAAGAGAGAGATAACGATTAATTTGGAATTAATCGATAAATTAATATATTCGATATATTAAACGAAATTAGATTTCGACGCGGAATTAAAATTAGATTTTAATTCGGGCGAACGAATTAATTTAGAATTAATTTGTTAGCGACGTGAATAGTGAATTCGCTAGGCGTAATCATTTAATTACGACGCAACGGAAAAATCGTTAATTTGGAATTAACGAACCCGAGCCCGATTGTGATTGTGAGCGCATTCGTATTTCAAATTCGAGTGCGGCGACGCAAGTCACATCAAGCGTCAAATCATTCGTCACATCAAGCGTCAAATCGCATGTCACTTTGAGTGATGTGACTTGACAACATGTCACTTTATTAAGTGACTTGATGTGAATAATGATGGACTTGACATAAAGTGTAAAAGCATTTTGGAGGGAAAACTTTTGGTTTTTGGCTCCAAAATTCATTTAATTTATTAGATAAAATTAAATGGAAATTGATTATTATTTTTTGGAAAATATATAATCAAAAGCTTTACACCTTTTTGATATAAGTCAACAACTTCTTCTCTCTTCATTTTTCTCTCCTTTGGTTCACGCCCAAATGGGCACAAAGCTCACTGTTTTTCATCACAAAAACCGTGACTTTGAGGGAAGCTAGAGTGGGTTTTCATGGTGGAAATTCAAGTGCTAGCACACTTACGAGTCTTGCGAAGGTGGTAGGGAGGTTCGACCATGAGCCGGGATCCGTCCGACGAAGTTAGGAGCTCCATTTCGCAGCTCAAAAATATTAGACAGAAGGCAGTGAACTGCATGTAGTGGCGCCAAACCAGTGAGCATTTTGGGCTTTGTTTGTTGCCGATTCGACTCAACCAACCAATGTAAGTATTCCGCTATCTTCGTTGGTGTATTCATGCATTGTTTTCATGTCTTGTTTGATCTTGGGACCTAGATTAAAACCAACAATGGCATCAAGAGCTATAGGTTCAAGCATGAAATTTTAGGGCTTAAAATTTGGGTAAATGTTTGTTGAGCATGATTTGAATAAATTGATTGTTTAAGTATGCTTATAACATGTTTTATTTCATTTTGGTTGGACCAATTTGTTGAAAAATGATTTGGAATTATTTTCCCCAAATTGATGACCTTGGCCGAATGCTTTATTTATTTTGGGTTCTTGAAATTTTGTTTTTTGATTCATTAGATGAATTGGAATCATAATGTTTGATTTAATTTGAGGTCAATTGTGTTTTTTTCAATTGGGTTTTAATTGGACAAAACCCCAAAATCTTATGTTGGCCGAATTGATGGATATTTGGAAATCTTGGATTTTTTCATTTTAATTCATTGGATGAGTTATAATGATGTAGGATGATGTTGATTTGAGATTGAATTGGATTTAATTTTGAATTGGATAAAAATCCCCAATACTTACCTTGGCCGAATGTGATGGATATTTGGAAATTTGAATTTTTTTTTCATTTTGATTCATTGGATGGGTTGTAATGATGTTGGATGATGTTAATTTGAAGTCAATTAGATTGAATTTTGAATTGAACATAAATCCCCAAATGCTTGTGTTGGCCGAATGTGTATGCCCTTTAATGTCTTGGTATTTTTGATTTTATGACATTGGATGTGTATGAAATCAAATTGGATGGTGATTTAATGTCGATTGTGGGTTCGATTGGATTGAAACCGAATTGGACACAAAATCCCTCCTTGGCCGAGAGCTTTGTAGCATGTAAATGGGTTTGATTTTTCAATTTGTGTGTTGGACATATAATAATGAATTGAGTATGATTAATTGGACTAATTTAGTGTTTTAGAAATGTTGATTTAGTTGATTAATCATGTAATACACTTTAGTTTATTGAATATGAAATTGGATTTTGTATATTTAATTAATTGGGTCTAATTTTGGAAATTGGACTTTAATGTTGTATTTGGGCCTATTGGGCTTGATTTTATCAAGTTGGGTTTAGGCCAAATGGATTGGATCCAATTGGGCCCAAAACCTTAACCATAAAGCCCAAATGCGACTAATGAACCTTTAAAGTTCAATTGGGCCTAATGGGCCAAGATTGATTTATGGGCTTATGGGGTAAATCCCGGATTGGACTTTGGTTATCGGTTTGACCCGAGTTGACCAAAAGTCCACGCCTTAAGAAATCAATTAAAAGCCCATTGGACTTTAATTGAATTGACGTTGGACGTTAATCGGTCTTTGAGACGCGTTACGATTAAATTTGGAATTTAAATCGTAAAAGGTTTATTAATAAAGTGTAATATTTAATTTGGAATTGAATATGAATTAGTATTAAATACATGTTAAATTAGATTTAATGATGTAGTTTAATTTAATTCATGAATTCGTACTTTGAGTACTTATTCGCAAAAACGAGTTTGACTCGAACAAAATCAAATCGTTGTTTGAACATTGGATGATCACTTAATTATCAGATTAATTAATTTGATTAGATTGATTGATAGCATGCTTATGTGTGTGAATACGTGGTTGTGTTGAATGAATAATGTATATCGGATGGATATTAGATGGGTGGGCAATTTTAGAAATTGTTGTAATAAATTCGATTTATTAATTGGACCTGCGTGTCCAGCCTTATCACCTTCATTCTCTTTGTATTCTCTTCTCACCTATTCCCCTCCATGTAAATGAGGTTTCTTTAGAAGTGTAGTGTAACGGGTAGAAGTAATACAAGTGCTAGCTTGAGTGAGAAAGGGAGAGATTTGATCTAGGATCAATGTGTTAAGTATCTATCCGCATATCATTATTATTTATTTCATACTCGCTTTATTATGTGTTTAGAATGCATGTTTAATGGTGTATGATGATGAGACCTTAACAAAGATAATTAAATTGGTAGCCAATTTGCACGCGAAAAACCCTCGTTAAATATCAAGCGTTTATTTTCCTTCCATTGAGTGATTCTTACTCAAGATCCGAGATTGGCAGGGCTTGTTGGCCAAAGTCAAGCCCTTGTCCGTCAAAGATGTGTTTTAATCACGAGGCTTTGTTCTATATCGGTGTCGTGTCCAAGTTGTGGTTTGTTGGCCAAAGTCAAGACCACTTCTTGTCCATTGACATTGATTACGAAGCTTCCATGTCAATGGGTCCGCGCTTGACTGGGATCACTAGGTTTGTTGTGCCAAAGCCAAGGCCTAGTTGATTCAGAGGAAAAAGGTTAGGGTATACATTCGATGTATAGACATATATAAGATATATGTTTGGGACTTGGATGTCCACCTACTGGATCTAGGAGTTGGATGAGATTCAATTGATCTTCGAGATCTACCTAGTTAATTATCATACAATTTGTTGGCCAAAGTCAAGATTGTGTGATATTTAACGGGATCCTAGCCCACTAGGAAACACGGTTTCCCGAGTACTCGACAGAGGGTTAGAGGCTCGACGAAAATTAGTGGGAGGCAAGTATTGAATTTCCAACATTCGTTCGAATACTCGCTAAACACGCTCATCTATATTTTACTCGTCATATTAATCAAAAGTATTAGTTGGACTAATATTTTATGTTGTTTTTAAAATATATATAGTTGGACTATATACAAACTCATTCATATATAGTTGATTTTATAATTGGATTATAGTAATCAATATAATTGAATTAAAATGATAGTTGATTTTATAATTAGATTATAGTAATCAATATTAAAATTATAGTTGATTAAATAATTGGATTATTGTAATCATTATAATAATAGTACCTTATTAAATTGATTAAATAGTTGGACTATTGAAATCAAGAAAGAATTGAAAAGTTGAATATTTAAAATATATAATCCTTGGATTAAATGTTTTAAATGATTTAATTTTCATATTGGGAATAAATAATAGGTTACTTTATTTGATAAAATAACTTGTTATATTTAGGCCCATAATTAAGCAAGTAAGTAGAGCATAAAATCTTTGGAAGATTTATGTGATGATGACTTTAGTGCTTAATTTAATATACTTGACAATAAATCTATCTTTAGATTTAAAAGTATTAAAATTGCAATTAATAATTCTTAGAGAATTGATTTGACTATTCTAGTGGAGAGAAGTCAAAGTTTGCAATTGGGCTAGTTACACAAGGTGCACATCGTTTCGATATTCCGAAACCCAAGGCTTGGCCAAAGGTTTGTGAAATATTGAAAAGATAATTGACATATCCCAAAGTGACTACCATTTGGATATGGCAACACGAAGGAATTAAAGAAAGGGCGAGGCTCTGACTTTAAAAATATTTGTCAAAGTTATGTTCACTACTAGTATTGAAATTGGATTTTAAATACTTAGTGTGGTACATAAAATATATGTATTGATGTTCAGAATCCGCTATGAGCTGGATACTGACTTCAAGCCGAGATTTCTCTGCGAATCGGAAACGGGACGAAAGTCGCTGTTTCGACCGTAGATACCTAAGTTTAGGAACTACCCTTTGGGTATGTACTTAAATTAGGAACTGTTATAATGTAACTAGTTTGACTAGAGACATTATCTCTATATCAGTGTTTAATCCGTTGCGGATAAAACCTTTATATTCTAGAACACTAAGTGTTTCATTATATAAAGATGATACTGAGATAAATACATTAGATGTAAATAACAGAATTTATATTTTGAATATAAATAAAATCTCAAACATATAAAATGACAAATAAATAGCTCAAATTGATTTGATCAATAGAGACTTATTTGTGGCATTGTTGTCTAGGTCACAATTAAACGAGACTCGTACATCCACACTTTTGAAGAGTGGGTACTAGGACTGATTTGACTATTCAAATAAGGTCTGCGAATCTAGTTTATTAGGTAAAGTACCTAAAATACTATTTACTTGGTAATAGTATAAGGGCCACCGATCTGTTAGCCCTATTCATGGTGAAGTTAGTGGGCCCATATCTAGCTAGACTAGATGTGAACATGAATATTTCGTGACCTTGACGGATGTAGCATCACGTTATGGTTATGTGTTTCTTTTGAAGAACACAAATCGGAAACTTTAAAGTTTCGACACGAAGTAAATAAACAGATCGGCTATAGTATTATTCCGCCACGGTAAGACCGTATTGGAAAATACTTAAGCAGTAAGTTTCATATGTACATGAAAGAGTACGGTATTCTTTCAGATGAGGACTCCTCCCGAGACATGTCAGTTAGACGGTGTGTCCGAACTAAAACCGAATTTTGTTGGACATGATAAGGTTTATCACGAGTCGCTCTGAGCTACTGTTTCCTTCAATAGGATATGTATTAACAGTGCAAAACTTATTTAGAATAAGGTTCCATATAAATCTGTTTGACAGATGTCATATAGGATATGAACAGGGAAGAAACAAGGTTTCTCATTCCTAGTAATTTGGGTATGCCAGGCATAACGTTTGGATAATACCAAACTAAAAGACCCAAATTGGATAAGTGCCAATATAGGTTATCCTAAGGGAAACCATAAGTATAGTACTTATAAATCTCACATGAGAACAATATGATTGTTGCTCACCATGCGGTTTTCCTGAGAGGAATACTGATATGCAGTGGTCAGTGGGAGGATAGTGATACTCGATGAAAATCAGAGTAATACTGTTCAAGGCACGAAGTCCTTAATGGAACACAAATAGTTCATCTATGATGAATCTATACCATTAATCTTCAAATACACAAGAACTAGTAGATCGGATAGAGTCAGAAAACAACCTAGGGTATGGGTTTCTGATCTACCTCATAAAGATGTCAATCTTATGAAGGTATATCGACCGACTACGTTTTGAGGAAGTGATACGAGGTATCGACTCCCTATTATGGCAAAGTGCCATGAGTCCGAAATGGATTCCATGTATAACAACTATTTTGGATACTAGTTGTTGTACCACAAGGCATTGTGCCTATTGGTACATTAAACGTCTTGAAGGAAGACATACATGGAAGGCAACATACCAACGTACAAAGCTAGGCTTTTGACGGAAATGTATCGTTATCAAAATTGTGTTAATAACGGTTCAACCTTTTACCATTGCCATGGTAAATCCATTTTGAAGATGCTTGTTGATAACTGCGTATTTCATTTATGAAATGTGTCAGTTATAAATCAAAATCGCTTTCCTGAAAAGGAAACCTTTTGGAGGATGTTTACAACATCCTGACGATTTTGTATAACCAACAAACGAGGTTTGCGGGTTATTCGATCCATGTTTGGATTAATGCAAGCATAAGGTTCTTGGAACTGTCGTTTTGAAATAATCATAATGGTTTATGATTTGAATCAAAACGAAATAATTCTTGTGTATATAAGGAGGTTAGTGGGAGAGCGCACTGACAATGAAATTCCCATATAGCAATTGTTGAAAGCTTGGCTTTCATAGAAATTCTCCGTAGAATTCTGGGGAGTAACAACCTTTATTCAAGGAATAAAGATCTACTGGGATAGATTTGGAGTTGTTAACACTCTCTGGGAAATTGTACATTTAAAATGTACTTGATAGGGTGTCTCATACGCTTCGGGCATATGGAGTCACGATCAGGTCAATCCAAGTGATAGTAACTGGATTGAAGATTAAGAACATCTGTTAGTATCTGAGAGAACTAAAGATGTTGTCTTAAACTATGGAGAATGAGAACTTGAAGTGACTGGGATCACTGCTGTAAGTTTCCAAACAATTAAATACTACGGTACTATAAAGTTTGAATAACGGGACAGTGAGCTGGATATATTCCGAGCAAGATAACTGTTGCCGAATAAACAATAATGCGGTTTATTGCTGCAGCTGAGGCAACAAAAGAAGCCATTTGGATCGAAAATAAATCTAATTACATTAGATATAGTTCTGTTAACAAGCTGAGCTAGGCGTCAGCACAGACTAAGGAATTAAAGGTCTCATCGACGATCCAGATATATACTTCTATATCATCTGATTCGTTCGGATGATACATCGTGGCGATGTGATGATCGTGTAAATCGCGTCAGACGATAATTAAACAAATCCACTGACGAAAACCTCCTCAGCAATTTGAGCGAACCGTACATAGTTCGGGTGTGGGACACTTGAGTGACTGGCTATGTGCCAAGTGGGAGATTGTTGGACAAAATGACCCATAGCGTCACTATTTGCACAGATCATTGTGTTGTTGTAGCAAATTAACTATGTGACAAGGAAATTGCACTCTCATCATTTGTGATTAGATCACCATAGATATATAAATGAAGAGAGGTCCCTATGATTAGTTCCTGGACTGAGAATGATATGAGACAGTATCAGTCCCCGAAGGATAATCATTAAATATCCCTAGCCGGAGTATTATCGAGACTGGACATCGATAATGCGGAATAGGCTAGTATTGCACTTGTGTGCGTTGTGAGGGCACAACGCATAGTTCTCATATATATAAGTATTGGATACTTATGCAAGTGCGATAGGAGGTCGTGTTTCACCGATGGTACGGGAAACAGCTTCGCTCTGGATAGACCCTTCGGAATCCCATTGGTATTATGACTATGTGTCTATGGGAGGCCGAAATCAAGGTAGGTGTGTATAGTCTTAACCTGAGACTTACATCGCTAATACTTACGATAATCGATAAACTTTGGTCTTGGTGGTACAGGCTTTAACCGGTTCTGCGTACACCACTTCTGGGTTATCAGAGAGTCGTAGTGTATTGGATGTGATGTCAAGACGGAAGTATCACTCCAGTCATAGTGGAGATGATGTCACACATGATACGGTATTAGTGCTCTTAAGTGCTGCGCGGCCATCGGGATATTATGACAAGGTCATGTATATCCGATTATAGAGACTAGTTGCCAGACATCCGACATGTGCTTCGTACGGGGCAGACACTTATCCAGCCCCAGGCCTAGCACGTGACTATCCGATACTGGACCGATAAGCACAATACATTAGTATACTACGTTTGATACAGATCTTTGATATTCTTAAATGGATATGTCCGGAGAATTGGGAAGACTTGGTGCTTTGCTAGGAGTCGACCTTGTCTCGTAAATCGGTAGAACGTAGTACTTGGTACGTACGTGATTCGGACACTCCGACGACCGTATTTACTGCCAGCTAATCCGGGGATCTCATGGGTCGCTTCCCGATAATCCACCGATGACGCACAACTCGCACTCTTGAATAATCTGGGATTATAATAGAAGAGAGAGAAAATTAATCTAGGATTAATAACAGAGATATTTTATCTAGGATAAAATATCGTCAGAGGAGAGATAACGATTAATTTGGAATTAATCGATAAATTAATATATTCGATATATTAAACGAAATTAGATTTCGACGCGCGAATTAAAATTAGATTTTAATTCGGGGGCGAACGAATTAATTTAGAATTAATTTGTTAGCGATGTGAATAGTGAATTCGCTAGGCGTAATCATTTAATTACGAAGCAACGGAAAAATCGTTAATTTGGAATTAACGAACCCGAGCCGATTGTGATTGCGAGCGCATTCGTATTTCGAATTCGACTGCGGCGACGCAAGTCACATCAAGCGTCAAATCATTCGTCACATCAAGCGTCAAATCGCATGTCACTTTGAGTGATGTGACTTGACAACATGTCACTTTATTAAAGTGACTTGATGTGAATAATGATGGACTTGACATAAAGTGTAAAAGCATTTTGGAGGGAAAACTTTTGGTTTTTGGCTCCAAAATTCATTTAATTTATTAGATAAAATTAAATGGAAATTGATTATTATTTTTTGGAAAATATATAATCAAAAGCTTTACACCTTTTTGATATAAGTCAACAACTTCTTCTCTCTTCATTTTTCTCTCCTTTGGTTCACGCCCAAATGGGCACAAAGCTCACTGTTTTTCATCACAAAAACCGTGACTTTGAGGGAAGGTAGAGTGGGTTTTCATGGTGGAAATTCAAGTGCTAGCACACTTACGAGTCTTGCGAAGGTGGTATGGAGGTTCGACCATGAGCCGGGATCCGTCCGACGAAGTTAGGAGCTCCATTTCGCAGCTCAAAAACAGTAGACAGAAGGCAGTGAACTGCATGCAGTGGCGCCAAACCAGTGAGCATTTTTGGCTTTGTTTGTTGACGATTCGACTCAACCAACCAATGTAAGTATTCCGCTATCTTCGTTGGTGTATTCATGCATTGTTTTCATGTCTTGTTTGATCTTGGGACCTAGATTAAAACCAACATGTTTAAGGGTGTATGATGAGACCTAATCAAAGATAATTAATTGGTTGCCAATTACGCGAAAAACCCTCAACAAATATTAAGTGTTTTCCTTCCATTGAGTGATTCATTCTCAAGATCCAAGATTGGCACTGGTTTGTTGGCCAAAGTCAATACCTTTGTCCATCGCGGATGTGTTTGAATCATGAAGGCTTTGTTCCATATCGCATGTCTTGTCCAAGTTGTGATTTGTTGGCCAAAGTCAATATCACTTCTTGTCCATCGACATCGATTACGAAGCTTTCCAAGGTCAATGGGTCCCGCTTAACTAGAATCATTAAGCTTGTTGTGCCAAAGCCAAGGCTTATTTGATTCAGAGGAAAAAGGTTAGGGAATATAACGGATATATTGGCATATATTAGATATATGTTTCGGATTTGGATGTCCACCTACTGGATCTAGGAATTGGATGAGATCCATGTTGGTGTTTGCTAAGGTCCCAATATCATAAACAAGTAAGAAAACAAATGTGAATACATTCAAATGAGGTGCAGAAAACTCACAAGGATCGGTTGAGTCGATGCGGTGTTGAACAAAATGCTCTGCCTCCTCCAAGAAGTCATTCGGCAGTGGGCTGTGTGGTCCTCCAAGAAATTCGGCCATGGACTCCATTAAAGCTCCAAGCTCTTGATGATGGTGTTTCCATGCTCACGAAATCACTTCCTTATCACCTTAGGATAACTTAATGTGTGTGCTAGCACCTTGATCTTGCAACAAAATCACTCATTTCTTCCTCCTAGCTCACGGTTTTAACCAAACCAGTGAAGAGAGAAAGAAAGCCTCCAAGGCCGAGAGAGAAGAAGGAGTAGTAAGGAGAGAGAGATGGTTTTTGGCTCCCAAAATCGTGAAAACCGAGAGAGAGAGAGAGGGAAAAAGAAAAAGTGTGTAATAGATATATTAATTTCCAAAATTAATTAACCATTTCCACTTTTAAATTTCAAAAAGTTAAGCATTAAATGCTTTCATTCATCTAACATCAACTCACATCAATCAATTGTTGGGTTTCAATCAAGTCCCAAGATCAAAGATTAAGCATGAAACAAGTATGAATACAACCAAAGGAGGTGCGGAAAAACTCACATCGATCGGTTGAGATGTTACGAAGATGAAAACCGAACTGCCCTTGGGAGCTCGGCAGTGAGCTGCGCGTATGGTGGACTGCACGGCGTGGGGGCTGCTTCCTCCTCCAAGAATCGGCCATGGGTGACACCATTGAAGCTCCAAGCTTCAAGCTTCCAAGCTCACGAACTCACTTCCCTATCACCTTTGTATTCCTCCATGAGTGTGCTAGCACAAAGATCTTGCAACAAGATCATTTCTTTCTCCTCTTGGACTCACGGTTTTGATACAAAACCAGTGAAGAAATCGTGAAGAAGAAGAGAAGAAGAAGAAGAGAGTTTTGGCTCCAAAAGGGTGAAGACCGAAAATGAAGAGAGAGAAATGAGTGGTAAAAATAAAAAATTGTAAAAGGTTTATATAATTTCCAAAATATTTAATAAACCATTTTCCTTTTTCTATTTCAAAAAACAAAACATTAAATGCTTGTCTATCACCACAAATCAACTCACATCAATCACTCAAATGTCACATCACTCAAAGTGACATGTGATTTGAC
Organism: Zanthoxylum bungeanum; assembly: GCA_019454045.1. Classification (NCBI taxonomy): domain Eukaryota; kingdom Viridiplantae; phylum Streptophyta; class Magnoliopsida; order Sapindales; family Rutaceae; genus Zanthoxylum; species Zanthoxylum bungeanum. The sequence continues at coordinate 83,897 of SKCR01032035.1, forward strand.
GCTTGATGTGACTTGCGATTTGACGCTTGATTTGACTTGCGTGCCGCACTCGAATTCGAAATGCGAATGCGCTCGCAAACAATCCCGGGCTCGGGTTCGCTAATTCCAAATTAATGAATTTTCCGTTGCGTCGTAATTAAATGATTACGCCTAGTGAAATCACTATTCACGTCGCTAACGAATTAATTCTAAATTAATTCGTTCGCGCCGAATTAAAATCTAATTTTAATTCCGCGTCGAAATCCAATTCATATAATATATCAAATATATTAATTTACAGATTAATTCCAAATTAATCGTTTTCTCTCTTTAATTGGTATTTTATCCCAGATAAAATATCTCCGCAATTAATCCCAGAATAATTTTCTCTCTCATCTAATTAATCCCATATTAATTAAAAGTGCGAGTCATACGTCATCGGTGAATCTTTGGGAAGCGACTAGGGGTGGCAATGGGCCGGGCCGGGCTTTTACAAGCCCGGCCCTAGCCCGGCCAACCAAAAAAAGCCCAGGCCGTGAAAAGCCCGGCCCGGGTGCCTTACGGGCAGGGCCGGGCTTGGGCCAGGGCTTTTTTTAGGCCCGAATTTTAAAAAAAAATATAAATATAAAATATATTTACACTATATATAAAGACAATTTATAAATAAATCACAAATTTTATTGATAAATTAACAATTTAATATTAAAAATAAATAAAAATGATACAAGCATATTAAAAAATATATATATTTATTTTTTTTTATTTTTTTTTAAAAATTTTGGCCCGGGCCGGGCCCGGGCCAAAATAGGAAAGCCGGCCCGGGCTTTTAAGCCCGCCGGCCCGGGATGTGGGCTTTTTAGCCACCCTTAGAAGCGACCCATGAGATCCCCAGATATGTTGGCAGTAAATCGGGTCGTCAGACTATCCGAACACGTGAGTACCTCGTACCACGTTTACACCGATTCACAAGACAAAGTTGGCCTCTAGCAAAGCGCCATGCCTACCCAATTCTCCGGAAACATGCTTACAGGAATAAGCGATCTATATCAGGCGTAGTATACGTGGTATTGCGTATTTCGATCCAGTATCGGATGATCACGTGCTAGGCCTGGGGCTGGAATCGTGTCTGCCCCGTACGAAGCACATGTCGGATCTCTGGTAACTAGTCTCTATATCGGATAAACATGACCTTGTCATTTTATCCCGATGACTGCAGTACTAAAGAGAACCAGTACCGTATCCTACGTGACCATCAACTCCATATGACTGGAGTGACACTTCCGTCTTGACATCACACCCAACACACTACGATTCTCAATATACCCACTATTGGCGTACACAGAACCTGTTAAAGCCCTGGACGACCTCAACCAAAGTATATTGATTGTCGCAAGTATTAGCGGTGCAAGTCTCAGGTTAAGACCAAATACACCTACCCTGATTTCGGACTTCCATAGACACGTAGTCATACTACCAATGGAATTCCAAAGGGGTCTATCCAGAGCGAAGCTGTTTCCCGTACCATCGGTGAAACACAACCTCCTATTACACTTGCATGAGTATCTTATACCCAAATATATGAGAACTATGCCGTTGTACCCTCACAACGCGCACAAGTGTAATACTAGTCTTTTACGTATTTATCGATGTCCAATCTCGATAATACTCTGGCTAGGGATTTTAATGATTTATCCTTCGTGGACTGATACTGTCTCATATCATTCTCAGTCCAGGAACAAATCATATGGACCTCCTATCATTTATATATCTTGGTGATCTAATCACAAATGATAAAAGAACAATCTCTTTTGTCACATCGTTAATTTGTACAACAACACTATGATCTGTAAAAATAGTGACGTTGTGGGTCATAATTGTCCAACAATCTCCCACTTGGCCTATAGCCAGTCACTCGAGTGTCTACCACCCGAACTATGTACGGTTGGCTCAAACTGCTGAGAAAAAGCTTTCGTCAGCGGATTTGCATGATTATCGTCTGATGCGATTTATTCAATCATCACATCGCCAAGATGTATGATCCGAACGAATCAGATGAATATCGAAGTATGTATCTGGATCGTTGATGAGACCATTAATTCTTTAGCATGTGCTGAAGCCTAGCTCAGCTGCTAAGAGAACTATATCTAATCTAATTAGATTTTTATCGACCCCAGAAGGCTTCTATTACTGCCTCAGTTGCAGCAATAACCCGCATTTGTTGTTTACTCGGTAACAGTATCTTGCATGGAGGATTTCCAGCTCACCATACCGTTATTCAAACTGTATAATACTGTTTTCATCGGTTAGGAAACTTGTTGCAGTGATCCCAGTCACTTCAAGTTATCATTCTCCATAGTTTAAGACAACATCCTTAGTTCTCTAAGACACTAAAGATGTTCTTACTATCAATCCAGTGACTATCACTTGGATTGGCCTGTTTGTGAATCCATATGCTCAAAGCGTATGAGACACCAGGTCGCGTATATTTTTCAATGTACGGTTTCTCAGAGAGTTTACTCGAAAGCCAAGCTTTCGCCGATTGTTATTTTGGGAATATCATTTCCAAGAAATGATATATTATCATTATGTTATAGGACAGCCACTGTCAGTGGGCTCCCACTAACCCTCTTATATACACAAGAATCTTTTCGTTTTGAATTAAATCATAAACTATTATGATTACATCAAAACGATAATTCCTAGAACCTATGCTTGCTTCAATCCAAACATGGATCGAATAACCTGCAAACCTTGTTTGCTAGTTTTGGTACGACAAAATCGTCAAGATGTTATAAACATCCTCCAAAAGGTTTCCTTTTCAGGAAAGCGATTTTCCCGTTATGCTGCCATATTTCATAAATGAAACATGCAGCTTTAGCAAGCATTATCCAAATGGATTTACCGTGGCAACAGGTAAAAGGTTGAATCGTAATCAACACAATGTTGATAACGATACCTTTCCGCTAAAAGCCTAGCTTTATACGTTGGTATGTTGCCATCCATGTATGTCTTCCTTGAAGACTTATATAGCACTAGTAGGCACAATGCCTTGCGGTACATCAACTAGTATCCAAACTTGTTGGTATACATGGAATCCATTTCGGATGTTCATGGCATTTTGCCATGATTGGGAGTCGATACCTTGTATCACTTCCTCGTACGTAGTCAGTTGGTATACCTCAAAAGATTGACATCTTTACGAGGTGAGTTCAGAAACCCATACCCAAGGTTGTTTTCTGATTCTCTCCGACATACGCGGTTCTTGTGTATTTGAAGATTATTGGTATAGTTTCATCCTAGATGAACTATTTGTGTTCCATTATGGAATGGGTGCCACGAATAGTATTACTCCGATTTTCATCGAGTTTTACTATCCTCCCACTTACCACTGCATATCGGTATTCCTCTTAGGAAAACCACATGGTGAGCAACAATTAAACTATTCTCTTGTGAGATGTTTAAGTACAATACTTATGGTATCCCTAGGATAACCTACAATTGGCACTTATCCAACTTGGGTTTTAGTTTGGTATCATCCAAACATATGCCTAGCATACCCAAATTATCAGGAATGAGAAACCCGGTTTCCTTCTCGTTCATATCTAATATGAAGTATGTCAAACAGATTTTATAGAACCTTATTCTAAATAAGTTCTTGCACTTTTAATGCTTATCCGTTGAAGGAAATGGTAGCTCAGAGCGACTCATGATTAACCTTATCATGTCCAACAAAATTTGGTTACTCATTTCGGACACACCGTCAAAATGACGTGTTCCAGGAGGAGTCCTCATTGAAAGAATAATTTACTCTTTCAAGTATATTGGAAACTTATTGCTTAAGTATTTTCGATTACGGTCTTACCGTGACGGTTTAATACTTCAGCCGATCTGTTCGTCTATTTCGTGTCGAAACTTCAAAAGTTTCCGATTTGTGTTCCACAAGAAACACATAACCATTACGCGATGCCACATCTGTAAAGGTCACGAAATATTTATATCCACCTCTAGCCTAGCTATACATGGGCCCACTTGCTTCACTATGAACTAGGGCTGGCAGATCGGTGGCATTTACACTCTTACCGAGTAAATGTGTTATAGGCACTTTGCCCAATAAACTAGATTCGTAGACTTTATTTGATAGGAATCAAATCAGTCCTAGTACCCACTCTTCAAAAATGTAGATATACGATTCTTGTTTAATTGTGTCTCAGACATCAATGCCACAAATTAGTTTCTTCTGATCAAATCAGTTTGAGCTATTTGTTTGTCATGTTGTATGTTTGAGATATATTTATATTCAAAATATAAATTCTGTTATTTACATCTAATGTATTTATCTCAATATCATGTTTATATAATAAAACACTTTAGTGTTCTAGATATAAAGGTTCACCCGCAGCGGGTTAAACACTGATATAGAGATACTGTATCCAGTCAAACTAGTTACATTATAACAGTTTCTAAATTAGGTACACACCCGAGGGTAGTTCCTAAAATTAGGTATCTACGGTTAAAACAACGACTTTCGTCCCGTTTCCAAATCGCAGATAATCTCTATTGAAGTCAGTATCCTGTTCAAAATAGATTTTGAACACCAGTACATATATTTATGTATCACACTAAGCATTTAAAATCTAATTTCAATACTAGTCATGAACATAATGTTGACAAACATATTTGAAGTCAGAGCCTTGCTCGTCTTCAATTCATTCATGTCTGCTTTGTCCAAACGACAGTCATGCTTCCGCGATCCCTTTTGCCACAATTTAGGAAGACATTTTGGGATATGTCATTTATCTTCCCAGAAGACTATAATGATTTTTCCTTTGCCATATTCAACACTCCAGAAGCCATTGGCCAAGCCTCGGGCTTCTAGAATATCGAAGTAAGGTGCGCCTTGCGCCACTTGCCTTATTGCAAAGTTTGACTTTGTCTCCTTGAGAATAGTCATTAACCCTCCAAGAGTTTACTATTGCAATTTAGTACTTCTAAAATCTAAGTTAATAGATTTATGAAGATCCTTCAATTTCATTATCATATTTTAAGGATCTAATCCTTAGTTCTGATTCAGAAATTAAGGAGTCTACAGTGACAAGCTTGATGGATTAAGCACTTAAGTTGTCATCACATAAATCTTCCAAAGATTATGCTTAACTATTCGCTTAACTCCGGGCTTAGGCATAATATATTATTTTATCAAATAAAATAACTTATTAGTTTCCATAACCATCCTGAAAATTTATTCCCAATTTGAAAAATTAAAGCATTTAATTACATTTTCCCTGAGATTATGTTTTAAATGATAATCTTTCATTTTTATCTTGATTTTAATAGTCCAACTATTTAATCAACGATTAAGGTACTATTATTATAATGATTATTATAGTCCAACTATTTTAATCAACTATAATTAATTAAATCAAATATATTGATTATTATAATCCAATTATATAATCAAATATAAATGAATAGTTTGAATATAGTCCAACTATTTATTAAAAACAACAATTTAAATATTAGTTCAACTAACATTTAATTATTGACGACGAATGATATTTGTTCGAGCGCGTATGGCAAGTAATTAAACGAATATTGCAAATTCAATTCTTACCTCCCACTATTTTTCGGCGAGCCTCTAACCCTCTGTCGAGTACTCGGGAAACCATGTTTCCTAGCGGGCTAGGATCCCATTAAATATCACACAATCTTGACTTTGGCCAATAAATTGTATGATAATTAACTAGGTAGATCTCTAAGATCGATTGGATCCAATCCAATTCCTAGATCCGGTAGGGGGACATCCAAGTCCGAAACATATATCTTATATATGCTAATACATCCAATGTATTACCTAACCTTTTTCCTCTGAATCAACTAAGCCTTGGCTTTGGCACAACAAACTTAGTGATCCCAGTCAAGCGCGACCCATTGACCATGGAAAGCTTTGTAATCAATGTCGATGGACAAGAAGTGGTCTTGACTTTGGCCAACAAACCACAACTTGGACAAGACACTGATATAGAACAAAGCTCTCGTGATTCAAACACATCCTCGACGGACAAAGGCCTTGACTTTGGCCAACAAGCCAATGCCAGTCTTGGATCTTGAGTGAGAATCACTCAATGGAAGGAAAGACGCTTAATATTTTGCGAGGGTTTTTCGAGTGCAAATTGGAAACCAATTTATTATCTTTGTTAAGGTCTCATCATCATACACCCTTAAACATGCATTCTAAATACATAATAAAGCGCATATGAAAAATAATAATGATATGTGGATGGATACTTTACATATTGATCATAGATCAAATCTCTCCCTTTCTCTCTCCGCTAGCACATGTATTTGCTTCTACCTGCTACACTACACTTCTAAAGAAACCTCATTACATTGAGGGGAATAGGTGAGAAGAGAATACACAGAATTGAGAGGTAATAAGGCTGGACACGCAGGTCCAATTAATAAATCAAATTTATTACAACAATTTCTAAAATTATCCCACCCATCTAAAATTCATCCGATATACATTATTCATGCATCGCAACCATGTATTCACACAAGCATGTTATCAATCAATCTAATCAAATTAATTATCTGATAATTAGTGACCATCCAACGTTCAAACAACGATTTGATTTTTGTTCGAGTCAAACTCGTTTTGCGAACAAGTACTCAAAGTACGAATTCTCGAATTAAATTAAATTACATAATTAAATCCAATTCAATTTGTATTTAATTCTAATTCACTATTTAATTCCAAATTAAATATTACACTTTATTAACGAACTTTTACGATTTAAATTCCAAATTTAATCGTTACGGGTCTCAAAGCTCGATTAACGTCAAACGTCAATTTAATTAAAGTCCAATGGGCTTTTAATTAATTCTTTAAGGCGTGGATTTTTGGTCAACTCGGGTCAAACCGAATAACGAAAATCCAATCCGGGAGTTACCCCATAAGCCCAGAAATCAATTTAGGCCCATTAGGCCCAATTAAACTTTAAAGGTCCATTAGTCGCATTTGGGCTTTATGGAAGCGGTTTTGGGCCCCAATTGGATCCAATCAATTTTGCCTAAACCCAACTTTGTACAACAAAGCCCAATAAGCCCATTTACAACATTTAAAGCCCAAATCCAATTTTAAGCCCAACTAATTTAATTCAAAAAAATCCAAATTTCTCAATTAAATTACCTAAAGTGTATAGCATTATTAATTACCCAAATCAATATTTCCAAAACACCAAATTTGTCTAATTAATCATGTTTATCATCATTGAATCATGTCTAACATAATTTGACAAAAATCAAACCCAATAAACCATGCTTATTCTCGGTAATTTGGGGAAAATTATGCCCAATTTGAATTCAATCTAATTAAACCCAATTAAACATAAAATCAATATCCCTAATTGATTCTAACTCATCCAATGAATCAAAAAATCAAAATTCCAAGACAATTTAGGGTTCATGTTTTTCGGCCAACACACCAAAATTGGGGAAAATTGTTCCAAACCATTTTTCATCAAATTGATCCAATGAAACATCAATTAAAACACATTTAAGCATACTAATTCATCCAATTTCATTAAATCATGCCCAAATTCGTTTTACCCAATTTTAACCCTAAAATCATTTTCATGCTAAACCTGCTCAAGATATCATTGTTGGTGTTTGCTAAGGTCCCAAGATCATAAACAAGCAAGAAAACAAGTGTGAATACATTCAAAGGAGGTGCGGAAAACTCACAAGGATCGGTTGAGTTGATGCGGTGTTGAACAAAACGTTCTGCCTCCTCCAAGAAGTCATTCGGCAGTGGGCTGTGTGGTCCTCTAAGAAATTCGGCCATGGACTCCATTAAAGCTCCAAGCTCCAAGCTCTTGATGATGGTGTTTCCATGCTCACGAAATCACTTCCTTATCACCTTAGGATAACTCAATGTGTGTGCTAGCACCTTGATCTTGCAACAAAATCACTCATTTCTTCCTCCTAGCTCACGGTTTTAACCAAACCGGTGAAGAGAGAAAGAAAGCCTCCAAGGCCGAGAGAGAAGAAGGAGTAAGGAGAGAGAGATGGTTTTTGGCTCCCAAAATCATGAAAACCGAGAGAGAGAGGGGGAAAAAGAAAAAGTGTCTAATAGATATATTAATTTCCAAAATTAATTAACCATTTACCACTTTTTAATTTCAAAAAGTTAAGCATTAAATGCTTTCATTCATCTCACATCAACTCACATCAATCAATCAATTGTCACATCACTCAAAGTGTCATGTGATTTGACGTTTGATGTGACTTATGATTTGACGCTTGATTTGACTTGCGTGCCGCACTCGAATTCGAAATGCGAATGCGCTCGCAAATAATCTCAGGCTCAGGTTCGCTAATTCCAAATTAACGAATTTTCCATTGCGACACAATTAAACGATTACGCCTAGGGAAATCACTATTCACGTCGCTTACGAATTAATTCTAAATTAATTCGTTCGCCCGAATTAAAATCTAATTTTAATTCCGCGTCGAAATCCAATTTCGCATAATATATCGAATATATTATTTTATCGATTAATTCCAAATTAATCGTTCTCTCTCTTTAAATGATATTTTATCTCGGATAAAATATCTCCGCAATTAATCCCAGATTAATTTTTTCTCTCATCTAATTAATCCCAGATTAATAAAAGTGCGAGTCATACGTCATCGGTGAATCTTCGGGAAGTGACCTATGAGATCCCCGGATATGTTGGCAGTAAATCGGGTTGTCGGACTATCCGAACACGTAAGTACCTAGTACTACGTTTGTACCGATTTACAAGACAAGGTTGGCTTCTAGCAAAGCGCCATGCCTACCCAATTCTCCAGAAATATGCTTACAGGAATAAGCGATCTATATCAGGCGTAGTATACGTGGTATTGCGTATATCGATCCAGCATCAGATTGTCACGTGCTAGGCCTGGGGCTGGAATTGTGTCTGCCCCGTATGAAGCACATATCGGATGTCTGGTAACTAGTCTCTATATCGGATAAACATGACCTTGTCATTTTATCCCGATGACTGCAGTACTTAAGAGTACTAGTACCGTATCCTACGTGACCATCATCTCCATATGACTGGAGTGATACTTCCGTCTTAACATCACACCCAACACACTACGATTCTCAATATACCCAGCATTGGCGTACACAGAACCTGTTAAAGTCCTGGACGACTGCAACCAAAGTATATTGATTGTCGCAAGTATTAGCGGTGCAAGTCTCAGGTTAAGACCAAATACACCTACCCTGATTTCGGACTTCCATAGACACATAGTCATACTACCAATGGAATTCTGAATGGGTCTATCCAGAGTGAAGCTGTTTCCCGTACCATCGGTAAAACACAACCTCCTATTACACTTGCATGAGTATAATATACCCAAATATATGAGAACTATGTCGTTGTGCCCTCACAACGCGCACAAGTGTAATACTAGTCTTTTACGTATTTATCGATGTCCAATCTCGATAATACTCTGACTAGGGATTTTATTGATTTATCCTTCGTTGACTGATACTGTCTCATATCATTCTCAGTCTATGAACAAATCATATGGACCTCCTATCATTTATATATCTTGTTGATCTAATCACAAATGATAAGAGAGCAATCTCCTTTGTCACATAGTTAATTTGTACAACAACACTATGATCTGTACAAATAGTGTTAATTTGTACAACAACAGTATGACCTCCTATCATTTATTCACTCGTGTATGTCAGAGGGTACATCTGTCGAGCACTAGGTGTCACAGATGATTACTGACATCGATTAGCTAGGTTAGCTGGGCATTACCTACGTGGCTGAGACTACCAAATATTTGATCTTATAGTCTCTACCTGAAAGCTGGGGCAGGTTCATTATGAACCAAGAGAAAACTCTTGGAGAGTTGATGGCTATGCTCAAGGAGGCAGAGCCAGAGCTTTTAAAAGGGGCAAAGACAAAATCATCACAGTTTTCTGGGAAAACAAAAGGACATATCCCAAGATGTCTGCCTAAACTATGGCAAACGGGGTCACTGAAGCGTGACTGCCATATGGACAAGGCAGACATGAATGAAGAGAAGACGGGCAAGGCTCTGACTTCAAATATGTTTGTCATAAACATGTTCACTATTAGTTTCAAAATTGGATTTTTTATATTAAGTATTGTACATAAATATATACTGATGTGCAGAATCTGCTGATTAGCAGGAGACTGGCTTCAGTTGAGATTGACCTGCAAGTCGAAAATGGGACGAGAGTCACTGTTTTAACCGTAGAAACCTAAGTTTTATCTCTATATCTAAGTTTAACCCGTTGTGGGTATACCTTTATATTCTAGAACATTAAGTGTTTTTGTTTATAAAGATGATATTGAGATAAACACATTTGGAAGTGAATAACAGTATTTATATTTTGAATATAAATAAATCTCAAACATATAATATGACAAACAAATAGCTCAAACTGAATTAATCAGATGAGACTTATTTGTGACATTGTTGTCTGGGACACATTAACAAGACTCGTATATCCACACTTTCGAAGAGTGGGTACTAGGACAGATTTGATTCTAATCAAATGATGTCTACGAATTTAGTTTAATTAGGCAAAGTGCCTAAAACACCTTTTACTTGGTAAAAGTGCAAGTGCCACCGATCTGTTAGCCCTCGTTCATAGTGACATAAGTTGGCCCATATCTAGCTAGGCTAGAGGTGGATATGAACATTTCGTAACCTTTACGGATGTGGCATCGCGTCATGGTTATGAGTTTCTTATGAAACATAAATCGAAAACTTTTAATAAATTCAAAGAGTTTCGACACGAAGTAGACAGAAAGACCGGCTAAAGTATTAAACCGTCACGGTTAGACCGTGGTGGAAAATACTTAAGCAATAAGTTTCTCAATTACTTGAAAGAGTATAGTATTCTTTCAATATGGACTCTTCACGGAACACCTCAATTTGATGGTGTATCCGAATAGAGAAACCGAACTTCGTTGGACATGTTAAGGTTAATGATGAGTCGCTCTGAGCTACCATTTTCCATCTAGGGATAAGCATTAAACAGTGCAATACTTATTTTGAATAAGGTTCCATGAAAATTTGTTAGACAGACTTCATATTAGATATGAACAGGAAAGAAATAGGGTTTTCTCATTCCTGAAGATTTAGGAATGCTAGGCATACGTTTGGATGATACCAAACTAGAACCCAAATCGGATAAGTGCCTAATTTGTAGGTTATCCTAGGGAAACCAAAGTATAGTACTTATACAACTCACAAGAGAACAATGTAATTGTTGCTCTCCATGCGGTTTTCCTAAGAGGAATACCTATATGCAGTGGTAAGTGGGAGGAAAGTAAAACTCGATGAAAATCGGAGTAATACTGTTCTAGGCACCGAATCCTTAATGGAACACAAACAGTTCATCAAGGATGAAACTGTACCAATAATCTTCGAATACACAAGAACCGCGTAAGTCGGAGAGAGTAAGAAAACAACCTAGGAGGTATGGGTTTCTGATCTCACCTCATGAAGATGTCAACCTCATTGAGGAAGACGAATCGGCTACGTATGAGGAAGTGATACAAGGTATCGACTCCCTATTATGGAAAAGTGCCATGATGTCCGAAATGGATTCCATGTATACCAACCAAGTTTGGACATTGGTTGTTGTACCGGAAGGCATTGTGCCTATTGGTACTATATGAGTCTTCAATGAAGACAAACATGGATGGCAACATACAAACGTACAAAGCTAGGCTTGTAGCGAAAAGGTATCGTTATCTATATTATGTCGATTACGACGAAACCTTTTACCTGTTGCCATGATTAAATCCATTTGGATAATGCTTGTTAATGCTGTATGTTTCATTTATGAAATATGGCAGCTGAACGTCAAAATCGCTTTCCTTAAACGGAAACCTTTTGGAGGATGTTTACAACATCCTGACGATTTTGGCGCACCAAAACGAGCAAACAAGGTTTGCAAGTTAAATCGATCCATTTATGGATTGAAGCAAGCATTGTGTTCTTGGAACCAACGTTTTGATGATATCATAATGGTATCTGACTTCATTCAAAACGATAATGATTTTTGTGTATATAAGAATATTAGTAGGAGCGCACTGACAATTATTGTCCTATATAATGATGACATATCATTTCTTAGAAATGACATTCCCATAATACAATCAGTGAAAGCTTGGCTTTCATTAATATTCTCCATGAACTACTTGGGAGAGACAACCTTTATTCTAGGAATAAGGATCTACTGAGATAGATCTAAAAGTTATTGGCACTCTCCGAGAACTCGTACATTGAAAGATATGTACGTGACCTGTTGTCTCATATGCTTTGAGCATAAGGAGTCACAATCAGGCCAATCCAAGTGATAGTCACTGGATTGATGTTAAGAACATCCTTAAGTATCTTAGATGAACTAAGGATGCTTTCTTAAGCTATGGAGAAGGAGAACTTGAAGTGACTGGGTTCACCGCTACAAGTTTCCAAACCAATAAAAATGACTATAAGTCGTAATAATGGTACTATATAGTTTGAATAACGGAACAGTAAGATGGAAATCTTCCAAGCAAGATACTGTTGCCGAATAAACAACAAAAGAAGCATTTTGGATCTATATAATCCTAATTAGATTAGGTGTAGTTCTGTTAGCAGCTTAGCTAGGCTACATCACAGGCTAAAGAATTAATGGTCTCATCAACGATCCAAGTATGTACTTCAACCATTTCATCTGATTCATAAGATCATACATCGTGGTGATGTGATGATCTAATAAATCACATCAGATGATAACCATGCAAATCCGCTGAAGAAAGCTATTTCTCAGCAGAAATTTGAGCGACCCGTACATAGTTCAAGTGTAGAACACTTCAGTGATTGGCTATAGGCCAAGTGGGAGATTGTTGGACAATTATGACCCATAGCATCACTATTTGTACAGAACATTGTGTTGTTGTACAAATTAACTATGTGACAAAGAAAATTGATCTTTTATCATTTGTAATTGGATTACCAAGATACATAAATGATAAAAGTCCATATGATTAGTATCGGATTAATAAGATATGAGACAATATTAATCCACAAGGTTTAATCATTAAATATCCCTAGTCGTAGTATTATCGAGACTGGACATCAATAATGCGGAATAGACTAGTATTGCACTTGTGCCTGTTATGGGAGCATAACGGCATAGTTCTCATATATTTGGGTATTGGATACTCATGCAAGTGTAATAGGAGGTTGTGTTTACCGATGGTACGGAAACAGCTTCGCTCTGGATAGACCCCTCGGAATTCCAATGGTAGTATGACTATGTGTCTATGGAAGTCCGAATCAGGATAGGTGTATTTTGTCTTAACCTGAGACATGCATCGCTAATACTTGCGACAATCAATATACTTTGGTTTTGGTCGTCCAGGTCTTTAACAGGTTCTGTGTACGCCTCTTCTGGGTATATTAAGAATCGTAGTGTATTGGGTGTGATGTCAAGATGGAAGTATCACTTCAGTCATATGAAGATGAAGATCATGTAGGATACAAAACTAGTACTCTTAAGTACTGCAGTCATCGGGATAATATGACTAGGTCATTATTATCCGATTATAGAGACTAGTTACCAGAGATCCGATATATGCTTCGTATGGGGCAGACACAATTCCAGCCCCAGGCCTTGCATGTGACATACGATACTGGATCGTAATACGCAATACTACGTATACTACGTCTGACATAGATTACATATTCCTTAAAAGAATATTTCTGGAGAATTGGGTAGGCACGGTGCTTTGCTAGAAGCCAACCATGTCTTGTAAATCGATAAAAACGTGATACTCGGAACGCACGTATTCGGATACTCCGATGACCGGATTTACTACCAACATATCCAGAGATTTCATGGGTCGCTTCCCGAAAATTCATCGATGACGTATGATTCGAACATAATTAATCTAGGATTAATTATAAGAGAGAGAAAATTAATCTGTGATTAATTACGGAGAATTTATCTAGGATAAAATTCAATTATAAGAGAGAGAACGATTAATTTGGAATTAATTGTTTAAAATAATATATTCGATATATTAAATGAAATTAGATTTTATAACGGAATTAAAATTAGATTTTAATTCGGGCGAACGAATTAATTTAGAATTAATTCGCGAGCGACGTGAATAGTAATTTTACTATGCATAATTATTTAATTAATTTTGATTTAATTACGTCGCAACGGAAAATTCGTTAATTTGGAATTAACGAACCCGAGCCCGGGATGTGTTTGCGGGTCCACTCGGATTTTGAATCAAGTGGGGCCCATATGTCACATCATTTGTCACTTTATTTGCTTTAAGGTGATGGAAGTTAGTGAGCTTTATTTTGGTAACTTGTTGCTTACACAAGTTTGACTTGTGATGGACATTTTACTAACTACACTTTTGGTAAATGGATTGGATTTTTGAAATTAATAAAACATTTAACAAAAATGAAAAACTCACTTACTCTCTCTACACACCAAAAAAAACGTGAGCCTCTCCTCTTCTTTTCTTCTCCATTTTTGCCGAGAATAACAAGGAAGAACAAAGAAATTTTATTGCAAGATTTCCAAAGCTAGCACTTAAAGGAGTCATTCAAAGGTGATAGGGAAACCTATCCTTGAGCTTGAAATCAAAGATCAAAGCTTGAAGCATTGATTCAACATTCAAAGAGGAGCTTGAAGCACAACACAAGGAGCAAACGTTTTGAACTCTCCGCCAACATCCAAGCCGATCAAATTGAGAATTTCCGCCATCTTACTTTGCGTATTCACATATTTCATATACTTAATTTGATCTTGGTTTGACCTAGAAAACCCAACACTGACCTCGATCCCCCTTCTGCTCATAATTTGGTCTAGGAACTACCTCGTTGATACCCCGAATGAACATTTCTAGGAGTTAAGCTTCATTTGGTATCTTCTGAATAGAGCGAAGCACTCTTCCGCGTCCCGGATATGGTCAGAGACTGCCTTGCTCTTTATCACCATATCGTTTACGTTAACTTCAACCGTCTTTCCGATCAGGCTTTGGAATATTTTGTTGATCAACATTTGAAAAGTGGCTCCAATATTTTTCAATCTAAAGGCATCATCTTGTAGTAGAACAACCCATTTTCGGTGATGAAAGTGGTATGTATCATATCTGTATCATTCATCTAGATGCATTGTAACCCGAGTACGCATCCAAGAAGCTCATTCTCGCATACCCTGCAGTTGCGTCGACCAGTTGGTATATCTTTGGCAAAGGATAGTTATCCTTCATTCAGGCCTTATTAAGGTTGGTGAAGTCGATGTATACTCTACATTTTTCATTCTATTTTGCCACTGTAACCACATTAGATACCCATTCAGGGTGTTGGCATGGTTTTATGGCTCCTACCCCAAGAGCATGTCTACTTCTTCACTGATGATCATGTTAGTCTTTGGGTCGAACTGCCTATTCTTCTATTTAACTAGTGGGAAATTCATATCAATGTTGAGATAATGTGATGCCACGGTCGGGTCTACCCTTATCATATCTTTATGCGTCCAGACAAATATATCTTTGTTCCTCTTTATCATCTCCACTATCTCCTCATTTTCCTAAACTGAAAGTAAGGCTCCTACCAGCACCTTCTTCTCCGACTGCCTCATCCAAAATCACCTCTTTCAGAATATCGATAGTAGTTTTTAGTCATTCTGGATCATTCTCTAGATGTTTTAGATAGGCTAGCAAGTAGTCATACGATTGATATTTATCAGTCCTTGTAGATCCTCTAGTCTCACTGGATATTTGTATCTCCCTCTTTGACATCATGTGCACTCTTCTTGAACTGATGTTGTAGCGTCGATTATCCTAAGAGGGATCACTCTTGATATCGATGGTATACAGTCTGTTCGGGGACTGACATTGTATTATTTGGTGCAAGATTCATACCACACCCTTCACTACATGGATCCATTTTTTACCATGATCCCATTCACCGGGGTATAGCGTTGATGATCAGAAATTGGACCGGAATTACCCTCTCTGTAGCGTACACCGGTAGTGTTATTGTCCATAGGGGCTTCACCATCGCATTGTTGAATGCTAACACTGGTTTCAAGGTAGGTGATATGAGGCTCTAATCTATCCTCATCCGTTAGAATGCTTCCCAAAAGATTATGTCTGAACTGCTCCCTACGTCTACTAGCGTATGGGCCACCATTGCATCTTTTATGCACAATATGATCACTAGAGGATCCGATTGTGTTGGCCTTAGCATGTCCATCTTTATATCTATGGATGAGATCGATGCTGAGTAGGTGGTTGGTCTTACTCCTGACCTGATGTAGTTCACTTGAAATCCGAGGGCCCTCATTCGGTCCTCATTTTCTACGAGGCGGCGTTCTAATTTGCGATGTTTCCCATGTCTTTCTTCGAGCATGTCTACCCTTACATAGGAAACATGAGCCAGCCTCATTCACCTCTTGAGGTACTACTCGTTTTGCTTCAGGTACTTGTTGGACGCTTCTCTGGTTCTGATGCTGTTGGTAGTTAACTTCCCAATGTAGTGCTATGGCTTCTAGCTGTCACTTCCTTTTCAAATGCTCCAACAACTTGCCTTTCTTCATAATTACTTTCAGTTACTGGTACAGGTTCTCACATCTGGCAGTGGTGTGTCCTACCTCTATGTGAAACTCGCAGTACAACCTTTTATCCCAGTACTCCTCTGGCACTCTCATTAGTTGTGGTTCTCTGAGTGGACCTTGGTTTTTTCACTTTGTGGAAGATTTGTTCCTGTGGTAGAATGAATTCATATAGCATCTCATTATCTTCCCACCTCGGGCGCTTCGGATCAGACTCATATCTTCCCCTCCGTTCAGTATCTCATGAAGTATTGAGTCCATTTCTGTATCCCTTTGGATTTTTTTCCTTGAGTCTTGGTTCTGTTCATTTATGGTTTTACTGCTGCTACAACCTGATCTACTATTGTGATTGCAGCTACTTGAGACATATTGTTTCTATTCTCTATTGCCTTTAGCAGGCCTGCGACTCTAGCCCGCACTTCTGACAAGTCATGTGGAGGCGCCTTCAGAAACTCTTCATTACTTTAGGAACTCTTCATTAATATAGGACATGCTAACTAATCCTTTGACGAAGAAAGCCACTACTAACTTGGAATCTAGGTTTTTGAGGGTGTTCGTATTGTCAATAAATCTCTGTAAGTACTACCTATGGGGCTCATCGTATCTCTGCTCTGGCTGTAGGTTTTCCATAGTAACTTCAGTAGTGTGGTTGTCGTGGTACTGCTCGATGAACCTTCACCCCAAGTCTTCGAAACTCCATATGGATCTCTCTGAAAATTACAAGAACCAAGAGAGGGCATTGCCGGTAAGATTTCTAGTGAACATCTTACACATTTGAGCCTCGTTGGTGGTCTCCAGTGAGAGCCTATATCGAAATTAGATCAGGTGAGCGATTGAGTCTGACTTCCCTGTATATTTATCGAAGCTGGGTGTGGTGAAATATCGGGGCTTCAACTCTTCTTCGATCCATTCCTGGAATGGGGAAGTGGACATCCCTATGTTCACAAGTCATCCAAGTCCGTAGCCCGAATACCCTCATTCATTTTTTCTATGGCTACCACCATCTTTTTATCGAAAAACTTCTTGTTCCAGCGAATGTCCTTCCTATTGCGACTCACCTCCAAATCTTTGCCTCTCTCTATGTGCTCCACATCTCTCCACGTCCGACCTTGACCCATGGAGTCCTCTACATCGGAGCCCGCATCATCAATCTGGATGAGGCTCTTTCTTGGGGTATTTCATTGTGGTTCTTCTCTTGTCACCCCTCCCCGCGGGGGTTCTCGACTTCCGTCCCTTTTCCTTTTTCTTTGCTAGGACCAACCCCCTGGATGAACTTTGAGCGCTTGAGTTTCTTGCTGCATGGCATGCATATGTTCCTAAAATTATTTTTTCATGGCTTGCATTTGTCTTACATTTGCTTCATTATTTCATCCCTAATTGTCGAGATGTCCACCGAGGGTATCGGATGGTTGGATACTTCTTCCTCTTAGTGAGCAGCTGACCAGCGTAATCACACGCGTATAACGCAAGCGCACGTATCGTTCAAGTAGTATAAAAATATCGATCACATGAGGACTTAATTCCTATTGTTGTTATTAATTATTGATACTATTTATTTACAAGTATCTAATTAAGGGAGAAGGGAATGATTGTTTTTGGTTGGTTGAATGTGGATTTCCTTAAATAAAATAAACAAAAGAAAATACTAAGAAAAATAAATAAAAGATACAAAGATCTAGGGTTGTGATTCCACACAATATTATCCTAAAGATGAATTTATTCTCTTATATATATGTAATAAGTCAGTTTGCTAACCTGGAACACGAAGATATGCAAAAGCCTTTGTCGATGGTCAGACGCAAATACCCAAATAATCCAATTAATCATATGTCTATGATAACCAAGTTACTTGAATTCATTAAGTTCAAGTTCCAAAAGTGGCTACCCCCTCCCAACAGGTATATGTCTATCCTGTAAGGAAATCTATTAAAGGGTTATCTATCCTCAATGAAGATTGTGGGCTATTGAATCTAAGGCTGAAACCTAAAATCCCTTCGTCAAGTTCATTTTAAGTTTACCAAATCAATCTTATTAATGGCCAATTAACAAGAAGCATTAAGCTTAAGACTCAATAAACAAACTAAAGAATTACCCATAAAAAGAAAATCAATTATTAAGTGTGTGGATATTGTGTTTCATTACTTCCCTAGAATAAAAATAAAATGATTGGGGTTGGGGATCCACCTTTATTATTTCTAATTTAGAAATCTCTCGTACTATAATATAGAATTTATCAGTGATATTACCAACTAGCCATATAGGCGGTATCCTTATTAAGTCAGATTTTAATTAAGTTCGACCGACCATAAATGCGGTATCATTATTTGTCCATAAACCAGCCATATATGCGGTAATCATCTGTCACATAAAGACCGGCCATATAAGCGGTGTCACATTATGTCAAATAAATAAAACCAGCCATTAAGGCGGTATAACCTTTTATGTTAAATTATAATTTCCATATTATAATCAAGGCAGATTAATCTAAACTAAAATAATAAAAGCTCCACCCTTCCCCCAGCGGAAATCTAACTACAAAACATAAAAGAAAATAAAAGAAAAGAAAAGAAACTACTATTACTGAAAATAAAAATGCATAAATTAAATACTGAAAATAAATACAAACAAGATGCAATCCTTAAATTCCTTACAAAAACCTAAGGAAAGCATGAGAATTGCAAATGAAATGGCTTGGTATTTATAGGAAAATCTAAAGGCTTCCACCAATTGCTCCACCAAACACTCTACAAAATCCTCCACCAAACACTCCACCAAACATGCCACAAGACACTCCACAAAACACTCCACCAAACATGCAAGCATGTTTTGTAGAAGTTTGACAATTGTAAATTGTCATTTTCCATTTTTTTTATTTTTTTGATAATGACTTTAGTAATTACACAAAACACATTGGATTATTCGTTAATTTCGGTCTTGAAAACTTGGAATTCGAAAATATTTAAAATTTAAAAGTTATAGATCTTTGAGTCTTTTTTAATCAGCAATTTGAATCAGCTCAATCGGATATCGGATGAAACAGTTATGGCCAAAATACGAAACTAGCGCAAAATTGAAATTTAGGACTGTACTTCGTGACGCGTACAGTAAATTTTCGTTTTTGACATTTTTTCCTTCGAATTTCATCGTTTTAGCCCCGGTTTGATTCCATTAAGTCCCAATATTATTTTTATCTGCAAAATAAACAAAAACACATCAAAACGTTCATAAAACTCGAGAAACTATACAAAATATTAGGTTAAATGAGTGGGAAATAGTGATTTAATTACCACTCATCAGCGGCGGATACAAAGATTCTAGACTCTTTATTTCTTGAGGCCATCCTGACTCATTTCTTGGATTCAACGATTGCAGGAAATCGTGAACATAGCTTTTCGTCTCCACTTCTTACATACGGCGCCAATTGTTTGTGCAGGAAACTCTACAACTAATAGAATAAAAATAAGAATATAGAAGTTGATCAAAAGTACTCTATTATTGCATGAATATCAGAAGGTCCATCCATTACTTTAGAGTTTTTTTCACTATTCATAATATCTCGTTATAAGGAAAATAAACTGACAACGGTTACATTCCATTCACGTTTCCCATTAATTGTCCAACTCCCTGGAATCACATAACTTCCCTATTCTAGATGATTGTCCAACTTAAAGAAATAGAAAGTAATTAATTGGTTCTCGCATTCCTTGTTCAGCGGATTCGTGTCATTAAGGAGCTGATATCTCGGGTTCAATCTTCGAATGATCTTTGCTTGCCTTTGTTGGAACCAAGCCTGAGATGGAACTCTTATCGGGTAGCTCTGACTTCGGACTCTAACAGAGATCATGACTTCAGATTCTGATGATAGATTCTATCATCAGATTATGATGGTAGGTTCTGCCCTCAGACGCTGATAATAGGTTTTGTACCAGACTATGATGACAAGCTCTGTAATCAGGCCTTGACGAAGGATTTGGATCTCCTTTGAAATGTATTTGGCCACGTGTTATGTGCCTGATTTTTCCCAAACAAATATCAGTAGGAATCCAATGAAGTAAAAAATGGGGGTTCTTTTTTGAAGGATTGTACGAAGTGGTTAAAAAAAGTATTTATTTGGTTGTGTCTATTTATGTTCATTTGGTTTCCAAGGTTTCCTGTTCTGGACCAAAAGGATCAACAATTGTCTTTTTCTATTTTGAAAGGCTGGCTCAGGTTTGGATGACACTATATAAGTCCCTCAAGATGAGCAAAAAATATTGGTGAAATGAGATAGACATTCACCAATAATTGTAAGGGATATTTTGCAATGATATTTCTGTTTCAAATAGCTGTATACAATTACTTGAAAGAGGAATGTCACTAAAATATCACTAAAAATTATCCTATAAAAAAGTCCAAAAATTCACTAAATCCATTCAAGAATGTTTAAGTGTGGCCTTGTGATATAAGGCTTATGATCTCATCTTGAGGTCTTGTGTTCGAATCCAAAGAGTGTGTTTCTTGTAAGAATCTGAGATAGTCGGGAGTTTTACATACCCTGCTTAAATCTGAAAGATATGATTTGACGGTGAAATTTCTAACGATTAAAAAAAAATGGTGTTGAGACGCTGTTAATACCGAATTTCTAAGTCAATAATTTGAATAAAAAAGAAGTAGAAAGAAATGGAATGGTATCCCTTTGGAATCTAGCGCCTTGAAATTTTACCAACAATTGGTCTATTAACTGCGATACTGCCTACTCTCATAGGCGGCCCATAGTCTATACAAAACCCATCCTATTTTTTTAAAAAAAATAAATAAATAAATAAACATAAGACAGAAAAGATTTGGAATTCAGAAACACGCATCTCTGACTCTCCCCATGCTCTGGGATCATGCCTAGCCTAGGTACCTAAAAAAAAATAAAAAATTTCTTTTTTACATTTTTCTTCTTTCATAAATTCTAGAATGTAGATAAAGTCATAAAACAAAATGGTCATTTTTTATTTTCTGAAAAGAACCAAACTGTGCGGTGACATGGAAGATTTTCCAAAAGTGTTTTAATAGTGAAAAATTGTAATGGAATTTCTCAACCCCAATAGATAATTAGGCTTGTTTTGACAAGAAATTTTTAGCCTTGTTTTGTCAATATTAAAGAAAGTGGTTTACCAGTTTACCCACTTTATTATACAGAGTTGGTGAACAAATAGGAAATATAAACTATAAGATCCAGATAGATTTTTTTTTTTTTTTTTTGGTTAAATAAATTGCAAATTTACTTCCCAAATATAATTGTTACAACCATTTAGTAAGATATGGGCGCTCACGGCAAAATTCTGCCCTTTAGATCTACATTTAATTAGACTAGGAAAAAGAATTACTAAATTTATTTTCCATTTTTACATAATTTCTCTCTCACAATTACATTTTTGCATTACTAAACAAAACCATTAACAATATAGTCAGAACTTGATGGATATTCTTCGATTTAATGGAGACAAAATAAAATTATCCCATAGGGTCCATTACGGCTCCGCCCTTCAGTAGAATCATTGTGGGGGTAAAGCTCCACATTCTCTATAGCATGAAGATCCTTAATCAATGAAGCGAATTTGCTGAACAAGAATGTCAAAGGAAAATTGAAGATAACGAAAAAACCATTATAAAAATTTATAAAATGATTCTGTTACAATAAATTGCAGATAATATAAACCAATTTGGTGATCTCAGCAACAGGAATGATGTTAATAACTTTTGTTAATAGCTCCATCACATGTGAGGCTCTAAAAAATGGAAACAAAGAGAGGAGAAAAAGAAGGCAGAGCCAGGGAAGAGGCAGTGCATGGGTAGAACCGAAACAGATCATCTGTTAATAGCTCCATCCATGCTCTGCCTGTTCCCCGTCTTTGTCTCTCTGCTTGCTTCTCTCTCGCTCACTTTTACCTTTTACCTTATACCATCTCAATTCTCGGTCTGGGACGGCCGGGGTTTTATCTGTTCCGCTTAACGAATTGGTGATTTGACAGCAGAGTTTCCAACGATTCCCAGAAAATAAAAAAATCTCAGCAACTACTACAAAAATCAATCTCACTGTCACAGTCCCATAGATAGAGATGCCTCAGTTAAATGAATATACATTTCTGGAATTTCAATCTATTGAGCTGCTCTGCATATATATGCAAGAAGAGTTAGTTATATGTAGTAGTACACATGTACTATCTATCCATCACAGTCTCCTTGGACTAGCTGACCTGACCTTGTACTACCAATTTTAAAAAACTTGAATTTAGGGTTTTGGGATCGTTACAAAGTACTGCAAGTACACTCTTTCTTTCTTGTAGTACTCTTTGTGTTATGGTACTCCACTATTCTCTCTCTGTCATTAACAATTTAATTAATTATTTCTTATTGAAAAAATATCTGTAACCCAGCATCCAGGCATTATTAGCTTGTGCTTGTTTGTTGGTATAATAGAATTTGTAAGCCACTATCAAGTTCAATAACCGAGGGAGAAATAACATAGATAAGCATATTTAGGCAAGAACAATATTATTAAACAAGGACCATTTTCATGAGTCGGATTCGGATACCAATCAATAGGTGACTATACAATCTACCCGAAATGGCGCTCGGATAGGGTTTAGCATAAGATTAATCTCTAATATTATGCCATCAACTATGCTATTTTGGTGCAGATGAACAAAATCACATCAAATTAACAAATAGCTCAATCCGCTATTTGCTTTTTTGTTTTTCTTTCAACAGTAGATGATAGATATTAGGGTTTAAAAAATAAAATCTTGGAGAATAATTTTTTTAGAGCAAAATTTGGAACAATGGATTGGAAATGAGTATTTCAAATTGTACAAAATTTGCACCAAATCTCACTTTATTATTGGGGTTGCTCTTGAAAAGGACATATAAAAAGCCTACAACGGGGCAGTGAACATGGTCATACACATTGCCAACACGAAAAATTATATTATGTTTCGGGTGTATGACCCAGCTACTGTGAGAGAGATGACATATACACCCGAAACATGATATACCACCTCCGCCAACACAGTGAACTACAAAATAATTGGCATGCAAGATCCAATGATGGGAAACCCACATACACAAATAAATTCTCCAAATCCTTGTTTCAGAGGTAAAACCCTATACTCCATCCAATCCATTCCTAGGTCTCATAAACATAGCACCATGGTGACTGCCTATGTGTCTGGTGCTGTAAAAATCAATCTACAATCTGAGAAAATACACTGCACCTATGCATATACATGACACGTTTTTCTGTTGTGCCCCGCTCCTTTGCACTTGCTGCAATGCAGCTCTCTCTTACGATGCCCCTTCCATCTTATTCTTCTCTTCTTCGGCGGGCCAGATAAAGGAAGAAGGGGAGGAGGGCGAACTTGAACTTGAACTTGAACAACTTGTGAAGTTTGAAATGATTGCAAAGACTGGTCTATTGCTGGAACTGGATTAATTGATTCTGAATATGTTAACCGGAAGGCTTCAGTTGTATAGAACTTGGAGCAGTAATCAGGAAAATTCCTACCAACATGCTGAAGAACAGCCACAGCATGGACACATGGGAAACCATTCAGTTGCCAACCTCTGCAATTACAGTCCCAAACATCGAGGTTCACAATATTAAATGAATTCAAACCACGGACCTCAAAAGCACTTCCAAGTCCCAATAGAACTTGGAGCGAATGTGTTTTGAGCATCTCATTCTGTAACTTATCCTCCAAAGATGGAGTTAACTTTGTCAACCACTGATTTGAATCCATCCTGCGGGTGTACATCATGTCCATGATCTTGCGGCAAATGGTATTTATAATTTGCACTATTGGTAATTCAGGAAGGTCACCCACCCAGCTATAAAATGACACAGCAACATGCGATGTCATCTGGTTGTATCGTGAACCTTCAAAGAGTGCATTTGCCCAGTTTTCAGGTTCGCTACGCAGGATCCAATCAAAGGCCTCGGACGAAATGGTCTTAATGCTCTCAATGCATTTTCTAAATTCGTCAAGCGTGCCAGCTTGGGCAGCATCATACAAGTGAGCAACAATCACACTAACAACTTCCTCTGTATATGAGCCTTTAAGATCCCTTTTTAACTCCTCTGTCAGATGATGAAGGCAATAACAATGGTATGAATTCTCAAAAACCATGAGAATCAATGGTCTCAGCCGCATCAGCCTATCTACAACAAAAGTTATTGATTGGCATGTTGAAAGTGCAGATTTTAGTTGAAGCAAGAACCAATGCCAATTATCATCATTCACAGCATCTACTACACCAAAAGCAACTGGAAAAATTCCATCATTTCCATCCAAAGCTGTAGCAGTCAATAAACTTGATTGGTACTTTGATTTTATAGTCACAGAATCAAGGAAAATAAGGGGGCGGCAACCGTTCTGAAAGCCGTATAATGAGGCATGCAAGGCAACAAATAATTGATGAAAACTTAAGTCCTCCCTTGTACTGAGGGTGACAACACTACCTGGATTTGTCTCTAATATTTTATCAACTAACCAAGGTAACTGATTGTACGACTCTTTGTATGATCCTTGAGACTCCCCCCTGGCATTCTCTAAGGCACGCCATGCTTTAACGTACCCTAATTCAATTCCAAAATCTCGACGAATTTCTTCAGCAATTTCTTTCGGTTTACATTTTGGGGTTTGTAGCAACTTCTCCTTTACAATGGATGCTAGCAGTTTCCTAGAGGCTTTAGAACGAGTTGTGGGATCATGACCCACTTTACATGTATGAGTTCCATTCATTGTTTTGATTTGAAATAACTGTGTCGTAGGAACTCTCGACGCATGGATCCTCCAAAGGCAACCTTCAGCTTTGCACTTTGCGGTTACCCGCAAACCCTCATTCTTCTTAAAACAGTATGTGAAGCCATGCGCAACTGAATATTTGTCCAAAGCATCTCGGAAGTCATGAACATTATTGAACCGCTGGTGTACACCAGTTATGCAATTTTTCCATGATTTAATAAGTTTCTGCTGCATGAGATCAGGACCAGCTGGAGCTGAGGTGCTGAGCTGCCTGGAGTCCCCAGCATCTGAAGCAGCTGGAAATAAGGAGTTGAGTAGCACCATGTCTCCAGAAACAGAAGGAAGGGGAATTAAATTATCAGGCGGAGTGACAGACTCAGCCCCTGTTGTCCTGCTAGACCTGTAAGAGAAAATTTCCATGAGAAAATGCAACAGGCCAGTACTTTATGCTCAGTAAAAGACCCCTGAATGTCAAATAGTTTAGCATCATCCTTTTCAGGTTGCTATCAAAACTCAAAGTTTGACCAGTGGCCTAAAGAGTCCTATCATGAACCAGAATCAAATTAAGAAAACAACATAAAACAGAACAATTTTTTGCTAATCCAAACATAAACAAGTGCATACTACCTACTGCAAGGAGTGGTCAAAGCATCATCTGTCAGCTTCTCACCAACCATGACATAAACATCAACAGTTCCGGAATCTTCATGAAAATCAATCAAGCGTTTTATATCTTTGTCGCCAGATATTGTGATGAGAGTCTTATTGTTTTTAGGGAGGAAATATTTGACGACCATGGCATTAGGATCATACTTCCACATATCTGCCATCTCTAGCTTCAATTCATCAAATGTACTCTCTTTGTTCGCACTGAGTGCATGAGCATCCCCACCCGAGTACACCAATGAACCATCACTGGCTGTTGTAAACTTTCCACCCGACTGACATATAAGAATAAGATTTCCCTTACCCATAACTTCACAGCAAGTGCCAATAACTGTCAAAACCAACATCAAATAAGTCCAATAATACAAGGAAATTCGCATCAAATATCATAATCGAACACATTAGGCTTAAACTGACAGAAAACTTCCTTACAACACTAAATATTCCCATCAAATTTCTGTTGAATCAAATATTTGCTCAATTCAAAGGACTAGGTATCCTTGCTGTAGGATTTGCATGTCCCATATCCATCTGTTTGATTTCATACTCGAAATATAAATAAATTTGTTTCGGGAGTGGTGAAATTCAACAAAATAAAGCAAAAATATTAACCTACAGTTAGCAAAATGTATTGCATAAAATAATACAAAATAGAACTTTTAGATGTTCTTCGAGTTACGTTTTTATTATCCCCAAACCCTAGATACCAAACGGCGATCTAGGGCAACGCTATTTAAAACAACTTTGAAGATATTTTAATTGCTGAACAGATGAGTATTAAGTAATAAGTAAAATTCAAATAAACAAATTAGAATAGCAAACCTGATCCAGAAACCCTAGCTCGACATGCGGAATGAGAGAGAGACGATAGTGATGGACACAGAGGTCAATAGTGAAATTGAGGCTTAATTGCAAGCGGTTAATAAAAATTTGTGATAATAACATCTGGATCCCTAATATATTAATTTTCTACTATGTGAATATATTATATCTATTTATATCATATAGGTTCATGACTATTGTTGCAATGACTGAAATACCCCGTAGAATTTTATTCAGAAAATAAGTTTTTATTTAAAATATCAAACCGTATAAAATATGCTAAATGAAATTTTATTGTTTGCACCCAAATTATTCAAAGTAAGTCCATAGCAAGTCCATCTTAATTCGGCCAAAGCCCAAGACATCAAGGATCAATGTTAGCCCAAATTTTGGTGCCTCAAAATTAATCGTGTGTGGATTTCTTCTATAATTTTCTCCAACAAAAACAAGACGTGAGCAACATGAGGACAAGTGGAAGAATAACAATTGCAGGACATGAGGAGCGAGTGGAAGAGTTGGCGCTTGCAGAACGTGATGATGGTTTCCAGGACGTGATATTTACAGGAACGTGGATGAGCAGTTAAGATGGAGAATTGTAAATACATGGACGACAATTCAGAGAGGGGACACCAACATCCAATCTAAAAAATCAACATGTCAATTTTTTCATCAGCTTTTATCTGTAGTTAAATTACATTCCAACTCTTCTTCTGTAGTGGTAATAGTCAATTTTAATTCTAACAAAATTTAGATTCAGTTTCTCTATAATTCAATCTCTTCAATTCTTTCCTCTGTAATTAGGATCCTTTAATCATTTAAATTTAGCAATTTACAGCTTTTTTTCTCTGTACTTAGAATTTCAATTTCAATAGAACTTATCTTTCAATAACTTTCAATTCTTTGTCTCTTATTAGTATCCTTCTATAATCCAATTGTTTATCATTTTCAAACCTTAAATAACCCATTAATTTTCACAATCATTTCGATTAGAAGTCTGTAATTTACGTTGAGGATCCACTCCTCTAGCACAGCTCGCAACACCAAATTTTTTCAGAGCTAGTATATAAATTAGCACGCCCAATGGGACCCATTAGAAGGATGCAGCCAATCAACATAAAATAATATGAGAAAAAACTTGTCCACGTCTCATGATGAGGAAATTGCTCATACAACAATATGGCAAAGACAAAAAGGAATCATTCCACATATGGTGGAGCAATCTGAGAGGAATCCGGCTCATCTTAAAATTCGTAATCACAGGAATCAGACTCCAACATGACATGTTATTGGAGCCTCAGATGATACAAGCTCGCCTACCAATTTAAGTATTGATCTAGTTATTTTTACAAATACAACATTAAAGAGGATGGAAGCTGGCCAAGAAAAATTCCTACAAGCTTTGGAAAGGATTGAGCAACTCATGTTTGGTCAGACTTAATCCAGTCCGAAGATTGGGAAGAATGAATGATAAAAAGCAACCTCTAGACCGGTTAAGCAGGAGGAACTCGAGAGGCGATCCTCTGGAGGATCTCATGAAACACATAGTTTACCTCGTCCTTATAAGTCAAATCCTCACCCTCCTCCTCCAGCTCCAGTGTTAGAAAAATATCAATCTAAGGAGGAAGTTTGAGGAATTACTAGGATTTCTGCTACCAATGGCCGCCATTTTGGCAATGGTAGGCTTGTGGCTCCTATGGCTCTTAAGAGTTCTTCGCAGCCATAAATCCAAACAACTATCTTGCACATTATGAAGAGGGAACACTTGCGGGAGTGGGCTCGATGGGCATTCATCCAATTGTCAACATAAGAAATCCTCCACAAATACACTGTATGTGTCATAGTTCATGCAATCATGTAATTGATTCTTACTGAGATTTTCAAAATATTGTGCAGGACATGATCGATAGAGACATATTAAAGATTCCAGATAAGAAGGAAATTATTGGTGTTTTGACGGCGGAAGCGCGATTTTAGGTGAAAATGGTTTTAAACATTTTTAAATATTCCGAATGAATTAACTGGTATCTTATACCTCTAATTAGTTCATATTCACCTCCTCATATTTTTTTGTTAACAAGTCACAAAAGAAAGCAAAGTTCTACGAAAACGTTTTCATGAAAATTACTATGTAAAAAGGGTAACCGGTCACTTGGGCAGTAACCGGACAGCCCCGTTAAGGCCATTTTTGCATAATTTCGACGTTTTCATGAATTTTCACCTCGGAACAATTCTGGAAAATATCTTAGTACCCAATATACATCCAAACATCATATTTTTACTCACAAAATATTTTGTTTTTCAGATCTGATTCAGAAAATAAATCAATTCAATTTTCATGCAAAACTCTAATTTGTCACCAAATTAATCAATTTGATGTACACTATTTTAAAATCACCACAAATGAAATCTCAAGAACAATTCTATGCATCATGAAAGTGGCTATAATACCCTAGAATGGCAATATCACATTTTTGAATCTAATTCAACATTTAATTCAAAATAACACATACTTAGCATAAGGCTTTTATGGATCATCAATAAATTCCCAACACCAATTATTTAGAAACACGCAATACACATCAAATACATATTAACAGGCATAAGAAAATAATTTTTCAAGATTAGAAACAAAGATTGTACCTTAATCATATCAAGCTTTTCTTTTTGTTTCCAATTTTCAAATTCTTCTTTTGATGTGGAAATTCTTGTAAACCTAGGCCTAATGGTTTTATTTTCCTCTCAACGTATGAGAAAACTGATAACTCAAAAATGAAAATAACTTTTCCATTTTATCCAACCTTGGCCGAAATTAGGGGGGCAAAAATGTCATTTTTTCAAGTCAATATTTAGTCCTAATTTTGAAACCATTTAAGCTTATCTAAATAAGATTAATAAATAAATTTTGTGTTAATGGAATCCATGTGTCAGAAACACATGGTTTTGCCAATCATAGTTAGCCAAATATTAAAGAATATTCCAGTAATATTATTTCTTCTAAAAACTCATATTAATTAATAATTAATTAATTTGAATTTCCATTAAATAAAAGACAATATAAAGTTATGGTAAAATATTACAAGAATATTCCTCCTTTATTATAATTAACAATCAATTAACCATTAGTTAATTCAATTAATCATAATAAAGATAAATGTCAAAATTTAATAGGTTTGTAAAGTGTATCTAATCAAATTATGTATTATATACAAATATACATTATTTTATGCGCATTTGTAAATTATGAAAATCCAGATTATCCATAATTTATTGTCCGGGTGCTGAATGAGTACACTTCATATTGTGAGACTCTATAGGTTCAAGTTTCTCTGTCACAAAAATCATTTATGTATTCGTAATTTGCCTACTCACAAATTTCGACGACCATAGATAATCGAGTTGAACCATACAAACTGAGATCATTACATATATTTAATCCATCTATCATAGGCTATTCGAATTGTTCCGAGGATATGGAAAAAAAAGGACAAATCTCCACTATGAACATTTCAGGTATATCGCAACAGAATGTGATTCTCTAGGCCAATGATTTCAAAAAATTACTGATTGGATACCTAAATCTCGTACACGGGTGATCAGTGAAATCACTCACATAACGGAAGCGCACGCATCGTTCAAGTAGTATAAAAATGTATCGATCCCACGATGACTTAATACCTTAGCTATTAATTTATGACGTTAAATGCTTACAAGTATTTAATAGACTGATTGTTGATTGAATGTTGATTTTTGTCTGAAAACAAGTAAATAAAAAATGCGAAAGTAAATTAAAGAAAAAATCAATATTAAGAAACTATTTAGGGTTTTGAATCCTTCCAATATCTTTTAAAAATGAAGTGATTATCTCATGAATGTGTAATTTATTGGTTTATTAACCTGGAACACGAAATTATGCAAAAGCCTCTTCCGATGGTCAGATGTAAACACCCAGTATAACCCAATTAATCATATTTCTATGTTAACCAAGTTACCTGAATTCATTAAGATTAAGTTCCAATTATGGCTACCCCCGCCCGAAAGGCATATTCCTATCCTATAAGGAAATCTATTAAGGGTTATCTATCCTTAAGTGAGATCGTGAGCTATTGAGTCTAAGGCTGAAACCTAAAATCCCTTTTCCAAGTTCATTTTAAGTTTACCAAATCAATCTTATTAATGGTCAGTTAACAAGAAGCATTAAGACTAAGGCTCAATAAATAAACATTTATATTACCCAAAACATAAAATTACCACTTATAAACTGGTGATATTGGAATTCATCACAACCATAGATACGGGGTTTAGTTACCACACATATCTAAGAATAATAATGACATAAATAAAGTAAAGGACATAAAGTAAAAGCTGGAAATTAAATAGATAAATTAACAATAAAAGAAAATGATGAGGTTAGTTAGAGGGTCCACTTTTATTACTTCTAATTTAGATAACTCCCTTATTATAATATATAAACTTTGCATGACATTACCAACCGACCATATAGGCGGTATCCTGATTAAGTCAAATTTATGATTAATTCCAACCAACCATAAAGGCGGTATCCAATTTAGTCAGGTTAAAATCAATTTAATTAAGTCAAACCGACCATAAATGCGGTATCACATTAAGTCAGGTTTTAAAATAGTTTATATATTATAATTAAGGGAGATTAATCTAAATATTAGTAATAAAAGTTTTACCCTTCACCCCAGCATCGGGGATGTAACATCCCCGATCTGGAAGATGTTACCGGCAGGGGATAACAGTACTAACCCCATAAGCCTCTGACTATTTAACCATAATAGAAACTAATATACTTTTCTTTATATGACTATACTTTGTGTGGGACAGTAGCCCAACTCAAGAACAAAGAAAACCTACTCAATATTAATTATTGTATTTAATAAAAACCGTTTTACAATGACTGCCCACGACCATGACTTATGCAAGACTCACTCTTGACTATAACTGGACTCTCACTGTATATCTGACTCATACTGGTGGACTCTATCCCTAGTGACTGCATCAGTATCCGTCCACCTAAGCTCGTCTTCCGAGAATCCTGCAAAACATAAAGACTGAAGTGGGGGTTAGATCGTTATTCGATCTAAGTGAGTGGACAAGAAATCTGAAAAAACTCAAATCAAATCATTAGGTCTTTAAAACTAAAGTTTTAGAAAAATCACTTCATATGAAATCTCTTTTCTGAAACCTCCATCTGAAATCTCTTTAATAAAACTGATATTTCTGAAAACTGCTTTTGAAACTCTGGTTTCCGAAAACTATTTTCTAAAATCTGATTTCTGAAAACTGTGTACTGAAAATCTAAAAACTGTGAGCTGCTCTATATCTGAAAAACCTTGACATATGAGGGCGTTACGTATCGTCGTCCCCCCATATGCCTAACTGTAGCCAACAGTGAAAATCCATGACTTTGGGGCGTTACGTATCACCGTCCCCCAAAGCATGCCACTACTGTCTCTAAAACTGGTGGTCTTGGGGCGTTACATATCGCCGTCCCCCAAGCCACAAACTAGAACTAGGGGTCGAATATATGCTACCATTCAAGCTCTGAAACTAGGGTATAGAGGCGTTACGTATCGCCGTCCCATAGCCCTGCTCTAGGATCTGAGGGCATTACGTATCGCCGTCCCCTCAATCCTCTACATCTGCACATGTCTCTGTATCCGTCAATTCCAATTGTATGAAGTTACATACTGGGGTGAGTTTTTCCCTCATGCCCCAAAAAACATAAAATCATGCTTTAAAAACTTTTCTGTCTAAAACATAACTTAAAACACAAATTTCATGAAATATCTGTGATAAAAGAAATCTAACGCCCTAAAGCGTAAAAGATAAGTCTGATATCAAAACTTAATAAATAAAACTAGTTTAAGAAAAGAAATCCACTCACTGATTCGAAACTTGCCGGTGACGCCTTGCGATGGTTACGAAACCGCATCTCCTGATGATAATCTAGAATTAGCAAAATTCGTTAGTACCAAGGTTGCGAATTATATCCTTACTTAACAAAATATATTCGTTAATCATGATAACGCATCTTCCCTATGTTACTAATATTTTAGAATGGTCTAATAATTTTTACTACACTCATTTAAGGATCTCTCAAGCTATTTCGCAAAAATCCATATTATGCCCCATTTTCCAGAACATTTCAGTACACTAACACTGATTTTGAAAATTCGGTGCGCCTAATCGGGGTTGAATTGGGGACTGAAATTTTAATAGAATACTCATTTATGAGTCTATTTTATGTTGGATTTTACGGATTGTGGTTGCTATTCCTATAACTTAAGTTATGGACTGACGTTTAGGGGCTGTGCGACTGGAAAAACTGGGCACAAGGGCATCAGATAGCCCGACTTCAAAAATTCGGTCCGGTCTCATCTTGAGTCCCAAAATTCTAAATTTTGGATATGTTACTCCCATATATGTCTAGTTTACCGAGAATTTTATGGTTCATCGATCGGGCATATAAAAAGCAAGTTAGAAGTGATCAAACACAACCTGTACTGAAATGGGACTGAACTGATTTCATTAATTACCTTCCTTGTTTCACCATCTGATTTAATACATTTAATCCGAAAACCCCCAACAGAGTTTCTACTATTATATACACTCTTTATAACATACAAATCATACTTAATATCTTAATTTGATATGGGTTTGGCATTTTATCGAATAATTGGTGTGCGAAATGCTCAAATTCACCATTTCTACAATCTTAGTTATCTCTACTCCCATTTATATATTCATTACACCACAACATAATCCAAATTCAAAACTCATCTCATATCACCACCCATTCACCAACCATTATCTAGAATTCTAAGATCACCAAGCATAATTCCTCAATTATATTCATATTCTTACAACCCTTATTACATGTTTCTAACTTCAAAACATTACCCAAAATACATGTTACCAACTCTATCAAAGCTAATTACAGAACTTTCTTTGCTAGGGTAAAGTGAAAATAGAAGAGGAAAGTGATAAGGAACTTACTTTGCATGAGATGAACTTGGAATCATCACTTATTGCTTTCAAAAATTTGCTTGAAAAGTGAAAAGACAAATTGAAGAATTTCCCTCACCACTCACGTTTTTTTTTTATGTGTGAAGAAGAGGGTGAATAGTGTGCTTTATATAGACAAAGAGGGGTTGATTTTTGATGGAATGAATGGTTGAGATGATGCCACATCACCCAATTTCTAGTTAATTCTCGAAATTACTGTAGCACCTAAGGAAATTGCGATTTATGACCAATTGCCTGTCCGAATTTAGAGAAATTTTTAACGCGGAAGTTGTTGGTCCCGATCTCAGATTTATGGCGATATAAAATTCATAAAAATCGAAGATCGTATGAAAAAGTGACAGTCTGATTACTAAAGGTTGTTCGGTGTGGGACGTAAGCTAAGTTCCGCGTCAGAATTTCAAGGAATTTACTGAATGTCCCAAATGTAATTTTATGAGCACTTACTTGCTCGAACATGATTTATATCAAGTATCATGCCTCTGTAAATGTAACAGTCATCAACTTCTGATAACGTACAAGTTATCAGGGTCACCGGATGTTACAAATTCTTCCCCCCTTAAATAGGATTCGTCCTCGAATCCCGTTTAAACTTGGGATTTAACGATATATTTCAGAGTTTATGCTTTTTCTAAAACATAAAGTTTAACTGACTTTATACTTGTAATCATCTTTATTTCCATTTGTTGGGATTCTTACTTACTATAAACCAACTCATGTTCACCGGGTTCATTATAACTTGGTGACTGATACCTCTGTTAAATTGATCATTCATTCTTTTTCTAATAAAATCCTTAACCTTTCTATTACCTTAACTTACATTTCATACCTTTATGTTCTTTAAATTCTTGATCGAGAAGGAACTCCTTGTTCTGATGTCATAGAATTCCTGCTGATTACCTTTCACTACGGCATGCTATAGTTCTCATGGTATATCAAAATAGCCTCGTTTTTTTATCTTTGTTATACTCCACTTATTCATGCTCATTCCCCATATCTTTTATTTCTTGACTGTCTAGACTTCTTATATTTATTCTATAAGAAGATATATTCTAAGAGTCTTCTTGCTGAGAATTCAACACCCTCTTAACTTATTTTGCTTAGTTATTGGGCTCGGCTTTTCCACATTTGCTTGTTTCATCTATGAAGGTATTGTGTGTCCTGTAATAGGGTTTCTTCACTCATACCTTAACTCTAGAAGGTATATAAATACACCTATTTATACAAAACTGTTTATCAGATCCGCTCTAGAACTTTTCTTGCCTCTGCTTGTCTGTATAACTTAGAACCTTGTAGTATAGGGAAGATTCTTTATGTACTTCTTATTCACTAATGTTGATGACCCAATGAGTTGGTACTAAAGAGGTTGGTTCATGTAGCTTCTTTGGGGTTTACGGTGTTCCAAACTAACTTGTTCTCTATAATCTAATGTCGTCAAGGGTCATTTCTTAAATACAAACAAATATACCGTACCTTGAAGACTCATTCGCTATGCTAATTGCAACTTTACAATAACTTATCTTCTCAATTCCTAGGTATACATATATATCTACCAAACCACCCATACCCGTGGCTTAGTCCGTCCCAAACCCGTAGTGGTTTGGTAAACTAAAATTGGGGCTGGTTACTTTTGTAAATTATACAAGCTAACACGTAATATAACCTTAGTTTTAGTTCAACACCGAGGAACCTTACTGATACGCATTTTTGGTCTTTGTTTACAAGATATTCTATCCTACTGTTGTTGCACCCTGACCACTTTACTTCCAAACTTTTTCTTTAGAATTCACTCGTCTCTTACTTTATCATATACTATACGGAGAACTTATGTGGTTTATGTCTCTGTCTCCTGCTTCATCCTATTCTTTTGTCTGACACTAGTTCTTTTGAATCTCAATCGTTACTTGATCACTACTTTGTCTCTGTACTACTCCATCTGAACCACTTCTTTCTTAAATCTTTGTCTTAAAGTTGTCTTTAACTTTTTTCCTGTTCTTAAACTACTTCTGAAGGTCTTATGTTCTGGTCCTCTTTCACTATATTTTCATTTACTTCTGAGAGTATCTTGAGGCAACCTACAAGGTACATCTCTGCTATTGTTATCTAACGAGGGTTGGGAGGGTGGGAACTTACCCTGAGGCCTTTCTGATTATGGTGATATGGTTGCACATTCTGTTTATCTATGAGCCTAGGACTCTCATATATATAAATATCTGATGTATATTCCTACACTAGGGTACTACTTGCTAAAACTGTCTGGTTTTCCTTTTCCAACTTTATTCCTGATCTTTTCCAATAATCGATCTCTGCACTTATTCTGCGAACTCCTTCTAGGGCCATGCTCTCCATCAACTGTCTCGTACTACTTCTATACTCATTCTTGTTTAGTCTCTATTGTTTAACCCTCTAGATTCGTTATTTTCTTCCTCTGAGTACTGCTATACTCTCTTTACTATTCATCCTTAAGAAACTTACTCTGCTACATAGGTTCCTTTCTTGTCTCAGTTCCTTGAACTCCTTACACCTTTACTTTCCTAAAAACTCTATCAACCTCGATTATTTAGGACATTTTCTACTAAATCTTTAGTTCATGTATTACCTTTTACCTAGTCTTTTCCTTTTTAATACCATGAAACTTTTTACAAGTTGTTCACTACATTCCTGAGAATCGTTCTCCCTGGTCTCTACATACTTCTAAGTCTTACTTTTTTAAGGATCCCTTGATTCAACAGTGACTTTTAGACTTAGCTCAACTCATCATGGCTTCGATCTATTCTATCGCCGATCTGGTTGTCTAGCCATCTTGCGATTCGTCTAATCTATCTATTGCTCTACTTTACTGGTTCTCATCTTTACTGGGTTTTAAGTTTGGGGGTGGGCATACGTTCACTGGCTTGGTTAGAGTCTTCACTCATTCTTGTTATCTCCAAGCTACATTACTCACGTCTCTATACGTACTGAATCTTCTTGACACTTCTGTTTTCCTTATTACTGTTTTCAGATCCTATCTATTTGGCTCTACGCCATGCCACTGGGGTCAATGATGATTCGTTCTTCTGACTACTTTTTCGATTTATGATCTATTCTCTTGCTATAATCACGGTTATGACACCTTGTTCTACTATCCATGCTGGTACTTTTATCACTCCTAAATATCTCCAACTTCACGGGTCTATCCTTATATTATTCTATGGAATTATACTGACTTGGGCTTATCTATGGGTTCTATGATATTCGGTCTATCTTGTAAACTCCTAATGGTCTTGTAGGCCTTGTGCTGATGTGTCTAGATATTCGGGTTATACCTTCTGAGACTTCCTGAATTCTTTTCTGGGTTATCTACCTTTCATGGTTTCCTGTTTCTGCTCTTAGAGTAAACTTCTGTTGGGTTCTCTTACTATTATTATATCTATACTGGTAGGAACTAGAATAAACATAATATATCTTGATGAGTTTTGGTGTCCTTGTTCTGATACTATGTGTCTTGGTAGAATCTATTTCATATGTAAGGTAGGTATAAGTTGGATTCCATCGGAACAACTTTCTTAACTAGTATCACTAAGTGATGGTAAACTAGATAGCTCTGAGCCTTATCTTCATCGGATTGCTTGGTTAGGGCAACTAGTCATTTTTATGACGTCATCCATCTTATTTCCCTACGGCCCTGGTGTAGGACACAGAAATCGGCGACGCTGTTCCAGGCTCGTGGACTAGTCGGGAGTACGGAATAGCCCGCGGGGGAACTAAACCGGAGAAATAACATGGAGTCGCCACCCGGTGTGAACCGGGAAAATGATTTAAGGCCGCACTCACTCCTCGCAAGGGAAGACCTCAAACTATTGGGTTCGGAATGGTCCCTTACTTATGTCACTTGTGATGGTATGACTTGTGCAATAAATTAACCGAGTCTACGCAACATATATGCTTAAAGGTCACTTAGATCTAATATGTATTTGTCAAAATAACTCCTAATCTAAGTTCGCATGCTTGAAAGTAAGTCTTTAAACGGCAAACACAATACCACACAATGAGCATATTGAACCATCAAAACAAGGTAAATAAATAGCTATTCAAGTATAAACACAACCTAAACAAAACACCATGCACCAAGAATAATATAATTATGCTCCGAAAATAAATAACAAACTAGACTAAATCATGCTTAAATTAATAAATAAAACAACCTAGAAACTATAACATGCTCAAATACAAGTTTGGATGGAACGAAATATATGTCTCTTAAGTGGTACGTGGCGTTGTATCCCGAGTACAAACCGCACTACCGTCCATTCGGATTCGGCTACGGAATTTACGTCCGGGTTTCCATCCTATATACCACAAAAGGGAACACACGTTCCGCCCATCCAACAATCACATCATGCCTCAAACGACTCTCATGCAATAATCTTTTAAAAATAAATAAAATAAACGAAAGATGATAAATAAAAGGGTGCCATCAGGTCTAACCTCTTTTGTCGTCTCTCGAAAGCACGTTACACGGCCGTCGGAAGGGTTGTTGCTCAGTAACTTTTCTGGTTCACTAATCCAACATTTTTCCTTGCTGTTTCACTGTTCGGGCTACCGTTTTCACTCTGTTTTGCTACTGTTTCAGGTGCATTTTCTGGTCACTGTTTCAGGTCTATTAGGCTACTGTTTTGGGTGTTTTAGGTGCAGTTTTGGGTGGTATTTTATGGCAGTTTTCAGGGGTTGTTCTGGACTGTTTTAAGGCTAAAACTGGGCAGTTTTGTGTGTCTAATATACTGCAGTTCAGGGTGCAAGATGCGGCAGTTCAGGGTGTTTTTTAGGTTCGGTTGGACTGGGTAATAAAAGGGTGTGTGTGTTCGGTTTTCTGGGCAGTGTAGGGGGTTGCTTTGGCGTGGAGATAGTGGCGTGTTGGTTGGTCAGTGTTGCTGCGAGAGGAGCTGATCAAGAATTTTGATGCGTAGGTTTTATGTGTGCAGGTGGCGAGAACTGAGGTCGTGAAGGGTCTGATGGTCGTTGCTGAGTAGTAAGGCAGATGTCCTTTGCGCGTGAGTGGAGGATAGGGTTTTGGGCTGATCTGTGGCTAGTGTGTTTGTTTATTAATGGAGCAAGGTGGTGTTATGGTTAAGGTCAGGGGCGTTTGTGAGTGTGGGCTGGGGCGTTGATGATTTATTGAAGCGGCAATGTGGCTTTTTGAGGGTGAGTGGCGTGAGGGTAAGGTGGCAATTTGTATGAGGGCTGCGTGAAGTTGCTCCTACGTGCGCGAGGTTCTTGAATGGAGTATGGCCAGGCGTCAAGGCTTCTATGTGTGGTTGATGAGCTGTTTATCAAAGAGAGCTGAAGCGGTGATGGTGGTCGGTTCGTACGTGGCTTTGTGAATGGGTTTTTTAATGGTGTGAATGGAGAGAGGCTAGGCGTATGGGTATTAGGGTTGATTTTGTGGGTTGATTTCGTGAGAGAGAGAAGAGAGAGAGGTCAAGGTGTTTAGGTTTTGTATTTTTTGGTTGAAGTGCCGAGAGAGAGAGTGAATGAGAGGAAGGTCCTTAGGGTTTATTTTTTTGTTGTGCCGTGAGTGGTGAGTGATGAGAGGAACCTCCTTAGGGTTGGTTATGTTATTCTTTTATAGAGAGAGGGTAGAGTTAGGGTTTGCATGGCTTTTGGAAAAGGAAAGAAATCATGTAATTTAATTTGTGTTTAATTTTAATTATTTAAGGCAAGAAATTATTTAAATTTGGTGAATGAATCATTTAATTTGATTTTAATTTGGAAATGATTTATTTAATTTTGGTATTAGGTTTAATTTAATTTGATTTAATTAGCTTTAATTTAATTTAATTTAATTTGTGACATGTATTTTAAATGTTTTAATTATTTAATTTGTGAGATGTGTTTTAATGGGTTTTAATTTTTGTTTAATTTCAATTTAATTGGTTTTAATTTGTGACATGTATTTTAAATGTTTTAATTATTTTGGATTGGGCTTG
The DNA here is from genome assembly GCA_019454045.1 of Zanthoxylum bungeanum. Classification (NCBI taxonomy): domain Eukaryota; kingdom Viridiplantae; phylum Streptophyta; class Magnoliopsida; order Sapindales; family Rutaceae; genus Zanthoxylum; species Zanthoxylum bungeanum. The sequence goes on from SKCR01032035.1 coordinate 123,829, forward strand.
GTGTGTTTTAAAACAGAGGTCCAACAAGCGAACTCGAAGCGAAACAAGCAAGTTAAATCCGTCCAAATGCTAATTTCCAACTTTCCCCTTCCGACGTCCGTTTCCCGCGGGTTTCACAATCAAAGAGGTAGTGTCTCCATACGAGACTTATCATCGGGACTTACATGCAAAAATACAGTGCCTACACCTGGGTTTGGGGAATCTAGAATCTATGTCTTGTCATGGCATTTCCCACTATAAGAAGCCTCTATGATTATTCCTGATTTCTTTCTTCTTTCTGCCTTATGACTACCCTTGGTTATTCGGGAATTCACTATCTATACAAGGTGCTCATGAGCTATTAGACATACTTGGAAGAATTTTCTGAGAAGGAAAGAAATCTCGCTTGAGGGAAAGAAACTTTATTCAGGTCTACTCAGTATTTTACTCTTATTCGGACTTACTATATTCTTCTTCGTTATCCCAAGTTCTAATGTCTTCCAACTTATCTCATTCTATACTTTTATCTCTTTATTATCTCTGGTTACTTAAACCGACCGTTCCTTACTTTTTCTTTCTAACTTTCTCTCTCTCTTTCCTACTTCCTTAGGTACTTTTCTTACAATCTTACTATCTGATTTCATAACTCGTTTGTACTTCTGGTAATAGGTCGGAATAACTTCAATAAGATTCATAATTTGGATCTAGAGTATATTTGTTCTCAATGCTACTCGAATAATCTAAGAAAGCTAACTAACATGTCTGTAGAACTTTGAGAACGTACTCGAGGATCGGATACTGGAGAAGTAGTGCCATGCATACAAGTATCCCAGACATACTATGTATACAAGACTCCAGCACTCTACCCACTGCAATCACTAACACCCTAGACCATGCTCTGATACCATCTTTGTAACAACCCCGATCTGGGAGATGTTGCCGGCAGAGGATAGCAGTACTAACCCCATAAGCCTCTGATTATTTAACCATGATAGAAACTAATATAATTTTCTTTATATGACTATACTTTGTATGAGACCGTAGCCCAACTCAATAACAAAGAAAACATACTTAATATTAATTACTGTATTTAATAAAAACCATTTTACAATGACTGCACATGACCATGACTTATGCAAGACTCACTCTTGACTATAACTGGACTCTCATTGTATCTCTGACTCATACTGGTGGACTTCATCCCCATTGAGTGCATCAGTATCCGTCCTCCCAAGCTCATCCTCCGAGAATCCTGCAAAATATAAAGACTGAAGTGGGGGTTAGATCGTTATTCGATCTAAGTGAGTGGACAAGAAATCTGAAAAACTCAAATCAAATCATTAGGTCTTTAAAACTAAAGTTTTAGAAAAATCACTTCATATGAAATCTCTTTTCTGAAACCTCCATCTGAAATCTCTTTAATAAAACTGATCTTTCTGAAAACTACTTTTGAAACTCTGGTTTCCGAAAACTATTTTCTAAAATCTGATTTCTGAAAACTGTGTACTGAAAATCTAAAAACTGTGAGCTGCTCTGTATCTGAAAAACCTTGACGTATGAGGGCGTTACGTATCGCCGTCCCCCCATACGCCTAACTGTAGCCAGTAGTGAAAATCTATGACTTTGGGGCGTTACGTATTGTCGTCCCCCAAAGCATGCCACTATTGTCTCTGAAATTGGTGGTCTTGGGGCGTTACGTATCGTCGTCCCCCAAGCCACAAACTAGAACTGGGGGTGCGGATCTAAGCTACAACTGTTGGACAATTATGACCTATAGCATCACTATTTGTAAAAGACATGGTGTGCTTTGTACAAATTAACTATGTGACAAATGGAATTGCTCTTTTATCATTTGTAATTGGATTACCTGGATATATAAATGATAAAAGTCCATATGATTAGTACCGGATTAATAAGATATGAGACATTATTAATCCACATAAAGTTTAATCATTAAATATCCCTAGTCGTAGTATTATCGAGACTGGATATCGATAATGCAGAATAGGCTAGTATTACACTTGTGCGTGTTATGGAAGCGTAACAACATAGTTATCATATATTTGGGTATTGGATACTCATGCAAGTGTAATATGAGGTTTTGTTTACCGATGGTACGGAAACAGCTTCGCTCTGGATAGACCCATCGGAATCCCATTGGTAGTATGACTATCTGTCTATGGGAATCTGAATTAGGGTAGGTGTATTTGGTCTTAACTTGAGACTTGCATCGCTAATACTTGCGACAATCAATATACTTTGGTTTTGGTCGTCTGGGGCTTTAACAGGTTCTGTGTACGCCTCTTCTGGGTTTACTGAGAATCATAGTGTATTGGGTGTGATGTCAAGATGAAAGTATCACTTCAGTCATATGGAGATGATGATCACGCATGGATACAGAACTGGTACTCTATAGTGCTATAACCATCGGGAAAGTATGACTAGGTCATGACTTTTCGATCATAAAGAGACTAGTTGCTAGTGATCCGATATATGCTTCGTACGGGGCAGACACAACTCCAGCCCCAGGCCTAGCATGTGACATTCGATACTGGATCACAATACGCAATACAATATATACTATTCCTGACAAAGATCTTATATTCCGTAGAATAATATTTCTGGAGAATTGGGTAGGCACGGTGTTTTGCTAGAAGCCAACCATGTCTTGTAAATCGGTAAGAATGTGGTACCGGGTACGCACGTGTTCGGATAGTCCGATGACCGTATTTTCTGCCAACATATCCAGGGATCTCTTGGGTCGCATCCCAAAGATTCACCAATGATATTTGACTCGAACAAAATTAATTTGGGATTAATTAAGAGAGAGAAAATTAATCTAGGATTAATTGCGGCAAAAATTTATCTGGGATAAAATTCGGATTGAAGAGAGAGAACGATTAATTTGGAATTAATCGATTAAATAATATATTAGATATATTAAATGAAATTGGATTTCAAAGCGGAATTAAAATTGGATTTTGATTCGGGCGAACGAATTAATTTAGAATTAAAATTCTATCATTGATATAGTGGATTTCAATTTACCGTGTCGGTCTTTGCAATCATAGGGTTTGCGGGAGCGACTTTCGTAATAATTTTGCTAGACATTATTATTTAATTAAATTGGATTTAATTAAGTCGCAACGGAAAATTCTTTTAATCGGATTAAACGAACTCAGGCCCAAAAGTGTGTTGTGTAAGTAACTTGAATTTTGAATTCAAAGTGGTGGGACCCACCCACTTACATCAACTAGTCACTTTTTAATGGAAGTTGTTGGGATAATAAATTGGATTTTACTAACCAATCACACCTACCAACTAAAGATATACAACTAATGAATTTTGGAAATATTCATTATTATCTCTCTTTTCCCACTTTTGGCCGTAAGGCCATTGATAGACTCGGCCGGCGGTTCGGTTCCGGTTCGAAACCGAACCGAACCGAACCGAACCGACCGATTTCCGATTCCATAAGTATGGAACCGGAACCTTGAACCGAACCGGAACCGACCGGTTCGGTTTCGGTTCCAAACTTTTTTTTAAAATTTTGAAAATTAATTAAAATAAATGAGATTAATTTTATAGATAAATAAAATTATTACATTGAAGAGCTTGAGCTTAAATTTTTAAAAATTTAAGTTGCCTACGTATCCTCCAAGGGTGAGAGGAATCAAAGCTCACGTAGTTCCATTACAATTTTAAGACATATCCCCTTTGTAAATTACAATTTTACAATTATCAATCATCATTATCAGTTGATCCTTCAGGCTCGGTTCCGCTTGCACTTGTTGTTGCACTTGCAGATGCATTATCGAACAAATCTTCAAAATCATCGGGGGCATCTTCTTGTTGTCTCAGATCAGCTCGATTCCAATCATCCACACAAGTTGTTGCTTCTAGAGTGCTTGGATGTAATGAAGATCGCATAGCTTCCAATATATTGCCTCCCAACCTGAAGGCTTCTCTTTAGCAATAATTGATAAAACATGATATATATTTTGATTTCGGTTCCACCATTCAAGGATTTTAAAATTTTTACTAACTAAAATTTCAGTAGAAAACTCGAAATTTGTAGATAAATAATTATCTAATTCAGGGTTATTAGTTGTCGTATCCCTAGCTTTTTTATTTCGTTGTAATAACCAACGATCTCATGCGCTAAGTCTTGTTTGAATTACCGGTTCGCTACTACTAGATTCACATAATGTTCCTAAGTTATATCTTACAATATAATCATTAAATAATCAATTAAATCATTTCTTAATTTCGTCATTATTCTTGTAATATCAATTTCAGCTAATATTCCTAAATAACCATAGTAAGCTTGTAAAGCACCATTCAAAACTTCTAATTTAAATCTAGGATAAAAAACAGCAGCAAAAAGATAAAGTAAAGGAATTTCTCTAAAATAATTCAATCATTTTACCTTCATAGCAGTAATGGCTTCGAACAAAACATAATCATTAGGATCGCTACTTTCAGCATGTTCATCCAAAGTACCAACAATATTCAAACGTCAAGAACAAATAAATGTGATGTAGGGTAATAAACACCGCTAAAAATTAAAGTAGCGTCATTAAAAACTTTTAAAATATCTAAAAAAATTTCACAAATATCCCATTGACTAGGATAAAGTGTGATATTTTGAACATGTTGAGAAAAAAAACTATATAATGCATCTTTGTATTGAAATGCTTGACATAAAAGAAAATAAGTTGAATTCCAACGTGTTAGAACATCTCTTGAAAATTTAATCGGTTTAATACCATTTATTTTACAAAACTTCGTCCATTCTCTCATAACTTGAGAATATGACCAAATACAGTTAAGTGCCGTTTTAATTGGATTAAGGAAATGTGATAATAATTTTAGACCGTCTTGAACACATAAGTTAAGGACATGACATGTACAACGAATATGAAAAAATTGACCCCCTAAATTTGGTTGACATAAGGATTTTAAATCATTGATGGATGCAGTATTTGCAGATGCATTATCAAATCCAATTGTTAAAATTTTGTGCAGTAAACCATATTCATCAAAAATTACCTTCATCATTCTATAAATATTATGTGCAGTATGTTGGTCATCAAAAACTCTAAATGCAATAAGTCGTTTTTGCATGGTAAATGATGCATCAATCCAATGACAAGTCACACCAATGTATGAGTGTGTTTGCCAATGGTCACTCCAAATATCAGAACATATAGAAATAAGACCTTTCATCTCTTTAAATATTTCATTTAAAATAATTTTACCATCGTTATATAATTTAAAAATATGACGTTTTGTTGTGTTTCAAGTCATTCTATATGCAGAAGGGTTTAAAGCATTATGCACGTAATTAGTAAAATGAAGTTTTTCACCAAAGCTTAAAGAAAGATGTGCCATAAAAGTTAATTTCGCAAAATCTTCTCTATTTTTTGCATCAGAATATTTAAATAAATCTACAACACTCGTACCTCTACTAGATGATGTGTACATGGCCATTTGAGTTTGCATCGTATCAATGCCAAGTTCAACCGAATGATGTTTTTCCATATGCTTGATCATATTGCCGTATCCACCAGAAAATTTATAGGTAACCCCACAATAGGTGCAAATTTCTCGTTGTGTATCATCTTCTAGGCGTTCCAAATGAAAATGAATTTTGAAAATATCCGAGGACCGAGCCTTAACTTCTCTTCTCCGTGATTGTGCACCGACACTAGGGCCGCTCTCTTGGGTTGGCATATTTGACATTATATTCTCAGATGAGCTTGCCATTTTTCGTTTGAGAAATTAGGAAGAAAAATAAGAAAATTGAATAATTGCGATTTGCGAATGATAACAAATTAACAACTAATTGAATTGAGATTGAGAATAAGATTGTAAGAGAATTGTATTGAATTGAGATTGAGAATAAGAGAATTATAGAAAATGAGAGAGTTGAGAATTTGGTGTGTTGAAATAATGAAAAATGAATCATATTTATAGAGTTTTAGAATTTTTTTGATACAAAAAATGCCCCTAAATATAACCGTTTTATTACCGTTATTAGGGATATATTAGTAATTTATATTTTAATTTATAAATTAATATATTCGAATAAGAGATTTTTTTTTCATATTTGGGCAGGGAGCTGTTGGCTCCCTACCCCCCCAACGGCTACTAGCCGTTGGGGAGGGTTCCTGTTGGAACCTTACGGTTCCAACAGGAACCGTTTCGATTCCGCTTGGAACCGTTGAACCGGTGGAACCATACGGTTCCATCGGTTTCGACCGGTTCGAGTTGAGGTCCGGTTGGAACCGTTCAATCGATGGAACCGTACGGTTCCACCGATTTCGACCGTTTCGGTTCCGGTTGGATGGTTCCGGCGATTCGGTTCCGGTTCGGAACCGGAACCGGAACCGTGGCCGGGTCTAGCCATTGAGTTCTCATTCCATTAGCCGAAAGGCAATTCTGCTTTTCTTTTGAAGAATGGCAATTGGCCTCTGACTTCATATTGGCCGAAAAGCAAAATGGGAATTGGCCTTCTCACCAGGCAAAATTGCCTTTGATTGCTCATTTGGCCGAATGGCCTTATCTCACCAAGGTCGTTTGTTTCCTCTCTCCTGGCCGAATTGTTGCTTCTCTTGGAGGGAAAAATTCTTCCTTTCTTGTTCAAGCTAGCACTAAAAGGAGTCAAGTGAAGGTGATAGGGATACTCACCCTTGAGTTGGAATCAATAAAAAAAGCTTGGAGCTTCCTCACATCCATGAAAAGTTTTGAAAGTCAAAGCCGATCAATGTAAGTTAATTCCACAAACTTCTTGATTTATTCACACACTAATCACGCTTAGAGATCCCGTGGCATGTTCTAGGAACACTAACAACCACCCAAGCTATGAAACTAGGGTCTAGGGGCGTTATGTATCGCCGTCCCCTAGCACTGCTCTAGGATTTGAGGGCGTTACGTATCGTCGTCCCCTCAGTCCTCTACATGTGCATATGTCTCTGTATCCGTCAATTCCAATTGTATCAAGTTACATACTGGGGTGAGTTTTTCCCTCATGCCCCAAAAAATATAAAATTATGCTTTAAAAACTTTTCTGTCTAAAACATAACTTAAAACACAAATTTCATGAAATATCTGTGATAAAAGAAATCTAACGCCCTAAAGCGTAAAAGATAAGTCTGATATCAAAACTTAATAAATAAAACTAGTTTAAGAAAAGAAGTCCACTCACTGATTCGAAACTTGCCGGTGACACCTTGCGATGGTTGCGGAACCGTATCTCCTGATGATAATCTAGAATTAGCAAAATTCGTTAGTACCAAGGTTGCAAATTATCCGTACTTAACAAAATATATTCGTTAATCATGATAACGCATCTTCCCTATGTTACTAATAATTTTCACTACACTCGTTTAAGAATCTCTCAAGCTACTTCGCAAAACTCCATATTATGCCCCATTTTCCAGAAAATTTCAGTGCACTAATACTGATTTTGAAAATTCGGTGCCCTTAATCGGGGTTGAATTTGGGACTGAGATTTTAATAGAATACTCATTTATGAGTCTATTTTATGTTGGCTTTTACGGATCATGGTTGCGATTCCTAGAACTCAAGTTATAGACTGACGTTCAAGGGTTGTGCGATTGGAAAAACTGGGCACATGGGCAGCAGATAAACCGACTTCAAAAATTTGGTGCGGTCCAAAATTCTAAATTTTGGATATGTTACTCCCATATATATCTAGTTTACATAGAATTTTACGGTTCATAGATCGGGCATATAAAACACAAGTTAGAAGTGATCAAACACCTCATGTACCGGAACGAGACTGAACTGATTTCATTAATTACCTTCCCTGTTTCACCATCTGATTTAATACATTTAATCCGACAACCCCCAACAGAATTTCTACTATCATATACACTCTTTATAATATACAAATCATGCTTAATATCTTAATTTTATATTGGTTTGGCATTTTGTCGAATAATTGGTGTGCGAAATGCTCAAATTCACCATTTCTACAATCTTAGTTATCTCTACTCCCATTTATATATTCATTACACCACAACATAATCCAAATTCAAAACTCATCTCATATCACCACCCATTCACCAACCATTATCTAGAATTCCAAGATCACCAAGCATAATTCCTCAATTATATTCATATTCTTACAACCCTTATTACATGTTTCTAACTTCAAAACATTACCATACATGTTACCAACTCTATCAAAGCTAATTATACAACTTTCTTTGCTAGGGTAAAGCAAAGTGCGAATTGGGGCTTCAACAATTCATACTCAAAATTGAAAATAGAAGAGGAAAGTGATAAGGAACTTACTTTGCATGAGATGAACTTGGAATCATCACTTATTGCTTTCAAAAATTTGCTTGAAAAGTAAAAAGACAAATTGAAGAATTTCCCTCATCACTCACGTTTTTTTTTTATGTGTGAAGAAGAGGGTGAATAGTGTGCTTTATATAGACAAAGAGGGGCTGATTTGGGATGGAATGAATGGTTGAGATGATGCCACATCACCCAATTTCTAGTTAATTCTCAAAATTACTGTAGCACATATGGAAATGGCAATTTATGACCAATTTCCTGTCCGAATTTGGAGAAAAGTTCAACGCGGAAGTTGTAGGCTCGATCTCAGATTTATGGCGATATAAAATTCATAAAAATCGGAGATAGTATGAAAAAGTTACAGTCTAATTACTAAAGGTTGTTTGATGTGGGACGTAAGCTAAGTTCCGCGTCAGAATTTCAAGACTGAATGTCCCAAATGTCATTTTATGAGCACTTACTTGTTCGAACATGATTTATATCAAGTATCATGTGTCTGTAAATGTAACATTCGTCAACCTCTGATAATATACAAGTTATCGGGGTCACCGGATGTTACAGGGGAGTTACCTCCTCATACTGAAAAGTAAAATAAAGACTGAAAAGTAAAATAAATAAAGAACTATTGCGTAAAATAAAAATTAAATACAAAATACTGTAAATAAACAAACAAGATACAATCTTCTTAGTATTCTTAAGGAAATTTCCAAAAGAAGGTATGAAATTTACAAATGAAATGACTTGGTATTTATAGGTAAAATTTTGTCTTCACCAATTTCTCCACTAATTTCTCCACCAAACATGGCACCAAACATGGCATAAAATATAGTACCAAATCCTCCACCAAACATGCAAGCATGTTTGGTGGAAGCTTGATAATTTTTATTTTTTGTTTTGAAAATGACTTTAATAATTGCACATAACACACTTACGGATATTTTATTAATTTCGGTCATGAAAACTTCCGAATTCAAACTTATTATGAACTTCAAAGTTGTAGATCTTTGAGTCTTCTTTAATCTGGAACTTAAATCACCTCAATCCGATATCGGAGTAGAAAGTTATGTCTAAATTACGAAATTTACGCCATTAGAACGCCATTTCAAGTTTCCAACCTCCAAAATCCAAATGTCAGGTCCATTTTTTGCCCTTATTTGTTCCAAATTTAGTCCTGATTGATTACATTGAGTCCCAAAACTTTATTTATCTGCAAAACACACAAGAACACATCAAAACATTCATAAAACTCGAGAAACCATACAAAATATTAGGTTAAATGGGCGGCAAATAGTGATATATTTTTCGCTCATCACTCCCCCAAATCTAACATTTTGCTATTCCTCGAGCAAAACAACAAAATAAAATAAAATAAAATAAATAATTGAAACTAAATTAAAATAAGCCACTTTCGTAGGGATCACGGTTGCATTTAGCGTATGCAACAAGCCTTTTAACCCCTAGGTGTCCATAGTGGACGAGTTGTAGTCTCGTGAGGGCTTGCAGCGACGATACCCACAAACGTCAAACGCACGCAAAAGCAAAAAACAAAATCAAACAAGTTAGTGACTAAACAAGTGAAACTCTTATCCAAGTTAATAGTTATTTTTCGATCTTTCTAAATTACCAAATAAGTAAATTCTCCGATTATTTTTACCATTCTCCATAGACACAACCAACAAGGTATTAATCAGCTCATTATGCCCACAATATTCATAAGTGTAGTTGAAAAGAGAGTAATATTTTTGTTCTAAAGTTATATCAGAATTCACACCTTTTTAGAAATGAATTTTTTTTTTCTGATTTTTTTTACAACATCTTCAATCCATGTAGCAAGCTTTGGGCCAGTGACTCCCAAGCCAGTTGGATTTAGAGCACTATGTGTTAAGACACCCTTACAGACTTAATAACTCAGATTTCAGATATCTTTTTTTTTTCTTTTATTTATTTACAACATTTTCAACCCAACGAAAAAAATATAAAAAAAAGATACTAATCAACTATTCCCCTCCTCCAAACCTAATTGAGACATTGTCCCTAATGTTTAAAAAAGTAGAAGAAGAGTTTAGAGGATCGTACCTGGTTAGCTGATATTCTACGTCTAAAAAGAAAATTAAAGGTTAAGATCCAAATTTATCTGACGCTTCTTACCACGATCATTATCATACCAGTTTATCTTGGAAAGGATAGGGTCAATTTGTGATTCAAAGGCTAAAAATTGGTCAATTAAATCATGGACAGTTCTGGTAGTGAAGAGGATATCTTTTACAGGTTTTGAAACGAACCCATTTATCCGGGCATTATCAAGAAACACACAAAGAAAATCATAAAATCCATCAGCATTAAACAGTCCAATCTGTTTCTGGTGTATGTTCAAATTTGCCCAAGATAGCACTGTAAAGATTTCCTCCATCATGCCCAAGCCACCTGGCAAAGCAATAAAAGCATTAGCACAGTTAATCATTTCAACCAGTCGTTCAGACATACCTGGCACGATAAGTTCCTCTCCATTTGACGGTCCTATAAGATTCACTTATGCCAAAGGTTTTGGGATGATTCCAAGAATTTGACTACCTCCTTCCTGTACAGCCCTTGAAATGTACCCCATTAGTCTAAGATTGACACCACCATATACTAGGTGTATATTCCTTTCATCTATGACTCTACCCAATTCCCGTGTTGCCTCAACATACTCTGGTTTAGATCCAACACTAGTACTGTAAAACACACAGATGTTTACAACTCATCTTCTTGAAGTTACTTCCATTTTTTTAATTGTGTATTTCTTTCTCAAATTTGCATGGCTTCAAGAGTGCAATAACGAGCTGAATTTATAGAACCTGAAAAAGAGTGAGTAATAATAGCACTAGTACCTGCCAAATGACAATTATTAACTAAACATTAAAATATATCGTGAAAGTCAAAAAGTCTGGATCCTGTCGGAGAAAATAAAAGAAAATAACAAAACAAATCATAATTATTAGGTAAATACAAAGAGATAATAATATTTACAAGAAGTAATGGCTTGATTGATATCTATGCGTCAGGGACAAGCTTCCCATCCAATTTTCTTATAAATTGACAAATAGGGTATTTTAAAGTCAAATTCCCGAGACTTAAATGTTGTCTTTCTTTTCAAAACTGTGTTTATAACATGTGAATTGCGCGATGCACATATCCACTAGGATGCGTCTCAAGAGTCAATGATATGTCATCCAAAGACTCCTTACTCAAGCCATCCCTAATGAATTTAATTTTATCTTCACGGTTATCATACACCATTCCTAAAGAATGACAACGAGTATTACATGTCATGTGATCATTTTACTTAATATTTTGTATAATTTCTCGAGTTTTATGAGCGTTTTAATGTGTTTTAGTTTATTTTGCAGATAAAATAAAATCGGGACTCAATGGAATTAATCAGGACGATATATGGAACAAATAAGGGCAAAAACTGGACTTGACATTTTGATTTTGGAGATTTGAAATGGCGTTCTAACGAAGTACAATTTTGGAAATTTCACCTTTGAGTAATTTTCGTATTCTTGCCATAACTTTCTACTCCGATATCGGATTGAGGTGGCTCAGGTTCTAGATTAAAGATGACTCAAAGATCTACAACTTTGATGTTCATAATAATTTTGAATTCTGAAGTTTTCATCACCGAAAATTGATAAAGATCCGTAAGTGTGTTATGTGTAATTATTAAATTCATTTTCAAAACAAAAAATTAAAAAAAATAAAAAAAAATGAAAATTGTCAAACAAGCATGTTTGGTGGAGGATTTGTGCCATGTTTAGTGCCATGTTTGGTGCCATGTTTGGTGGTGAAATTGGTGGAGGCAAAATTTTGCCTATAAATACCAAGTCATTTCATTTTTAAATTTCATAATTTCCTTGGTTTCTTAATAAGGAATCAAAGATTGTATCTTGTGTGTTTTAATTAGTAGTTTTGTAATGTATTTTTATTTTTATTTTTTGTAATAATAGTTTGTTTGTTTTTACTTTCTTTTATGTTTAGTAGTTAATTTCCGCTGGGGGAATGGTGAAACTTTTAATATGATAAGGTAAATTAATCTCACTTAATTTATAATATGGAAATTGTAATTTAATAATATGGATTAAAGTTGATACCGCCTCAATGGCTCATTTTATTTTTTTGACATATTGTGACACCGCCTATATGGTCGGTCTTTAGGTGACAGATGATTACCGCCTATATGGCTGGTTTATGGACAAATAATAACACCGCCTTTATGGTTGGTTTGACTTAAATGGGTAAAACTGACAATTTCTATATTATAATAAAGTGAGATTTCTACATTTGAAATATTAAAGGTGATCCCCTAACCCTATCATTTTATTTTTATTCTAGGGAAGTGATTAATCACAATATTCATGAGTTTTATAATTGATTTAATTATTTTATATGTGCTTGTAGGAGCGAAGTGGGGTTTACCGCTATGCCTATGATGCTCAGCGACCACGACACTGTTGGGCTCGCAGCCCGTAGAGAGTACGGAGTAGCCCGCGGGGGACTAAACCGGAGAATAAAGGAGTCGCCACCCAGTGTGAACTGGGAAATGATTTAAGGCCGCACTCACCCCTTGCGAGGGAAGACCTCAAACCGTTGGGTTCAGAATGGTCCCTTACTTATGCCAGTATAATAGACGGGTTCACACAATGGTATAACCAAGTCTTATGCAGCACATGCAAGATACTTCAAATAAACACATAAATTTGCACACCCATAAACGTAAATATAAATGAAAGCAAATTCATAATTCCAAAAGCATATTAAACGAGGAAGTACGATAATATAAAATATAATAACAGTAAAAGCGTAAATAATTAAATACATAGAGTCCGGGAATGCGTTCGAACGAGATAAGGCATAAATGGCATCTATAATAACATAAACACATGCGTGAATGTTTCCCGAGCGGTACGTGGAGTTGTATCCCAAGTACAGACCGCACTACCATCCATTCGGATTCGGCTACGTAATTTATGTCTGGGTTTCCATCCGATTTACCGCAAGAGGCAACACTCAATCATTGACACAATACAAACATGAAAGTAAACGTGAAGTGATGTGGCAAGACATGAGCATGAATAAGAGCAGAATAAGAAAGAAGGATGAATGCATAAAAAGACAAATGGCGGAAATAAATAACGGAACATCAAAAGAAAAATAAATGACGAAATAAAAGAAAAGAGATGCGACCAAGAGACTTGGCCGATTTTAGTGTGGGATCTCGCATGCCCGGTTGGACATATTTCACGTCTAACCAAACACGCAGCGTCCATGACTACAAAATAAATATGGTAAAGGGTGCCCTCAGGCATTTCCGACAAACGGGTGACCTTTAATCCAAAGTAAGTAGTCATGAAAGTGGATACGAAGTAATATAGCCGAACATGAACAAAAGACAAACGAAAATAAATAACAGAACACCAAAAGAAAAATAAATAGCGAAATAAAAGAAAGGAGATGCGACCAAGAGACTTGGCTCGCATGCTCGGTTGGACGTATTTCTCGCCCAACCAAGCATGCCGTGTCTGTGATAACAAAATAAATATTAAAAGGGAGGGCCCTCAGGTCTTACCTTTTAAGTCGCTCATCGGGAGTGCGTTGAGACGTGGCCGGAAGGGTTAATGCTTCGCTACTTTTCTGGTTCGCTGGTTCAACACTTTTGTTCACTGTTTCGCTATTTTGGGTTGTTGTTTTTTCTGTTTTTACTGCTATTTTGTCTCGGTTTTGGCACTATTTTTTGTCTCGGTTTTGGCACTGTTTTGGGTTGGTTTGTTGGTTATTTTTGGGTGATTTTAGAGGCTATTTCTTTGTATTTCAGGGACTATTTTCACGGTTTTGTGAGGTTTCACATTTAGGGTCTGCTCACGTCAAGGCTGTTTATTGTATTCGGCTAGTGGGGGCTGGTTTATTCGATTTGGTGTTCTTGGTCGATGTGTGTGTTGGCTTTGTTTGATCGATGAAGGGGGCTGTTTGTGATTATTTGGTGAATGTTTTGCCGTAAGTGCTGTTCACGTGAAATGGTCTTGGTTTCACTGTGTTACCGAGTGTGTGGATAAGGTATTTTGTCTGGTTGTGTGAGTTGGGTTTGATGGTTCACGGCTTTGTGTTGATGTTTGGTTCTTTGTTGGCTGTTCGGTTAGGGTTGCTTAGAGGCTTTGATTTGTGAGTTGCCGAGTGAATATGTTGAGTGGGAGAAGGGACATGTGTTGAATGAGAGAGGAGATGTGAGAGCCGAGAGAGAAGAGAGAAGAGAGAGAGGACGTGTGTGTTGAGGTTAGGGTTTTTTGTTTGTACTTTGGCCGTGAGTGTGTAAGGAGGGAAGAAGAGAGTTTAGGTTTTTTTGGTTTTTTGGTTACTGCCGTGTATGGAGAGAAAGGAAGAGAGAGGAGAGGGAAAAAAAGTTGAGAGAGGAAGCTCCCTAGGGTTGGTGATGAGGTCCATGATGCAACCCATGATGGAGGACAGACCACCACAGTGCAAGTTCCAGAGGGTCCAATCATGAGGTCTCGAGCTAAGAAGATCCATGAAGTTATGTATTGATTCATACATAAGATTGTATCTGACTATTCCCGCATTTCTACTTCATTGAGTATGGGCTTGAAGCTGGACGAACCCAATATGGTTAATCTTATTCAGGCCGTGGAGCAACGAGCTACTTAGGCCTATTTTATTATAGTTATTTGACATTTGTTATTTATTTATTTAAGGCTTGACATTTGTTTTATTTCGACCTTTTATTTATATTTGAGTGTTTTCTTTAGATTATTATGTTATGTTTGAGAATTAGGTTAAGCGTGCAAGGGTTTGCACGTGGGGATAGCTTAGTTTAGTTTTAGGATACGCGCCTGTTGGTGTGTGGGTAGTTTCGTCTTTTATCTTTTATCCTTGTGGGTTAGGTTTTTGGTTGCAGCCTCCTTATAAAAGGCTAACTTTTTGGTTATGTTTAACAACTCTCTTTCAATAAAATTTTATATCAATTTTCATGAGCATTGAGAAACCCTCAATTTTTTTCTCACTGGTTTTGGCTTATCAAAGGTTTGTTAACCCTTTGTGGCGACCCTATTAGCACTCTAGGTTTTTGTTGTTTGTTCTTTCAGAGGTTTAGAGTTTCTTTTATCCGAAGTTTCTTGGCTTTCTTGGGAACGATTTTAGTCTTGTGTGGGTTTGTCTGGCTCTGGTCCAGGTAGGTTCTCATCAGTTGGTATCAGAGTAAAGGTTCCAAGGTCAGTTCACATATCTGTTCTATTTTATTTATTTATTTCGTTCATTATATCGTGTCGTTTGTTCTTTCCTGCGTTTATTTTCTCCCCTTCGTTTTTCTTTTCTTGTTTGATATCACTCTTGTTTCTTGTGTTTCCTGTGTTTATTGTGTTATTTTGTGTCTGTTTTACGTCCTTTTTCTTTTGCTTTCGGCGTTTGTGCGTATTTTTTCATGGTTGTGTTTTGCCTTGACTGCGTTTGTGCGATTCATATAACCTAGGGTTCTAAAGCCTTAGACTCCTTGCGACAGTAGGTAAAACTTGGTGAGATTTTGGAAGTAATCGAAATCAGCTCAAATCCACAACACCAAATGGTTTAGGAGGTCCGAGGGACGCGATTAAAAAAAAGAGGAAAAAATTTAAAAATTTTGCCTACGTGCAATTTTTTTTCCTAGCATTCGTACTGTCAGGACGAGGTGATTGAGATAGTTTACTTGTGCGTGTTTAGAAATTCCAAATTTCGAGTGTAATCGCTTACCTGCCGTCATTGTTTGGTAGTTCCAAGCTTTCCACATGTGGTGTCGATCTGAAGCGAGAGGCTTCATTAAGATAGTTGATACATTCCAGAATCTCATCATCTAATTATATGTCTGTCTTGTTGGTGATGCATGCTTCAAGTTTGTCAGTGGAAAGTTGCATTGCATCTGTGTTCTGGATGATACTATCTATTAGATAAAGTCTGAAACATTTCTCCTCATTTTCGTCATTCGGGAATTTCATGACTTTGAAAACATTAAATGTTACTTCTTGTTCATGTACCCTCATGGTTAGTTCACCTTTTTGTACATCAATAATGGTTCGACTTGTAGCCAAGAATGGTCTCCCGAGGATGATGGGTACGTCTTTGTCTTCCTCCATGTCAAAGACAATGAAATCTGTTGGGAAAATGAATTTGTTGACTTTGACTACTACATCTTCCACTACCCCTCTCGAAAATATGAGCGATCTATCAGCAAGTTGCAGAGTGACTGAGGTGGGCTTTGCTTCTCCAATCTACAGTTTTCTGTAAATAGACAAAGGCATCAAGTTAATACTAGCACCTAAATCACACAAAGCCTTACCGAAGTAATGTTCTCCTATGGTGCAAGGTATGGTGAAACTGCCAGGATCTTTCAACTTTGGGGGGAGCTTCCTCTGAATGATGGCGCTGCATTCTTCTGTCAATACTACAGTCTCATAATCTCCCAATCTTCGCTTTCATGATAGAATATCTTTCATGAATTTAACATAGCTGGACATTTGTTCCAATGCTTCTGCAAATGGAATGTTGATATGCAGCTTTTTGAAGATCTCCAGGAATCGAGTAAATTGTTTGTCCAGTTTGTGTTTCTGGAGACGTTGTGGAAAAGGAGGAGGTGGAGTAAATCTTTCTTGATCATTTTCTTTTGCCTCTTTTTCCTTCATCTGTAGATCTGATTAATTATATTCTTTTGGAACATTCTCAGTAGATGCTTCGACTCGAACATCTTTGTTGATTTCAGTGCCGCTTTTCAACGTGATGGCTTGGCATTGCTCCTTCCCCCTGTTTCTTGGACTTGGTTATGTGTTGCTAGGAATGGTACCTTGCGGTCTGTAACTCTATGCATGGGCCAGTTGTCCCATTTGATTTTCCAATGCCTTTATAGAAGCTGATTGGCTTTGATTTAATGCTGCTTGGGCTTGAAACATAGCATCATATTTGGCTTCTTGCTTTTTCATCTGGGTATTCCTGGTTCTTTTTCATACTCCTGGCCTTTATTCTGCTATTGGAATCCGGGCGGTGGATTATTTCTTTGCCCTGAAGTGTTGCTCTATGCGAAATTGGGATGATTCCTCCAACCTGGATTGTAGGTATTGGAATACTGATTGTTTCCCTGTCTGTTGAAATTGCTGACATAGTTCACAGTCTCATCATGTTGGTTGTAAGATTCTGCCTCTAGTGCTCCTCCATATGGTGAACTTATGGATCCAACATTAATCTGCATGCTAAGAGTTTCCAGACATTTTGCATATCTGATCCAGCTTGGCATTCATTGTCGTGTTGGCTCCTACTTCATGGATTCCTGCTATTCGATGGATCATACTCATTTTTGTTGGCCACAAGGAATTGTTGTTGGCCATTTCTTCAATTAAGTCTCAGGCCTGATTTTCTCCTTTTGCCATTAAAGCTCCTCCATCACCAGCATCTATTGTGGTTCTCATTAGTCCATAAAGTCCATTGTAGAATGTTTGGACTTGAAGCCACATTGCAATCTCATGGTGAGGATATTTTCGAAGCAATTCCTTGTATCTTTCCTATGCTTCACAGAGGGATTCTGAGTCATGTTGCACAAAGGATGTGATGGCATTTCTCAATTTTGCTGTTCTGGTTGGGGAAAATATTTTGCAAGGAATTTGGTGGTAAGAGTGTTCCAAATTGTGATGGAACCTGCTGGTAGTGAATGAAGCCAAGCCTTAGTTCTGTCTTTCAAGGAATATGGGAACACACGTAGACGCATTGCTTCTTCTGTCGCTCAGTTGTAATTGAATGTGCCACAAACTTCCAGGAAATTGCTGATGTGGGCATTAGGATCTTCAGTTGCACTTCCCCCAAACTGAACTAATTGTTGTATCATCTGAATGCATGTTTTGATGTCACACGTATTTACTGGTAAGGGTGGAAGTACAATGTATAATATGAAGCCGTCAACCACCGGAATTGTTCTGTCTCGAATGGGAATTGGTGGTGCAACTTCCAAAGGTTCAGGTTCTTGATTGTTCATGTTGATCAGTGCTTCTTGGCCTTCTTGTCTTTCCCTTCTCAACTTTCTGATTATTCTTTCAATTTTTGGATCAAGCGGACAGATTTCAAAGCTTCTGCTTCTTCTCATGTAGTGTCTAAGAACTTGAAACACAAGAAAACAAAAATAATAAGTAAAAACAAATTAGACACAAGTAAAGTATCTAACCTCAAAATTAATAGTAAAAGATAAATAAGTCACCGGCAACGGTGCCAAAAACTTGATCGGTGGTAAACACACATGTAACGCAAGCGCACGTATCGTTCAAGTAGTATAAATGTATCGATCCCATGAGGACTTAATACCTATGCTATTAATTTATGAAGCTAAAATTCTACACATATCTAATTGATTTGATTTTTTGGTTGGATGGAGATTTTTATCTAAAACAAGTAAATAAAAAAAACAAATGTAGATTTTAAGTTTTAAACAATGATATGAAAATATCCAGGGTTGTGAATCCTACCAATATCTTTCTAAGGATGAGTTGATTACCTTATGCTTGTGTAATATGTCAATTTATTAACCTGGAATACGAAGTTATGAAAAAGCCTCTTCCGATGGTCAGATGCAAACACCCAAAGTAACCCAAATAACTATATTCATATGTTAATTAAGAAACTCCAAATTCATTAAGTTTAAGTTCCAATTATGGCAACCCACGCCCGACAGATATATTCCTATCCTAGAAGGAAATCTCTAGGGTGAGTATGAGATCGTGAGCTATTGAGTCAATGGCTAAACCTAAAATCTTTTTTCCAAGTTCATTTTAAGTTTACCTAATCAATCTTATTAGTGGCCAATTAATAAGAAGCATTAAGAACTACACTCAATAAATAAACCAAGACATTAAACAATACATAAGAAAAGTCAACTTATTAAATCATTGATATTGGTTTTCATCACAACCCTAGACAATGTATTTAGTTACGACACATATCTAGGATTACTAAAGACATTAATAAATAAAACATTATAAAACAAATTTGAAAACTAAAAAGGTAAATATTACAACAATGAAATAAAATACTGGGGTTTGGGGATCCACTTTTATTATTTCAAATCTAGAAATCTCCTTTATTATAATATATAAATTTTGTGTTATATTACCAACCGACCATAAAGGCGGGATCCTGATTAAGTCAGATTTTAATTAATTCCAACCAACCATAAAGGCGGTATCCAATTAAGTCAGGTTAAAATTAATTTAATTAAGTCCAACCGACCAATAAGACAATATTCAATTGTTAGGGATATGCCCTATACCCAACTTGTGGATGGGCTATATGTACATGTATTTGTAATATTTTCATTAATTAATAAAATGACAATCTTTATTATACGTGTCTTACATAAATTATATGAATCATCAAACACTGTAATAAAGCCCTTGGAGTAATAAGATGATGGCTTCCACGCCTTATGAGAATCATTACTCTCAAACGTTCCTAGTCATAGTTTTGTGAATAATCTGGGCGTTCACAAAGCGTAGAGACTAGCATGATGATATGATCCACCCTTAATTGGGGTAGCCGATCTCATAGGCTACTAGCAGAGATCCGTCCGCTTGGTGTATCACATGGATGCATGAGTTGCTCGTGTCTATCGAACTGACCACCGAAAGTTTTAACATGGAGTGTTTATCCCATGTGTCTGTGAGAACTTTCATGTATCGATTGTATGACTAGTCCTTAGACTTGAGGTCTTTACAATCTTATGTGTGGATCAAATAACTTTGACATTCTCCTTCCTCGGTTCAAAAGATCCGGTCATAAGGGTATGATTGGGTCATTTGTTGAAACACATGAAGTTTGTAAAGATACAACATAGAATCGCCACTCTCTCGGATAATATTTTCTTATAAGAGTAGTATTCCAGTTCGCGGGTTGATATGTGTGATCAGTGCTTGAGAATGTGGCTGCAGCGGAAGAATCATGTGAGATTCTTGGGTTAGCACGATTCATGAAACTATCAACATCATACCTTTGACTATATGGGTAGACATTTTCCATACCCTAGGTCAAACGGTGGGGATACAGTGAGGCGATGGACCATATCATATGTAAATCGCATACATAATGGGTATATATATATTTCCTTCTCATTTGGGGGCCTTGGCATGTTGTTAGATGTCAACCTTGGTCATTGAGATCGAACGACCATATGATCGGAGGATAATTTATGTTCGATTAAATTATCACGATTCATTTCATGTCCAACTTGAGGGGAACCCAAAAGGTCACACACAACAAAGTCGAAATCAATGGTTAAACAGTGCACAATACAAATTTAACAGCATATATGATTGCTGTAGGAATTATTCATAAATGGTTCAATGTGTTTAATTATTGAACAGATCATTTATGAGGTTCCATAGTGGCTTAGGGAATGGTGAATGACGATAGGGGCACTTTGGGAATTGTAATAAATAAATAAATAATGTGAATAGTAATGTGAATAGTAATTTTTTTTATTTGTTATTTGTTTTGAATTCAAATTCGGCTCAAACTCTTATTAGGGTTTTATAATATCATTAAACCACTAAATTAAGATCCAATGGCTAAGATTAAATTAGCATTTATCCCACATCGGATTCTTAATTAATTTTGTTGTCTTTGTAGCACCTATATAAACCCAAAGAATTCTTCACAAATTTTTGCACCAAACCTTTCATATCTTGGGTTTATATAAGTGAGCAACTCTAAAGTTTAAGAGTAAGCCACTGATTTTGAGGATCCTTAAGTCTAATTGACTAGAGGAACCTCGAGTTAAAAGTTTTTAGGTATTTGCCTAGGCTAGCACCAAGGGAAAAATATTCGTGCACTCAAGGCGTAGTTTTGCCGTTGAGTTTTGGCTTTGGTGTGTGCACCTTTGGAGGCCACACACTTGGGTGGCTCTTTGGAACGTGGAAGAGCTTGCTGAGTTCGAGAAAAGCTTGTAGATTGGAGGGAGGACTGGAGGAGCCTTCGGTTCAAGTAAGTTTTTTTCTTTCTTTATTTTAATTAGAGTTCTTATGATAGTTAGCATGTTTAGGTTTATGTTCTTTGCATGTTTTATGAGTTTTTATGCTTAGAATATATAGTAACATGCATAGGCTTGTAGAATAATCAAAACAAATGGGTCTTGGGCAAAGAGATAGGACATCATAATTTGATTTATTTAATTTTTCGATGTGCACTCGCAGCCGCTTCCCAACACCAATTAAATCAGGTTTTAAGATAATTTATATATTATAACTAATGGAGATTAAGCTAAATTATTATAATAAAAACTTTACCTTTCACCCTAGCAGAAAGAAGTTACCTAATCATACTTTTAAGTAAAACAAAGAAAGGTTTATTACTTAAAATAAAAATTAAATACAAGAAAACTGAAATTAAACAAACAAGATACTCTTTTCTTAGTATTCTAAGGAAATTCCCCAGAAGAAAGTATGAAGAATTCAAATGAAATCAGCCTCTATTTATAGGCTTCAAAATCGGGCCGTGTCACGACGCGTGAAGGCTTGGCGTCGCGACGCGCTCTACAGTGAAGGACGATTGTCGGCAGACTGCATTATTGGCTCGGCGTCGCGACGCGTGAAGGCTTGGAGTCGTGACACTGACGTCATGATGACGCAAGTGATGACGCGTGTCGGCAGACTGAATTATTATGCTGATGTCATGATGACGCGATGATAACGCACGTGATGATGTGGTGATGACGCGTGTCGGTAGCTCAATAATTGAGGCATGTCACGACGCATAAGGCTTGCGCGTCGCGACGCGTGAATTTCCTATTTTATCATTTTCATTCATTTTTCTCCGTTTTATCCCCGATTTGATTCGAGTGAGACATGATATTTTATTTATCTACAAAATAACATAAAACACATCAAAATATTCACAAAACTCGAGAAACTATACAAAATATTAAGTAAAAGGGACGGTAAATATTGATATATTTTCCGCTTATCAAATAGACAGTATGAAATTCATATTAAGCTTTCTTTTAGATACCGTATTTGATTGCATGTAAAGAACATGTGTTATATTCATCATTTTCGATGATATATGTGATTGACTGTATAGAATTCGTGTTTGGCTTAGGGGTGTTCGCGGTGCGGTTCGGGTCGGTTTTTTCGTTTTTTCCTTCAAACCGCGCGGGTTGGCGGTTTGGGAAATTAGAAACCGAAACCGCAAATTTGATAAGGAAAACCGCTGTGGTTCGGGTTGGCGGTTTAGCGGTTTGGGCGGTTCGGGTCGGCGGTTTAGATTATAAAATTTTTAAGAAAATTTTATGTGTTTTCACATTATAATTGAAGAGAAAAAAATACATAATTATCATTTATTCATGGTATATTGTCACATGATCATTAAATATCTTAGAATATCTATTCCGATAATAATCAAATATAAATATAAAATAAATAAAATATATGTGTAAGAGACTAAGAGTGATCTAACAAGTGTTGGTTCAAATTATCGGAACCAAATATACAATAAATTCGTGATAAAGGTAAAAGGAACCATATTTCATTCTCATATAAAGTGATCAAACTCTTATGATTTATTTTTATTATATTCCCAGCTTTGGATGAATTAAAACCCTTTTTGAATGTTTTAGCAAAAGGGAAAGAATTTGATTCAAAATTCTGCATGAAAAATGAGATATTTTTATTTTTTAATAACCTTTGGGAACTACTAATTTATATGTCATAAGTTGAAGTATCGAAAGCAATCTATATAAAATTATACACATATTAAATCTTTCATATTTTAATTTGCGATTTGGGCGGTTCGGTGTGGGTCAAAATCGCGCACCGACCCGAAATTTGCGGTTCGATTCGGTGCGGTTTGAAATCATTTTTAATATTTTTTCAAATCGCGCGGTTCGGTTCGGTTCGATGCGGTTCGATGCGGTTCGCAGTTTGACCCGAAACTGTGTTCACCCCAGTTTGGCTTTTTGTTTCTGGTGATAAATGAGTTTGAAACGATTTGAGAAAGTTCCGAAAAATGAATGTGAATCGAAATGTTTGATTCGATTTGTTTTCTTTGAAATAACATGGTTTGCGTTGATGTATGAAGTACATAACCTTCGAAAATTTGTAAAGTGAGATGACTTATAGATACCGATAAGATTTTTATATAAGTGTGTTCGATTCAGAATGATTGGACTTAAGAACGAGGAAATTTTGAGGACGAAATTTTTATAAGGAGAGGAGAATGTAATATCCTGAATTTTTCGGAACAATGCTGAAAGATTTTCGAATTAAAGTTTGGCTTTGGAATTGGATGATGTTTGAAAATCAGAGTTTATTTGTTTGAAAATAGATCGAAATATTTTAAAGTGAAGCTTTGTCATATTGGAAAACACGTGGTTTCAATGACCGGTTACGCGATTTCTATCTATATCGTTATACGCGTAAAAGTTTATTATTTTAGCTATAAAATTATCAAATAAACTCTGATTGAGCTGATTCTTAAACCATCGGAATTATTTTTCTGAGACGAACAACTTTCATGTTGAACACTTTCACAATTTGTACCAAAAGGGCTTCAAAAATATGAATTTTCTTGAAAGCCCCATATTAGGGACCTAACTGTAATTTTACGGGGGTTAGATAGTAATTTTCTGAAACTTTCCAATAAATACCATGAAATTTCCCTTAATTTCCAAAATGGCATAACTTCCCAAATCTTCCAACTCGACCCCCCACCCCCAAAAATTCATTCTTTCAACTGGTAGTCATGCTGTCAGCTTTTCGGCCACCCCTTCACCTTGTGGTGGCCGGCGGCAGCCCCGGATTGCCGGCGAACGACAGCAAGATAGAGAAAGACACGCGTGAATGGGTTTCGCGATCCTGGCTCATTGCTTCATTTCACGGCTGGAGCCACCCGCCAAATCGAAGCTCTCAGAGAGTACTACGAGTTGGTGGTGATGAATATTTCTTTCCATGCACGGTTGCACACGGAACGAGGAATGAATTCTGTGAATTGTGACCCACGAATGAAAAGAATCTTCGATTGGAATTCCGTCAATTTCAGCGCGTTCGTGAGATCGTTTGAAGACCGTATATGCCCTCGAAATCTCGGTAAGACCTCCCGGTAAAAACTCTCAAATTTCATGTTTATCGTTAAATGTTCGGATATATCCAGTAGCTTTGTAAAGTAGCGTAATGATATGAATTGAATTTTTTGAGCATGATTATATTGAATATGTGTATTTGGCAGAAACCGGATGAAAACAGAATGAATTGGATCGATCCGATAGAAATTTCAAGTTTCTAGTAAAAATGGGTTTTTGCGTACAATTATGTGTTTTGATTTTGATGATAGTTATGAGTTATATATGGTATTACGATAATGTTTGGATAAATCCGGGTAGGTTCGGATGGTTTGGGACCCATCCGTAGCATTTGCGGAAACTTTTCCGAAAGATTTTCCAAAAATATGTAAACCGAGAATTCAAGTTAACTAGTGGTATGAATTAGTTTGTAATGATGTTTTGAGATTATTGAAACTGAAAACATTGAAATTGAACTTGATTTGGTTGTCTTGGAAAGATCCGAAAGTTGTCATAGTAAAGTCAAGAATTCTGTAAAGGTACGATTCTGACAACTTTTCGCCATTTATTTTGGAAGACTTGACTAGGACCTGGAGTGCTCACGAAGCCAGGTAAGTAACTCATGCGATGAGAGCTTGAATCGCTGATTTATGTTTAATTGTATATACAGGTTATTGAATTGTTTAGGATAAAACGATGATAGTTAGGAGGTAGTTTGAGAACGGAGTTCAAGACTATGATTAGTTAAGTGAATCGACCATCGCATGTAGGGATTTTGTTATTGCTATGATATGAAGTGAAACATTTGATGAGCTCAATGTTTATGTGCATGTGTTATGTAAGTAAGTGTGTGAACCTATAATGATATGTATATGTATAAGCATATGTATATGTATATGAACGCGTATTTGTATATGTATGAGATGATAAGATATGTATTTGGGTATAAAAGATCGGTAAAGGAAATAAGTCAAGACTTTAGAGTTAGTATTAGCATATGTGTGTGTTTTTTTTGTGGATAAGTTTGTTATTGGCTCGAACATGCTATTGACAGTATAAAGGTCGGATTGGATAATTATGATAAGAAATGAGTATAAGTTAAGTTATTCCTGAATAGATAAGTATAATTGATAAGTTTTTGTATCAGAGGTTACTATATGAAAAATATGAAACTAAGGGTGTTTGAGTGGTAATGAAAGATATAAGGACGGTTAAGGATTTAACATTTGAGTTCATAGTAATGTATATTCATATGTTTGAAATATATGTTTGTAAATGAGTATTTGGATGAAGATTCAGATGTGTTTGTCATGTATGTGCTTGTGTATGAAAAATCATGTGATGAGTTTGAGTTACGTGATATGTGTGCATGCGTGTATGTTTATTGGTTGATGATTTTGTGGTGTAGTAGTTGAGCTGGTTAGGAATCCGTTCGGACGGAAATTATCTCATACCTATTCTAAAATAGGTAGTGAGTCCCGTACGAGCGTTGTGTGTGTAAGTCAGCCATATGTTTGTATTGTTTGACGATGTGTTCTTTGACGTACTGATTGTTTTATGTGTTTTTGTTGGGACAATTGTGGAACTCCTAAGGTCGGATCGGTGGCTCGCGCAGCAGAAATGGGTAACCCGTGGATATCAAGCATGCATGTAATTTTAAATTATTTAATGAAATATTATATTCCATTACGAGTGTATAAGAAAAAACTAGAGTCGACAGAACCATTCAAGCTGCAGTCACTTACTCTATAGTCCTGGGGAATATGTTTGTGTATAAAAGTCTGTTCCTCTTGTTTATGTATTGGATCATGAAATGCGGGCTATCATTCACATGTAGTTAAAGTTTTAATTTGTATATGTGATTGTGGACACGGAGCCCTGAAGTGTTGATGTTGAGAACTAAAATGTCTTAATTTTAGACCGGGGTCCTTTTTGCATATTTGATGTTGATTACAGGTTGTAATTGTGCTGGACTGTGTTTTAGATTATCTAATTTTAGGGTGCGTCATGTTCATTTTCCGTTAAGATTAAGGCTCAGGGAGATAGATTTTTCATATCTCTTACCAATAACATCCTACCTCTGATGAGATGTTATAATAATTTTATGGGTATTTGAGCCGACCGGTTGACACAACCGATTGGTGCCTATTATCTGAAAAGCACGTCTCCAAAGCAAATATACCCATGATACCAATACCGGGGATATATTAACAATACCCTCATTTCAGATTCCAACACTGATTAACGCCGATAGCGCAAATCTAAAATGTGATCCGACAGTCCGTGGATTCATGATGCAAAAGCAGGCCCCATTTTCCGACTAAAACTTGTGCAAGAAGGATCGCCCTTCCACGTGGCAACCTTCCACTAAACGAGGCCGCCATTGGCCCAAGTTTAAAGTAATCGACAAAGAAAAAGGCATTGACTTACGGAAGACTCGATTAGAGCTCACAATACTCTCAGGCCACTCCGGATCATTTCTCCGAGGCGCGAGGAAGAATGACTTGGCAATTGACAATGGGTCCGGGGTTTCCGTACAAAATATCTCTAAATAAAATGTTGATCGTTGGATTTTGATCCAACGGTTTATATCTGGAGTGAGGAAAATAGTTTAAGCAGTCGGTGGGCAAGGAGGAGTATTTCTATTCTTCTATATCAGCAGTTATTAGAACAACCAAAAAAAAAAAAAAAAAAAAAAGCAGAGAGTACGCGACTACGTGGTGAATGACTCTGTGCAGTGAGGGTTTTAAATTTAAGTCTGTTTTTTTATGGCTGCTCCTCATCTCCGACGTCGTCTTGTAGTTCTTCTTATTCGTCGTCGTTTACGTCACCAGAATTTTCGACACTCCCCGTCATGGCGCTCAGAGAAAAAATCGTCGAGAAAGTGCTTGAAAATCGCGTCACTCTCGTTGTCGGTGAAACGGGCTGTGGTAACTTTTACGTTATTTCTGGCAGCCAAGGCGAAAGCAGAATTTATTTTTTTTTTTTTTTTTTTGCGTTGTTGAATTTGTGTCCTTTGATAAATGAATTTTGACCGTTGATGTGTTTGTTTGTTTGTATTGTAGGGAAGAGCTCGCAAGTCCCACAATTCCTTTTGGAAGCACACATGGAGCCGATTTTATGTACACAGCCGAGAAGATTTGCTGTTGTAGCCGTTGCTAAAATGGTTGCCAAAGGTCGTAATTGCGAATTGGGAGGAGAAGTTGGATATCACATTGGCCATTCAAAGCTCTTCTCAGAAAGGTGTTTTGCAGTTATTTTTCTAATTATAAAATCATTTCTTTAGAGCTTGAAGTTATTTTTTTTGTCACTTGTGGTATCTTCTTCCCTTTCGTCACTGGTGACTTTAGTTTTTTACAATGATGATTGAATTACTCTTGAGAGCGAGCATTCGTTTTAGATGGACGAGAACAAAAGTGTTTTACCTCCTAAAAATTTGGTTACTTGTATTACAAGAAGTCATTTTACGATTTTCCCACCCTATATTTTGATTACTTTGTTGCTTATTCACATCTCAAGGCACTTCTAATCGAGTTTCACCTTACAATTGTTAATCAACTTGTTGAAATTGTTTGGCAGATCAAAGCTTGTTTTCAAAACAGCTGGAGTTTTGTTGGATGAAATGCGAGACAGAGGGTTGAATGCACTCAAGTATAAGGTTATAATTCTTGATGAAGTGCATGAAAGATCTGTAGAATCCGATCTTGTTCTTGTTTGTATTAAGCAGTTGCTATTGAAGAAGAATGATCTGAGGTTGACATCTTCTTTTATCATAATGTTTTCTAATACTGTGAATTTATTTTAAGCTTGAATGAAACTTCTATATTTTATTGAAATTGGTATAATTAGTTATTTTCTCAACTTTTTGGTTATCTATTAGGAAGTTGATACTTTCACCTCGAGCATTTGTATTTCACACATCTGAATTGAATTTTACACCTGGGACTCTGGGAGGGTTTTGATAGACTTTACATTCTTTCCAGGGTTGTTTTGATGTCTGCAACTGCTGATATTACAAGATATAAAGATTACTTTAGGGACCTTGGTAGGGGTGAAAGAGTGGAAGTTCTTGCAATCCCAAGCTCCAATCAGAGAACCATTTTTCAGCGAAGAGTCTCTTATCTTGAACAGGCAATTGTTTCAATCTATGTTATTGCATCCTTTTGTCTTTCTACTCCATGGTTGGTACGAATATTACATGAATACTTGCTTTTACTCCGGCATTGAATCAAGTTTACAGAATTGCAACCTAACCTTCTTTATTTTTTTTGGGTGTGTGGAGGAAGTAAATGATTGTTATTTATCTGTATCTCATTGAAGTATTCTGTAATATATTGGAAAGAACACTCTTATATGAGATGTTTTTAAGATTCTATAAGTGTTACTTGTAAAACTTAATTGTAACAACTCAGAAATTGAAATATTTAATTCCTCACTTGAAGATTGAGAAAATTGATTAGCTGTATATTTGTTTGTTATTTCTATAAGGAAATTAGCAGAATGGCGTAGGTTTTTGTAAGTCAAGATAGAATTGAAGGATGATGTGCTATCCGTTAACTGTTTCAGGTGATTTCATTCACTGTTGTGATATATGATAATTTATTTGGTGGAAAAAGGAAGTCAGAGAGATTGCTTCAGCTGATTCAATGGCATATGACCTTATAATTTCATGAGCATTCTTTTCCAATATCTGATTATCATGTCACTACTTTGTTCTCAGGTTACCGAATTGCTTGGTGTAGATCATGGAATGATATCAGAATCATTATGTTCAAGATATTGTTCCGGTCCAAGTCCGTCCATGGCCAATCCTGAAATTAAGCCTGAAGTGCACAAACTTATTCATGATTTGGTGCTGCACATTCATGAAAATGAGCCAGATATTGAAAAGAGCATTTTGGTTTTCCTTCCAACGTACTATGCCCTGGAGCAGCAATGGTACCTTTTGGAGCCACTCAGTTCATCATACAAGGTTCACATTTTGCATAGCAGTATTGATACTGAGCAGGCTCTCATGGCTCTGAAAATCTGCAAGTCCCATCGTAAGGTACTAATAAATACTTTTGCTTGAAAATGCATAAGAATATATTTTATTTTTTGGTGGTTGATTGAAATATGAAGAGATGTATGGGTGGATGGTTGAAATATATTATATTTTTAAATTTCCACAAGACATGCATGTATCTTTTGATCGAAGATACAGATACTGCAATTTAAGCCAGTTTGGATTAATAGGATATGTGACTAAGTTTGACTTTTATTTTACTAAATGTCTAGCAAGCATGCATTCGTCATTAGTCAAGTTTAAGACTTGATTTCACATATCATTATTTTTGACAGGTGATATTGGCCACAAATATTGCAGAATCATCTGTTACAATACCCAAAGTTGCATATGTCATTGACTCATGCCGATCTTTACAAGTTTTTTGGGATGCTAATCGGAAAACAGACTCTGCAGAGCTTGTTTGGGTTTCTAAATCCCAGGTAATCAGAAGATTTTCTGATCAACTTTGTTTGCCATTCCCTATTTAGTTACTTGAATTCAAATAATGTTGTAGGCAGAGCAGCGTAGGGGAAGAACTGGTCGAACATGTGATGGCCAGGTTTATCGATTGGTTACAGAATCTTTTTTTGGCAAGGTCGAGGATTATGAGCGTCCTGCAATATTGAGACTGTCATTGAGGCTACAAGTACTTCTTATTTGCTGTGCTGATTTTAAAGCTATTAATGACCCCAAGGGTATGGTCATAGGATTCTGGTTTACGAAAATTTCTGTGTTCATATGTTGCTGCTCATGTCCTGTAAGTTTCACTATAAAAACATTGGATAGATTTTCTAATTGGAGATAGATATTCTAACTTTTATTCATTTTATGGACTTAGCAATGATGCTGCTAAAAGTGTGGGTCACAGCTAGTTCGGCTAATAAAATCTCTTGAATGGAAACAAGAGGGCTAGGGCTCAAACCTTGTTTACAGGGGTGGGGAGGGAGTTGGGTTACCATCAGACTAAAAAAGCGATGCTGCTTAAAGTTGCATTCTACTTTGTTAGGAAGGTGGAACCTGTGCCATGAAATGACTGTTGCATGACTGCTGCGTATATAAATATAACCTGCTCTATGCTTTGTTTATTAATTTAATTTTATAAAGAAGTTTTCCTTTTTTTGGAACAAAATCATTGAGAAAATGGAGTGTATTTACTTGGCTCATTGAGTTGTCAACTTAAATTTTGGCAATGTGTTACGAACTGAAGATGATAACAGATATAACAAGAGAAATTAACAGGACAATCAATGGACACACAGAAATTGACAAACAAATGGTAGTTAAGAAAAGAAAGAATAACTCTGATTGTACTATATAACTAGAGAAAAACGATTACAGTAGTTAAATTGCTTACAGAAATTGACAAACAAATGGTAGTTAAGAAAAGAAAGAATAACTCTGATTGTACTATATAACTAGAGAAAAACGATTACAGTAGTTAAATTGCCAAGAAGATAACAACCCTCTCCCAGCCACCAGCTCACCCTGGTTTCCACCCAAAATGGGTTGTTCCTCACAACAATACAAAAGATGCCCCTCCTACATAACTAATTCCTATTTATATTTTTACCACCACACGCCCAACGCTCAATATTCTCTCCCCTATTCTCCCCACACGTCAGCATTCCTCTAACAAACTAACGATTGTCATGCCCCTTCATTCCCTCAAGTCCTTTCTTCCTTCTTCTCACAAAAACTTGCTGGAACCTAGACTTGTGCATTTGGGCTGGATCTTCTTGTCTTCTCTCCAGGTCCACAGCAGGCCCATTAGAATTCAGCTCCTCGTCCCTAACATTGCCCCCCTCCGAAAGAGGGGACTTGTCCTCAAGTCCAACATCCGGAAATTGTTGACGGATAATGGAGTCATCTATCCATGTGGCTTCCTCCAATGACTTATTCCTCCATTTGATCAGCCACTGATGGACTAATTGTTCCCCTTCCCGCACCTTCCGTTGGTCTAACACCTTCTCTGGTTCAGTAACATTCCAGCTCTCCTCTTCCAGTTCTCTAGGCAAGTCCGATTGTATCCATCTCGTTCCCAAGGCCCTTTTCAGTTGAGAAGCGTGAAATGTCGGGTGAATTCGGGAGCCTTGAGGTAGTTCCAACTTGTAAGCCACATTCCCAACTTTCTCCGAAATACAAAACGGACCATAAAACCTCGCCGCCAACTTATTATTAACTCGTCTGGACACTGAATGTTGTCAATGAGAACGCAACTTGAGAAACACCCAATCACCAACCTCAAATGATATATCCTTTCGGTGAACATCTGCTGCTCTCTTCATCCGGTCTTGAGCTCGCTGAAGATTGAATCGCAATTGTCGAATCACTTCATCCCTTTCTTCTAATTCTCGAGCCACCACTTCCACCAGCGTTTCCCCTCTGACAAAGTTGCTGAGCACCGGTGGGGGTCTCCTATACAAAACTTCAAATGGGGTTTTTCCCACAGAGGCCTGAAAATTAGTATTGTACCATAATTCAGCCCAATGAATCCACCTGAACCAATGATTAGGCTGTTCCGATGCAAAACACCGGAGATAGGTTTCAAGACATCTATTGAGAACTTCAGTTTGGCCGTCGGTCTGTGGGTGATACGCGGTACTCATCTTGAGCTTCGTGCCTTGCAGTCTAAATAATTCAGTCCAAAAATGACTCAAAAACAGTGGGTCTCGATCACTGACTATCGAGCGTGGCGTTCCATGCAGTCGCGTAACTTCTTTGGCAAACAGTTCTGCTACCTTCTTAGCCGTATATGGGTGTCTCAATACCAGAAAATGCCCATATTTGGAAAGTCGATCGACCACTACCATGATGACATCGTAACCCCCTGATTTTGGTAAACCGGTGATGAAATCCATAGCAATATCCTCCCATATGACAATAGGAATCGGTAATGGTTGCAACAGCCCTCCTGGCGAAGTAGCCTGGTACTTTTGCCTTTGGCAGATTTCACACTCCGCCACATATCTATAAATGTCCTTCATTCCACTCCAATACACATTATCCGCCAGTCTTCTATAAGTTCGGAAAGCTCCAGAATGGCCCCCTATGGGAGTATCGTGAAACTCTCGCATGAAGGTTTTTGTCCATTCCAGTAATGACGGAATGACTAACCTATGTTTATGCATTAGTAGTTTACCACACATCTGAAAGCCTGGGTGCGCTAAAGGATCCTTCTCTAAGTCTTGTATTACCACACCCCATCTCGGATCCTCCCTGATGGCCTTTACCAACTGTTCTTGCTCTCCCCACACTGGTATGCTTACAACCAGTAACTCCTCCTCATCCTGCACTCTAGATAAAGCGTCCGCTGCTCCATTCTCTCGGCCCGACTTATATATCACCTCAAAGTCATACCCCATCAGTTTAACCATCCAATCTTGCTGATCAGCGCTATATGCCTTCTGCTGCAGGATATGCCGTAGGCTCTTCTGGTCAGTGTACACCTTGAATTTTCTCCCTAGTAAATAGGGTCTCCAACGTTGAATCGCTAATACTAGCGCCATTAATTCTTTCTCGTATGTTGATTTGGCTAAAGCTCTGTCTTTCAAGGCTTTGCTAAAATAAGCCAGAGGTCTCCGATTTTGCATCAACACGGCACCGATACCCTGCCCCGAAGCGTCACACTCAATTTCAAATTCTTGTGTAAAATCAGGGGTACCCAACACTGGTGTGGTAGTTAACTTCCGTTTTAGCTCTTCAAATGCCGCTTGGGTTTCTTCATTCCATTCGAATTTACCCTTCTTTAGTAACTCAGTTAAAGGTTTAGCGATCTTGCCATAATCTTTAACAAACCGACGATAATACCCCGTTAACCCCAGGAACCCTCGCACTGCCTTCACGGTCTCAGGTTTCGGCCACTGTACCACGCTCTGAATTTTGTCTCCATCCACTGCCACTCCTTCGTGGCTGATCTCGTGACCAAGATACTTAATTGATCCCTGCCCAAAGTGGCATTTTTTTGCATTAGCCACCAAGTGATGATTTTCCAGGGTCTGTAGTACAATTCTCAAATGATCCAAATGTTGTTCCCAACTCCCACTGTAGATTAGAATATCGTCAAAAAAGACGAGGACAAACCGCCGCAAGGGCGGAAAGTGTTATTCATAGTAGCTTGGAACGTTGCTGGAGCATTGATCAGTCCAAACGGCATTACCACAATCTCGTAATGGCCCTCATGAGTCCGGAAGGCTGTTTTAGCTATATCTTCCTCCTTCACCCGAATTTGATGGTACCCCGATTGTAAATCAATTTTGGAAAAAAATCTTGCCCCGTGAATTTCATCCAGGAGTTCTTCTATCAATGGAATAGGATACTTGTCGGGTATCGTAATCTCGTTCAATGCGCGATAGTCAACACAGAACCTCCAACTCCCATCCTTCTTCTTAACCAAAATAACAGGACTAGAATATGGTGAATTACTCAGTTGGATTATACCCGAAACCAACATCTCTCCCACCAACCTCTCAATTTCATCCTTTTGATGATGTGCATACCTATAGGGTCTTACTTTGACGGGCCCCGATCCTTCCTTCATGATGATTGCGTGATCAGTCTCTCTTTTTGGAGGAAGAGATCCTCGTTCACGGAAAACACTCGGAAAGGCTTTTAAGAGACTATCTAACTCCTTCAGCTGGGCTTCTGTTTTGTCCTCCTTGGCACGGTCTTCTTCGTTTTCCCAATTCCAGAATAACACCCCTTGAAACTCAATCTCGGTCAACTTCAGTATAGACTTTAAGGATACCGGCGAACGACATAACATTGGATCTCCTTCAATCAGAAACTGCTGGCCTCCTTGCTGAATCTTCATTGTCATTTTTCTCCAGTCCACCTTCACTTCACCCAAAGTTTCCAACCAAGACACCCCTAAAATTAGATCCACGCCGCCGAGCCCGAATAGGTACCCATCCACTTTTACCTCAACATTCCCTAAACTCACCTCCATCTCCTTACATATTCCCTGTGAAATCGTGCAATGTCCATCTCCCAGACAAACCCCAAACTCAGGAGTATCAACCAATTTTAAATCCAACCTCTCGGTCAATGCCTTGGATACAAAATTATGGCTAGCCCCACTATCGATCATTACTACTATTGGCACGCCCATAATCAGCCCTCGTAACTTCATGGTTCAAGGATGTGTCATTCCACCAATTGAGAACATGGGTAGGTCTAAAATAGGTTCCTGCCCCCTCAACTCATGCCCCTGGACTTGGGTGATCTCCTCTGTGGCTTCCTCTACTGTCATTCCGCCTTCTCCTTCCGTCAACCCTTCATCTTCTGCCAAGATAGTGACACGTAAAGTGCTAACCGCACACTTGTGCAGAGGAGTGTACGGCTGATCGCACCTAAAGCATAACCCTCTTTCTCGTTTGTTAACATACTCTTGATAAGACAAGTTGCAATAACCACGGCGAGGATTGCTCCCAGGCCCTCTGTTGGCGACGCTGTTGGTGGTTCCTTGAAAGCCTGTAGATCTGTTTGAACTGTAACTTGATTGCTCTTGTTGTCCTCAATCTCGTCTAGAAGGTGCTATGGGTGGAGTTGGTAGAGTTCGATTGGGTCCTTTTGTGTTTAATGCATTCATACTATTATTGGGCTTATATCCTGCCATATTGGGCCTGTTTGGAATACTATGGTTTAGCCCTAGGTTGTCATTGGCACGTGCCCAACTTGAGGGGCTCATCCCTTTCACGTACCCTGGCCCCTGCTTCTGTTTTTCCTCTTGCATCTCTTCTTCTAGCATTCGTGCCAAATCTATGGCCCTCAATACATCTCGTGGCTCAAAAACCCTCACTCTCCTTCGAATCCGATCGTTCAACCCATTTAAAAAGTACCCCAAGTATTGCTCTTTAGGTAACTCTGGTACGTGAGACACTAGTCTCTCAAAACGCTCAATATACTCTTCAACATACCCATCTTGTTTCAGAGCTGCCAAGAACTCAAAAGGGTTGGAGCTACTCCTCTCTGCATATCTTTTGAATATTTCGGTGGTGAGTATCTCCCAGGCTAGCAATGGTATCTTCTTCCTCAACCATCGGAACCAATGAATGGCATTACCCTCCATACTCACCATGGCTAGTGGGATCTTCATTTCCCCTCTTGTTCGATTCACTTCGAAAAACTGTTCTGCTCGGGACACCCATCCCACAGGATCACCTCCGTCGAAATAGGGAAGCTCTACTCGCTTAAGCATCATCCTGCGCTCATTTTCCTCTTCTTCACAATGATTGGTGACGATCGGAATTTGTTCTTGAGGAACACTGTGTACGTTTTCCTGTTGCTGCAACTCGTGCTCTATGTGAATGGTTGGGTTTCTGTTTCCAGATCCCCCTTCCTCTGGAACAGGGGCTTTACCTTTCATCCATTGCTTCATGAATCCACGTATCTCCTCTACCACTTCCAACCTTTGATTTAGATTTTCCACCACCTTAAGGTTATCCTTAACCCCATTGAATTCTGCATTCATCGCCTGCAACCCCATGGTAAGTTGCTCCACATTCCTACTCATCTCCCTCATGTCAACTTCAATCCTTCCCACGTTTCTTTCCAGGGCTTCTACCCTAGATTCTGATCGAGTGGTGGACATTTTTTTATCCAGCAGGTCGGACCAATTTGTTACGAACTGAAGATGATAACAAATATAACAAGAGAAATTAACAGGACAATCAATGGACACACAGAAATTGACAAACAAATGGTAGTTAAGAAAAGAAAGAATAACTCTGATTGTACTATATAATTAGAGAAAAACGATTACAGTAGTTAAATTGCTCACAGAAATTGACAAACAAATGGTAGTTAAGAAAAGAAAGAATAACTCTGATTGTACTATATAACTAGAGAAAAACGATTATAGTAGTTAAATTGCCAAGAAGATAACACCCTCTCCCAGCCACCAGCTCACCCTGGTTTCCACCCAAATGGTTGTTCCTCACAACAATACAAAAGATGCCCCTCCTACATAACTAATTCCTATTTATATTTTTACCACCACACGCCCAACGCTCAATATTCTCTCCCCTATTCTCCCCACACGTCAGCATTCCTCTAACAAACTAACGATTGTCATGCCCCTTCATTCCCTCAAGTCCTTTCTTCCTTCTTCTCACAAAAACTTGCTGGAACCTAGACTTGTGCATTTGGGCTGGATCTTCTTGTCTTCTCTCCAGGTCCACAGCAGGCCCATTAGAATTCAGTTCCTCGTCCCTAACACAATGCTTCGTCAAGAAAGAACATATGTATGCTGTATTGTCTTGGCAACTTGAACACAAGTGTCGTTTGTCAGACTAATTATACCATCTGTTTTGAATTAGTTCATTATCTTACTCCCTAGTGATTTGTCACATGGTTTAGATATTGTAGGCTTTTTAACTTCCTCACGTGTATTCATTTTGGGATAATAGTTGTATTCCCATCTTGTCCATCTCAAGCGATATTGCATTCATCTGTTGGATGATGAGATGGATTAATAAGAAATTTTACAAGTTATGAAATTGACTACTCAATTGATGAATATCACCTCTATACTTGGATGAAATATTGGGATGGCACTGGCTGACCCAGCTTAGGCCCATACCTCAAAAAATCAGCCCATGTTCATGTAAAATATTATCTTTCAATTTTTAGTGCGGTGCAATTGATCAAGAGAAAATAAGATTGTGCTTTTAGACTTCGAATGCTCTAAGTCGCGTTTTAAACCCATAAACCTGATTTTATTAGAGAAAATTCATTAAGGGTCTGTTCTTATATCTCTACAATTTTGTTACACTTAAATGTGCTTTACTCTCCCTTCTTCATCTGTTTCTTTGATATGAGTTTCACGAATATATGCTAATAAATCATGAATTCAAATGCGAGATAAATGGATGAATGATAATATGGTTGTATATATAGAAAATGGTTTATTTAGGTGTATTTAGTAGCATTATAATGATGCTATCTTATAATGTTTTCAAAATAAGAAACTGGGTCGATATCGACTATATATGTATTAACAATATTCTTTAGATATTTCAATTTTAGTATTACTTGCCAGTTTCTAAATTTGATTAGAGATCATTCAATACGATTTTAACCTGATGTATATTGAGTGTAGCTCAAACTGAAGAATTTTTGTGATCAGTCTTGTTGCAGAAGGCTCTGGATCCACCAGATCCTGAAGTTGTTGGAGATGCGCTGAATTTGCTTGTTCATGTGCGTGCACTTGAGAAAACATCTCCAAGAGGTCGGTATGAGCCTACATTTTATGGACGGTTGCTGGCCAGTTTCTCCCTATCTTTTGATGCTTCTGTGCTTGTACTCAAGTTTGGGGAAATTGGAATGTTGCGCGAAGGCATTCTACTCGGTATATTGATGGATACACAACCTCTACCCATTCTTCATCCTTTCGGGGATGACACTTTGGTATTTTTCTTATTTAATAAATGAACTCTACCATTTGTCAAAGCACTTAGTTGTTTAATTGATCTCTCTATGTTAAACTAGTATTTTACTTCAGTTTGCAGAGTACACATGTTGCTACTTTGGCGGAGATGGTAACGACAAAATCCTTACTGGTCGAAAGGAGATGGTGATCATGGGAAACTTTTGTGCCTTTCAGTTTTGGCAACATGTTTTCAAGGTAGTGTAACATGTTTTCTCTTTTATGTTTGGAGATTTCCCTTTTAGTTGAATTTTTAATTTGAAATTACTTTTTTTCTGAAGGATAAACTACGTCTTGACCACCTGAAACAATTTATAAAGCCTGAAGAAATGAAAGCTGCAACATCATTGCTTCCCAAAATTGAAGAAGAATGGTGTTCTCTCCATCATCTAGTGCAGTCTTCACTACATAACGTCTATGAATTGTGTAAGGATTTGTAATGTTATTCTTGATATTTTCTATTTTGGTTGAAATAATTATGCAATTTTTAGGTAGATCATGTTTATGAAAAATCTTCAATATAACTGCGTTAGTATTGTTTTCTCTTTCCTGCAGTATCTTAACAAGGTTAATTATCTTCCATTTCAGATGAGGATATACTAAATGCAGTGCACAGGTTTCGGCCCAAATTCCTGGGTACATCCGATGGTCGTCCAACCTACTATGATCCTTACGAATTTGAACATACGTGCCTTTTGAATAGTGACCCACCTGGAGGGAGAGGACCATTTGCTGCAGAGGATGAGCACCTTGAGCCATATTTTGAATCAAAAAAATGTGTGGCTGTACCATTTGTTGCTTCCAATCAATTTCAGTCCAAAAACTTGGCTGAAAAGTTGGCTAGCATTATTAAAGAGGTATGGGTTTTTCATGCCTTGTGTACATTATTGTTGATTTAGTGTTGAACTTTTCTTGTATTTTGCAACAGATAAGAGTTCAGTATGTGGAAGAAGTATCTGGTAATCAGGGTGAAGCTGTTAATGATTCTCATGTCCCTGGGGAAGCTCCTTTATGTGTCTATTTCATCAATGGATCTTGCAATAGGGGTAGTGGTTGTCCTTTTTCTCACTCGCTTCAAGCAAAAAGGCCTGCTTGCAAATTTTTTTTCTCTTTACAGGTATCTTCGTTTGGTTATATTATCTTAACAGGAATCCTCACTTGGTAAATTGAATTTATTCTCTGAAAGTGTTTATTTACTCTTTTAAAAGAGATGGTTGATATATGTTGTTGAATTTTGTGTGTCACCTGAAAACTAGACCTACTGAAAATACATCATGTCTGGAATCCAACCTAAGGCTGCATTAGAGGGTTGGTAGTTAATGTTTTAAAATAACACTCCTTGCCTTTGCTGGGGCATGATTGGCAAATGGTAAATATTTTGCATAATGTCTGTCTTCTTCAAGTTAATATACCTAAACTTTGTTGCAAGTAAGATGGTAATTAATCTGACTTGTTTTTGTACTCACAGTTCAACATGAATTCTCTTGTACTTTTTAACTCTTAATTAGTATCTGCTGGTTTAAAGTTCAATAAGTTTTCTGTTGCAAGCAGTCACTAAAAAAGATAACGTTAGTGTGTGGTTGAAACTGCTTTAGCAGTTTTCTGTGCGTGCAACCCAAAAGAATAATGTTGCTCCCGTCATGTATTTAAGGATTGTGAATCAAACATTATTGTAGTTTTCTGACCACAAGCCTGTTATTACTGAAAACGCAGTTATTTCATATTTTAGAATAATGCTTCCAACATCTGTTTAACTATTTTACCGGTTCTAAAATGGTGGATAATTTAGTTAAGATGAGACCAATAAAAGTCTTAGAATACCTTTTTTTTAATGAAGAATATCTTAGTTTCTATGATTACTGGTTCTAAATTGTTTTTTGTTTTATCGTTTCATTTAATAATAAATACATAGCTTAAATTTTGCACTAAGTTTGATTTTGTCCTTGGGGTGTATATTTTTTTAATTGTGCAAAGGATTTGCAGGGTTGTCGAAATGGAGACTCATGCGTCTTTTCTCATGATTTGGGACAACCCGATTTGTCTTTAAGCTCATCTACATGCCTCCCAGAAGACGGAGTTGCCAATGCTGCATCCCTTCTGCGATTTTTTCCCACATCTTCAGGTGGATCCATTCTTTTATTGGATGACACAGATATGCATTTCTCCGCGAATCTTGCTTGCCTTTATGATCCATCAAGAATAATTTCCACCACATCTTTATCGGACACCTTTATAAGTGACCCATCATTGGAAGGTATTAGTATTCTATGGGGCCTCCATCACCCATTTGAGACTATCATTTCTGAAGCTGGGGACAATCCAATCCCGTGGAAAGAAGTTAAGTGTGTTTTATGGTTTCCTAGGCTTGAAAGCGATAGTGAAAATTTGGAAAGACAGAGAACTCTCCTGCAGAAATTTTTTGAGCATCTAGCCATCAGGATATCGGCCAATGCCTTGTACGAAGTTCAGGTTATCCTGACCATGAACAATATCAAATTTTCACAGCTACAGGTTATTGTTGTTGCCCTCAAGTAAATCAATTTTGCTTTGATAACAACATGAAGTACTAATGAGTAATCAGTTCCACTTGACAACTAATCAGTTCCAGTTTGCAATTTTGCCGTTTGTATGGTTTATTTATGTACTTGGTTTCTTTGTTCAAGTAGCATCATCTGTGCTGGTTGAGAGATCAAAAGCTGTTGCATGTTCTGATTCGGCTACCTATGAGTTGTTTTGGTCTTGTTTTCCATATTCAAGTTTTCTGCTTTTGTTTTCAGGTTGAAAAGTTAGCAAGGGATAGCTTCTTCTTCCTAACAGAGTCCTTTCCGTTCGATGAAATGAGCTTCGGGGAGTTGTCAGATACAGTCGATACCAAGAGGCCAATGTTGGTTTCAAGGGCCATCTCCTATGTCTTCGACTTTCACCCACTGAGTGATATTCAGTTTGGCGACTATGCTGCCATTCTTCGCAAATGTCTGCATGACAATTAGAGAATAGGAAGACAGTTTCGGGTGCGTTTATTTTCCTCAGTTCATTCTCGGTTTCCAGAATTTGATATTAAACATCACTAGTATGGAGATGAAATGCTGATTTTTGGTTTTGGAAGTTTCTACTATGAAAGTAATGTCATATGATGATGATCTTGTCTGTTACAAGTTTCTTTTATTGTGTGGTCTTTCTATTTCAAGCATCGTCGAGCTTTCAAGAAAACGTTTATCATTATCGTTTTTATTTTTATTGTGAAGAAGGT
This sequence comes from Zanthoxylum bungeanum, assembly GCA_019454045.1. Classification (NCBI taxonomy): domain Eukaryota; kingdom Viridiplantae; phylum Streptophyta; class Magnoliopsida; order Sapindales; family Rutaceae; genus Zanthoxylum; species Zanthoxylum bungeanum. The sequence continues at coordinate 164,960 of SKCR01032035.1, forward strand.
GCATTTGGTACACTGTATAGCATTATAGCATTAGGCTGCATTAAATATGCAATATTTAATATATATTAATATTATGTTAATATTATACAATATTTGGTGATATATTGTACTGTATTATATTAACGTTGTATAGTGTTTGGTGTTGCATTGTATTATATTAATTTTTTGTTATTTAATTAATATTATATATTTAGAAAAATAAATATTAATATGATAACCTAAAAAATATTTAATGTAATCGAAATTTATAATTTTTTACATCAAAGTTCTTTCAAGTGAATGTAAAATATACCATTATTTTTATTCAGTTTTCCTTCTCACTTCTCAACCCAAAAAATAAACAAAAGTAAGCAACACATAAATTTGAATTAGCACCAAAGTCATATTCGAATCACCTGAAATTCGTCAACCCCAAATTCAAAAATCAAACAATATAAAATAAAACTAAAAAATTCGTAAAAATTTAATTTGTTGTAAACCCAACCTGATGATTCATAAATCAAACCCTCAAATTCAGACATCAGTGATGGATTAGTTCTTACAATTTTCATGTTGATCATTTTCCCAAATTCGGACCAGAACCGAATAAAAAATGTCTATATTTGCCATTTGACAAAGTTTTAACCACTTCTCATCACAAAAAAAAAATCAGCCCGTTTAGTAGTATAAAAACAGCACTATTCATTATCCCATTTTCACACTACATCTTCCATTTTTCTCATGCACAAGCTCTCTCTCCAAATCTAGTAACCTTCTAGTCCTCTTTTACTTTAATTTTGAATTATGGCATGACATTTTTCATTCTCAAATTCGTATAAAGTGAACCCTAAGTTTAAGATTAGTTAAAAATTTCATGTTTAAGCATAGGAAAGTTGTTGTCTATGTATTTCATGATAGTATAACATGGTTCAAGTATTTATTGATGAAGTTGCACAATTTTTACACCATAAATTTATATAGAAACTAGACATAATAAGAAACAATATAATTGGAAACCAGAATATTTCAAGATTGTAAAAACAAAATAAAAACAAGATTGTAAAAAAAAAAAAAAAAAAAAAAAAAAAAAAAAAAAAAGAAGAAACAGGCCATTACTAAATCAAAAAGACTTGATTACAAAAACTCTCTGCATATAGGCATCTTCACAAAGTGCCAAACTCCGGGATACCCCTGAGAAGTGACTTCATTGATCAATAAATTACACCATACCAAATTGGAAAGGTACTAAACTTCCACATCCTCAGCATCTTCCTCGCTACCTTCAACCTCCTCCTCACTTTCTTCGACAGCTTCCTGATTTTCATGCTTGCTATTGTCTTGCTTTTTCTTGTCACCAACAGGTCCTACAGAAAACAAAGTTCAAAGACAAAAAAAGAATGGTGATATTAGAGAGAATGTCTTCTCAATGTCTACTTTCAAGCATATTGATCATAAGCCTTCTCTCATATAGAAACAAAAAAAAAAAAAAACAAAATATGCAAAAGATATACATACCATATTCGTTGAAGATGACACTCCCAGAACACAGTCCTTCCTCAACCTTGATAAGTTGTAAACTCATTCTCGGTCCAATCTCTTGAAGCTTTACAGCACTTTTTGAAGAAGCTCGATTAACTCTACCAAGATCACTCGCCAGAGTCACAGTTGCTGCTTCATCATCAGCTTCACTTTCTGACCCATAACCAGCCCTTGAGAAAATTAAAGGAAAAATAACAGTGAGAACCAAAATAAATAATGAATACC
>SKCR01032036.1:0-201708 GCA_019454045.1 Zanthoxylum bungeanum
CACACTCAACCAAACAAACAAACAATCTCTCTCTTATCCATTTAATAGATATTTTGTAATTAAATAGATTCAACAATTAATAACAACAGTAGGAAATAAGTCCTCGTGGATCGATATTTTTATACTACTTGAACGATAGTGCGCTTGCGTTATACGTGTGTGTTTACGCCGGTCAGTGGGGCCCATGTTTAGCTAGGCTAGAGGGGTGAATATAAATACTTCGTAACCTTTACGGATGTGGTGATGAGTGGTATTTATATCACTTTTCCCACTCATTTGACCGAATATTTTGTATAGTTTCTCGAGTTTGTGAACGTTTTGATGTATTTTGTGTTATTTTACAGAAAAATAAAGTTTGGGAAGCATTGGAGACAATTTGGGGGCAAAATGGACAAAATTGGACAAAATGGCATATTTTGTCATTTCAAGTCGCGACGCTGAAGCCTTGCGCGTCGCGACGCCCAGCATGCGCCGGACTTGCTAACTTACGCCATGTTACACATGTCAAAATCTGATTGGTCAAAATTTGCTAACGTGCGCCGATCATGCTAACGTGCGCCGTGCCACGTGTCACCATCACAACGGTTCTGCTAACTTGCGCCGGACGCCACGTGTCAACATCTGATTGGACCAAACCAAGCGCGTGCCACGTGTCATCTCTCCATTGGACCGAATTATCGACGAATCAGGTGCTATCACAATCTGGCCACGTGTCGCTTCTTATTGGACCGCATCGCCAGCCAACCAGAGCGTGACACGTGTCACCAATTATTGTGCCGACAGCCGCGTGGTCAACCCCACGTGGACTCCAGTAACTGTTGCCAGCGTCGCGACGCTAGTGCAATTGCAGGCGTCGCGACGCTGACCACAAAAATTTGCCTATAAATTCCAGGTGCCAGATTCATTTTCTCCTCATGCTTTCCTTGGGAATTTTCTCCTGATTTTATAGGAAGCATCTATTTTTGTATATAAATATTATTTTAAATTTATGTATTTTAATTTTCAGTAGTAATAGTCTCTTCTTCTTCCCTTTCTTTAATGTTTTGTAGTTAATTTTCCGCTGGGGATAAGGTGAAGCTTTTATTATTTTAATTTAGATTAATCTCCCTTAAATATAATATGGAAATTATAATTCAAAATATAAAAGATTAATACCGCCTTAATGGCGGTTTTATTTTATTTGACATAATGTGGCACCGCCTATATGGCTGGTCTTTAGGTGACAGGTAATTACCGCCTATATGGCTGGTTTATGTTCAAATACTATTACCGCCTTTATGGCTGGTCGGACTTAATTTGACTTAATAAGAGAATACCGCCTTTATGGCTGGTCGGTAATATCATGTTTAATTTATGTATTATATTAAGGGAGATATCTAAATTATAAATAGTAAAAGTGGATCCCCAACCCCCAGTATTTTATTTTTATTCTAGGGAAGTGATGAAACACAATACACACACTTAATAATTGATTTTCTTTTTATGGGTAGTTCTTTAGTTTGTTTATTGAGTCTTAAGCTTAATGCGTCTTGTTAACTGGCAATTAATAAGATTGATAGGGTAAATCTAAAATGAACTAGACATAGGGATTTTAGGTTTCAGCCTTAGATTCAATAGCCCACGATCTTCCTTGAGGATAGATAACCCTTTAATAGATTTCCTTACAGGATAGGAATATACCTGTCGGGCGGGGGTAGCCATAATTGGAACTTAAACTTAATGAATCCAGGTAATGTGGTTGACATAGAATATGGTTCAATTTTGGGTTATACTGGGTATTTGCGTCTGACCATCGGAAGAGGCTTTTGCATATTTTCGTGTTCCAGGTTAGCAAACTAATTTAGTACACATAAATAAGAGAATCAATTCATCTTTTAACAGTATTGTGTGGAGTCACGACCCTAGATCTTTTGAGTCTTTTTATTTATTTTCCTTAGTATTTTCTTTTGTTTATTTTATTTTAATTAAGCAATTCCACATTCAACCAACCAAAGCAATCAATTCCTCTTCTCCCTATAATTAGATACCTGTAAATAAATAGATTCAATAATTATAACAACAGTAGGAATTAAGTCCTCGTGGGATCGATATTTTTATACTACTTGAACGATACGTGCGCTTGCGTTATACGCGTGTGTTTGCACCGGTCAAGTTTTTGGCGCCGTTGCCGGGGACTTATATTTCTTGAGTTATTAATTTTGAAGCTATCTAATTTACTTGTATCTAATTTTCTTTATTTATATTTGTAATTTTTATTTCTTTCTTTTATTTCAGGTGGTTGAACAATGGAACACTACTGGGAGATTGAGAGATTACGTGTTTTACAAGAAGATACACCCCAAATCTGGGAGCAACAGTCCGGTTTTCTGAGGCCTGTTGTACAGCCCAACGACTATCACTGGATGCCAGAACCAAACAATACTACATTTGCTCATCAGAACTCAATGTGGAGATGTGACATATGTAATGGTAACCACCCAAGCGATTATTGCGAGTACAACTACAATTCAGGGTGGCAGAGCTATCAAAATCATTCATGGTATGAAGAACCATCATATTTCACAGAACCACATTTTCCATCTTATCCACCATCTACCTATGATCTTCATCAACAACCAGAACCATCAGAGGAAGATCAGTTGCCAAACATGCTCGAAGATATTTTAAGAAACGAAAGAAAATTTGGATACAATGCTTGAAACAAGTCAGAATCAATTTGAAAGTATTCAGAGACAATCAGAATTCATTCAGAGGATGACAGATCAAATGAGACAATTCACAGAAAACCAGAACTACATACCTCAAGAACCATTTTCAGATGACACTGATGAAGCCTTCGAGTACCAACAATTCACATGACACTTTAGCAGAGAAGGAGGCTGAGCAGTATCAAGAACCAGAGGTATCAGTTCAGGAGCCCAACCATCAAAGTCTCGATTTGATTTTTATTATTCAGATTCTGACGAGGATGAAGCTGAAATATTTTTACCAACTGCATCAAAATTGAGGATGGAATTCTGTATCCTCAAAACGAAGATCTTGGAGATTGTTTTGCAATGATGTTTGAAGAAGATCTACCCGAGCCAATCAATTCACCCGAATCAGAGGATGAAGACCTAATGTCTGACTCATCTTTTCATCCTCAGGTGGAGCAAGAAGCAGAGCAAATGGAAGAGCAAATGTCTGAACTTATTGAAGATCCAGAGCATTCAGGCGAAACATCACTGTTTTGGGGAGTACAATCTAAAGATATCACCCAGAAGCTTGACAGAATGGAAATCCCATTCAAAGTCAAGCACTATACGAGACCTCCTGATTTTCTTTCTTTCTTTGCAGGAACCACTGGAGCAACAAGGAGCAAAAGGTGGCACAAGCACTAAATGGGACAAAATTCTTTTTGCCACTTTACCGTTGGAAGAGACCCTTCAAAAGCAACGCTCACGGGATTGTCTTTAATCGGACATCCAAAACGACGCTGAAACCTCATTGACAGATGGATTTCAGTCACGTCTGGCTGTGAAGACGAAAAATTTAGCGCTAGCAGGGAGGCAACCCATGCAATTTTGTTGTAATTTTTGTTTTCATATTTTGTGTATACATGTTGTAGAATTTTTAATTTTGTGTGTTGTTTTTTTGTAGGGAAAAGCACAAACGAAGCATTTTAAGACAGAAGGAATGGTGTTTGGCAATCATAAAGATGAGGGCTAATTCATTAGTGGTGGCTGAGTAAGGAATGGATTCTTGAGACGCATCCTGATGAATTTATATACCAAACGAGTGGCGTATTGCGTACACAATTCTGTTGCCTTAATTATTGCTTTGATTTGCTTTTCTTTTTGTTTTTATCTTTATTTTCGCCGACAAGATTTATACTTTTTGACTTTTTACGATTTATTTTAACGTTCATCTAATAATTGTCATTTGGCATATACTAGTGCAATTACTACTCACTCACCCATTTTCAGGTTCTATAAATTCAGCTCGTCATTTCTCTCTTCGACACATCCAAATACACATCCAAATAAGAGAGAGAAAATGGAAGCAACTTCACAGCAGTGAATCAAGCGTATTTGTGTTTTCTGTGGATCCAATTCTGGTAATAAACCAGAATTCATCGAGGCTGCAAAGGAATTGGGACGAGTCATAGCGGAAAGAAATATGCACCTAGTATATGGCGGTGGCAATCTGGGATTGATGGGAAGCATTTCAAAAGCCGTTCAGGATGGTGGCGGTCATGTTTTGGGAATCATTCCAAAACCTTTGGCGGACGAAAACTTAATCGGACAAACAAATGGAGATGAACGCATCGTATCTGGAATGCCCGAACAAATTCATGAAATGATCAATACTGCAGATGCGTTTATTGCGTTACCAGGAGGGCTTGGGACGTTTGAGGAAATGTTTACAGTAGCATCATGGGCGCACTTAAATATTCATCGGAAGCCCATTGGGTTACTTAACATTGAGTATTTCTTCGATTTTCTGTTTGTATTTCTTGCAGAAGCCAAAAGACATGAGTTCGTCACGAAATCAGTACATGATATCTTCCTGACTGCGACAAAGGCCGAAGAATTAATTGACCAAATCATAGCCTTTGAACCAAAACTCGATCCCATTCTCTCCAAGTTGGACTGGACAGACAACGATCGTGGTAAGAAGCGTAAACTGGACATAGATCTTAATCGGTAGTTCAACTAACCAGGTACGATTTTCTAAACTCTTCTTCTACTGTTTAAGACATTGGGGACAATGTCTCATTTAGGTTTGGGGGAGGGAATTAGTTGATCAGTACCTTGTTTTTAGTTTGTTGTTGCTTTTTATTTTTAGTCCTTAAATTTTTCGAAAAATACAAAAAAATTGAAAAATTTTCAAAAATTACAAAAAATATTTTGCGTTTTTGTGTTTTGACTAAAAATGTGAAATTGGTGAGAGATAGCTGAGTAAGGAGTTCCCACTCCTGATAAGTATCTCAAACATTTATTCGGAACAAGTTAATTTTTGTTTATTTCATTTTAAATTATTTAATTTGTAAATTCTCCTTAAAACTGACTAAAATGGATCTTCATATGCTCAGTTGACAGGTATTATCAACATACATAGTAACATACGGACATGAGCTGTAATTGAAAAGTTTGTAATATTCAGTGCTCTAGTTTAATTGGAGGAAGCATCTCTAAATAGCAATGGAGTAAAAAAAAAAACTGAGATCTGAGTTATTAAGTCTGTAAGGGTGTTTTAACACCTAGTGCCCTAAAACCAACTGGTTTGGGAGTCACTGGCCCAAAGCTCATTACATGGATCGAAGATGCTGTAAAAAATTATATATCTGAAGTCTGAGTAATTAAGTCTGTAGGGGTGTCTTGACACCTGGTGCCCTAAAGCCAACTGGTTTGGGAGCCACCGACCCAAAGCTCGCTACATAGACGGAAGGTATTGTATATAAATAAAAAGTCAAAATTCAGAAAAATCAAAGAAAAAATCAGAAAATTTCGAAAAATATTCCATTGCTACAAAAAGGTTTGAAATCTGATGGAACTTTAAGACAAAAATATTACCCTCTTATCAACTACACTTGTGACTGTTGTGAGCAAAAATGAGTTGATTAATATTTTGTTAGCTGTGTATATGGAGAATGGTAAATATAATCGGAGAATTTACTTATTCGGTAATTTAGAAAGAAACAAAACAACTAGTAACTTGGAGTAGAAGTTTCACCTGATTAGTCACTAACTTCTTTATTCTCTTTTCTCTTGTCTTTTTGCTTTTGTGTGCATTAGTTTTAACTAACTTCTTACATTTGAAAAACGTTTGTGGGTATCGTTGCTGTAAGCCCTTACGAGACTATAATTCGTCCACTAGGGACACCTAGGGGTTTAAAGGCTTGTTGCATACGCTAAATGGAACCGTGATCCCTACGAAAGTGGCTTAGTTAATTTTATTTTCATGTTATTTTATTTTATGTTTTGCTTGAGGACTAGCAAAATGTTAGGTTTGGGGGTGTGATGAGTGGTATTTATATCACTTTTTCCCACTCATTTGACCTAATATTTCATATAGTTTCTCGAGTTTTGTGAACGTTTTGATGTATTTTGTGTTATTTTACAGAAAAATAAAGTTTGGGAAGCATTGGAGATAATTTGGGGCAAAATGGACAAAATTGGACAAAAGGGCATTTTCGTCATTTCAGAGTTGCGACGCTGAAGCCTTGCGCGTCGTGACACCCAGCAAGCGCCGGACGTGCTAACTTACGCAATGTGACACGTGTCAAAATCTGATTGGTCAAAATTTGCTAACGTGCGCCGTGCCACGTGTCACCATCACAACGGTTCTGCTAACTTACGCCGGACGCCACGTGTCAACATCTGATTGGACCAAACCAAGCGTGTGCCACGTGTCATCTCGCCATTGGACCAAATTATCGACGAATCATGTGCTTCCACGTGTCAAGCCACCATTGGACCGAAAATCCCGCCTATCACAAACTGCCACGTGTCGCCTTCTTATTGGACCGCATCGCCAGCCAACCAGAGCGTGACACATGTCACCAATTATTGTGCCGACAGCCGCGTGGTCAACCCCGCGTGGACTCCAGTAACTGTTGCCAGCGTCGCGACGCTAGTGCAATTGCAGCGTCGCGACGCTGACCCAAAATTTGCCTATAAATTCCAGGTGCCAGATTCAGTTTCTCCTCATGCTTTCCTTGGAGAATTTTCTCTGATTTTATAGGAAGCATCTATTTTTGTATATAAATATTATTTTAAATTTATGTATTTTAATTTTAGTAGTAATAGATCTCTTATTCTACCTTTCTTTAATGTTTTGTAGTTAATTTTCCGCTGGGGATAAGGTGAATCTTTTATTATTTTAATTTAGATTAATCTCCCTTAAATATAATATGGAAATTATAATTCAAAATATAAAAGATTACGGCCGTAATGGCTAGTTTTATTTATTTGACATAATGTGGCACCGCCTATATGGCTGGTCTTTAGGTGACAGGTAATTACCCACCGCCTATATGGCTGGTTTATGTTCAAATACTATTACCGCCTTTATGGCTGGTCGGACTTAATTTGACTTAATAAGGAACACCCGCCTTTATGTCTGGTCGGTATTATCATGTTTAATTTATGTATTATATTACGGGAGATATCTAAATTATAAATAGTAAAAGTGGATCCCCAACCCCCAGCATTTTATTTTTATTCTAGGGAAGTGATGAAACACAATACACACACTTAATAATTGATTTTCTTTTTATGGGTAGTTCTTTAGTTTGTTTATTGAGTCTTAAGCTTAATGCTTCTTGTTAACTGGCAATTAATAAGATTGATAGGGTAAATCTAAAATGAACTAGACATATGGATTTTAGGTTTCAGCCTTAGATTCAATAGCCCACGATCTTCCTTGAGGATAGATAACCCTTTAATAGATTTCCTTACAGGATAGGAATATACCTGTCGGGCGGGGGTAGCCATAATTGGAACTTGGTCTTAATGAATCCATGCAATGTGGTTGACATAGAAATATGGTTCAATTGGGTTATACTGGGTATTTGCGTCTGACCATCGGAAGAGGCTTTTGCATATTTTCGTGTTCCAGGTTAGCAAACTAATTTAGTACACATAAATAAGAGAATCAATTCATCTTTTTAACAGTATTGTGTGGAGTCACGGCCCTAGATCTTTTGAGTCTTTTTATTTATTTTCCTTAGTATTTTCTCTTGTTTATTTTATTTTAATTAAGTAATTCCACATTCAACCAACCAAAGTAATCAATTCTCTTCTCCCTATAATTAGATACCTGTAAATAAATAGATTCAATAATTAATAATAACAGTAGGAATTAAGTCCTCGTGGGATCGATATTTTTATACTACTTGAACGATATGTGCGTTTGCGTTATACGCGTGTGTTTGCACCGGTCAATGTGGCATCGCATTACGGTTATGTGTATCTTATGAACACAAGTCAGAAACTTTTGAGTAATTCAAAGAGTTTCGACACGAAGTAAGAAATCAGACCGGTAAAAGTATTAAAAATATTACGGTCGGACCATAATATAAAATACTTAAACATATGAGTTTCAAGATTACTTGAAAGAGTATGATATTCTTTCACAGTGGACTCCTCCCTCCTCCCGGGACACCTCAATTTGACGGTGTGTCCAAATAGAGAAACCGAACTTTGTTGGACATGGTAAGGTTAATGATGAGTCGCTCTGAGCTACAAATTTCCTTCTGAGGATACACATTAAATAATGCAATACTTATTTTGAATAAGGTTCCATGAAAATCTGTTAGACAGACTTCATATTAGATATGAACAGGAAAGAAACCGGGTTTCTCATTCCTGAAGATTTGGGAATACTGGGCATACTCTAAACGTTTGGATGATACCAAACTAGAACCCAAATCAAATGAGTGCCTATTTGTAGGTTGTCATAGGGAAACCAAAGTATAGTACTTATACAACTCACAAGAGAACAATATAATTGTTGCTTTCCATGCGGCTTTCCTAAGAGGAATTCCTATATGCAATGATAAGTGGGAGGAAAGTTAAACTCGATGAAAATCGGAGTAATACTGTTCCAGGCACCGAGTCCTCACGGAACACCAACAGTTCATCAGGGATGAAACTGTACCAATAATCTTCGAATACACAAGAACCACGTAGGTCGGAGAGAGTCAGAAAATAACCTGGGAGGTATGGGTTTCTGATCCCACCTCATGTAGATATCAATCATATTGAGGAAGACGAACCAGCTACGTATGAGGAAGTGATACAAGGTATCGACTTATTTTATGGCAAAGTGCCATGAAGTCCGAAATGGATTCAATTTATATCAACTAAGTTTGGACACTCGTTGATGTACCAGAAGGCATTGTGCCTACTGATACTAAATATGTTTTCAAGGAAGACATACATGGATGGCAACATACAAATGTACACAACTAGGCTTGTACAGAAAAGGTATCGTCAACGACATAGTGTCGACTACGATGAAATTTTTTCACCTGTTGCCATGATTAAATCTATTTGGATAATGCTTGCTAATACTGCATATTTCATTTATGAAATATGGCACATGGACGTCAAAACTGTTTTCCTTAACGGAAACCTTTTGGAGGATGTTTACAATATCCTAACGGTTTTGTCATGCCGAAACATGCAAAAAAGATTTGCAAGTTAATTCGATCCATTTATGGATTGAAGCAAGCATAGCGTTCTTGGAACCAACGTTTTGATGTGATCATAATGGTATATGATTTCATTCAAAACGAATATGATTCTTGTGTATATAAGAAGGTTAGTGGGAGCGCACTCACAATGAATGTCCTATAAGTTGATGATGTATTTCTTCTTAGCAATAACATTCCCATAATATAATCGGTGAAAGCTTGGCATTCATTAAAATTCTCCATGAAATACCTGGGAGAAGCATGTTTTATTCTAGGAATAAAGATCTATTGGGATAGATATAGAAAGTAGCTGACAACCCTCCCAAAGCTCGTACATTTTTGAAATGTATATGACCTGATGTCTCATATACTTTGAGCATATGTAGACGCTATAAGGCCAATCCAGGTGATGGTCACTGGATTGATGTAAAGAACATCCTTGAGTATCTTGGATGAACTAAGGATGCTTTCTGGGAATATGGGGAAATGAGAACTTGAGGTGACTAGGTTCACCGCTGCAAGTTTCCAAACCGACAAAGACGACTTTAAGTCGCAATAAGGGTACATATTTAGTTTGAATAACGGAACAGTGAGCTGGAAATCTTCCAAGCAAGATACTATTGCCGAATAAATAATAAAAGCGGAACATTGCAGCAGCTGAGGCAGCAAAAGAAGCATTTTGGATCTATATAATCCTAAATGGATTAGGTGTAGTTCTGTTAGCAGCTGAGCTGGGCTACAACATAGGCTAAGGAACCGCGGTCTCATCAACGATCCAAGTATATACTTCGACTATTTCATATGATTCGTTAGATCATACATCGTGGCGATGTGATGATCGAATAAAACGCATCAGATGATAACATTGCAAATCCGCTGAAGAAAACTGTTTCTCAGCAGAATTTTGAGCGACCCGTACATAGTTCAGGTGTAGGACACTTGAGTGATTGGCTATAGGCCAAGTGGGAGATTGTTTGGACAATTATGACCAATGGCATCATTATTTGTACAGAACATGATGTTGTTGTAAAAATTTACTATGTGACAAAGGAAATTGCTATTTTATCATTTGTAATTGGATTACCGGAATATATAAATGATAAAAATCCATATGATTAGTACCAGATTAATAAGATATGAGACAGTATTAATCCACGTAAGGTTTAATCATTATCGAGACTGGACATCGATAATGCGGAATAGACTAGTATTACACGTGTGCGTGTTATGGAAGTGTAACATCATAGTTCTCATATATTTGGGTATTGGATACTCATGCAAGTGTAATATGAGATTCTGTTTACCGATGGTACGGAAACAGTTTCGCTCTGGATAGACCCATCGGAATCCCATTGGTAGTATGACTATGTGTCTATGGGAATCCGAATCAGGGTAGGTGTATTTGGTCTTAACCTGAGACTTGCATTGCTAATACTTGCGACAATCAATATGCTTTGGTTCTGGTTGTTCGGGGCTTTAACAGGTTCTGTGTACGCCTTTTCTGGGTATACTGAGAATCGTAGTGTATTGGGTGTGATGACAAGATGGAAATATCACTTCAGTCATATGGAGATGATGATCACGCAGTGATACGGAACTTGTACTCTTAAGTACTGCAGTCATCGGGATACTATGACTAGGTCATGATTATCCGATTATAGAGACTAGTTACCAGAGATCCGATATATGCTTCGTACGGGGCAGACAAAATTCTAGCCCCAGGCCTAGCATGTGATATCCGATACTGGATCGTAATACCCAATACTACGTATACTACGCCTGGCAAAGATTATATATTCCTTTAAAGAATATTTCTGGAGAATTGGATAGGCACGGTGCTTTTCTATAAGCCAACCGTGTCTTGTAAATCGGTAAGAACGTGGTACCGGGTACGTACGTATTCGGATAGTCTGATGACCGTATTTACTACCAACATATCTAGGGATCTCTTGGGTCGCCTCCCAAAGATTCACCGATGATATTTGACTCGAACAATATTAATCTTGGATTAATTAAGAGAGAGAAAACTAATCTAGGATTAATTACGGCAAGAATTAATCTAGGATTAATTCGACTAGAAGAGAGAGAACGTGATTAATTTGGAATTAATCGGCAAAGTAAAATTAATAGTTAAATTGGATTTTACTATTTAATTTATTTATTTGGGCTAAAATAATATATTGGATATATTAAATGAAATCGGATTTCAAAGCGGAATTAAATTAGATTTTAATTCTACTGAACGAATTAATTTCGAATTAATTTGCAAGCGAATTTCGTAATATTTTGCTAGGCATTATTATTTAATAAATTAGATTTAATTAAGTCGCAAAGGAAAATTTGTTTAATTCAGAATTAAATGAACCCGGGCCCGAGCGAAGTTGCATGTTGGATTGTCCGACTTAAATTTGGAATTTGAAGTGGGGCCCACCAACTTACATCAATGTGTTTGACACTTGATAAATTTGGTGATTGGTTGAGTAAAAGCTTGGGATTGCTTTTTCTACACTCAAACAAATTCAACACACACCAACTTTATTTATAAAAGCAAGTCAAACTTTGGAAGTGAGGTGTGGTTACTATTCACAGCACTCAATTTCTCTCTTCTTCCTCATGAAGTCGTGAGCTCTCTCCCTCTCCCCCCATGGATTTTGTTGCAAAATTCAAGCATGGTAGCACATTAAGTAGTCAAATGAAGGTGATAGGGAGACTCACCCATGATTTTGGAACAACTAAGAGAGCTTGGATCTTCCATCATCCAAGAAAAAGTTTTGAACTCAACCGATCAATGTAAGTCCTCCGCAACTTATTTTTGATTTTATTCACACACGAATCACGCTTAGAGATCCCGTGGCATGTCTAGGACAATAATAATATTGCATCTTTGTAATCTTCATACATATCAATAAGTAACCCAATCACACCCTACGACTAACTTTGTGAATCAATGGAGGAGAATGTCAAGGTTACAAGATCCATGAATAAGATTTTGAACACTTCATATGATCGTTACTTAAGAGTTTCACATGCACATAGGATAAACATTCCATGTGAAACCTTCGGTGGTCATTTCGATGGACATGAACCAATCATGCACCTATATGATACACCAAGAGTTTAAAACCCACTAGTAGCCTATGAAATTGGCTATCCACTTAAAGGTGGATTGAATCTAGCATGCTCATCTCTCCGGTTTGTAAAGGTCTTACTTGTTCACAAACCTATGACAAAAATATTTATGAGTAAATATTCTCATCAAACATCAAATTCATTGTCTATTACTCTAATGACTTTATTATATATATTTATTCACACCACTCTGAATTGCATATTCAAGCTAATTCGGTCTTCAGGGATTAAATCTAGAAGTAATCTAAATGTTTTATCCTCCAAAACTGATGAATTTATATTTGTATCAATTTGTATGCTATGTGTTGGATTTCTATAAGGTCCCAAGGTCAAACAAGACATGAAATTATGTGTGAACGCATCAACGGAGGTAGCGGAATACTCACATTGATCGGTTGAGTCGATTTGGAGACAAATGAAGGCCAAAAACGTACTGCCTTTCACGCCCACTGCATGCAGTCCACTGCCCTGCAAAACAGAAAATTGGGTGAAGAAAACGAGCTCCAATCTTCGTCGGATAGATCCCGTCTCATGGGGGAACCTCCCTACCACCTTCGCAAGACTCGTAGTGTGCTAGCACTTCGGTTTCTCACCATGAAAACCAACCCTTGCTTCCCAAAGTCACGCCCAACCATTCAAAAACAGTGAGCAGAATGTGTTTTTGGGCGTGAGAGAGAAGAGAGAATTTGAGAGAGAAAAATGTGTTATATTGATTAAAATGATTTACCAAAAATCAATTTATATTTATGCCATAATTTATTAAATTAATAATAAATTTATGACACACCATGCAATGGCTTAGAGTGTCAAACACTCAAACTCCATGCAATACATTGAGTGCATTGTACACTATCTACATGCAAAACATTAGAATGACATGTGTCATGTGGGCCCCACACGTTTCCAAATGAAAGTGGGCCCACGTGCACTCACGCGTCGGGTTCGATATTTCCGAAATACCGAGCTTACGTCGCGACGTTAATTCAATCGAATTTAAATAAATAATTGCGCCTGGCGAAATTATTATTTACGTCGCTAACGAATTAATTCTGAATTAACTCGTTTGCCCGAATTAAAATCTAATTTTAATTCCGCGTCGAAATCTAATTTCATTTAATATATCGAATATATTAATTCATCGATTAATTCCAAATTAATCGTTCTCTCTCTTTAGACGACATTTTATCCCAGATAAAATATCTCCGTTATTAATCCTAGATTAATTTTCTCTCTCTCTATTATAATCCCAGATTATTCAAGAGTGCGAGTTGTGCGTCATCGGTGGATATCGGGAAGCGACCCATGAGATCCCCGGATAATCTGGCAGTAAATACGGTCGTCGGAGTATCCGAATCACGTACGTACCAAGTACTACGTTCTACCGATTTACGAGACAAGGTCGACTCCTAGCAAAGCACCAAGTCTTCCCAGGTTCTCCGGACATATTCATCAAAGAATATCTAGATCTGTATCAAGCGTAGTATACTAATGTATTGTGCATATTGGCCCAGTATCGGATAATCACGTGCTAGGGCTGGGGCTGGATAAGTGTCTGCCCCGTCCGAAACACATATCGGATGTCTGGTAACTAGTCTCTATAATCGGATATTCATGACCTGGTCATAATACACGATTGGATGCGCATCACTTTAAGAGCACTAATACCGTATCCTGCGTGACATCATCTCCATTATGACTGGAGTGACACTTCCATCTCGACATCACATCCAATACACTACGATTCCTGATAAACCCAGAAGAGGTGAACACAGAACCAGTTAAGATCCCCCACCACCAAAACCAAAGTTTATCGATTGTCGTAAGTATTAGCGATGTAAGTCTCAGGTTAAGACTATACACACCTACCTTGATTTCGGCCTCCCATAGACACCTAGTCATAATACCAATGGGATTCCGAAGGGTCTATCCAGAGCGAAGCTGTTTCCCGTACCATCGGTGAAACACGACCTCCTATCGCACTTGCACAAGTATCCAATACTTATATATATGAAACTATGCCGTTGTGCCCTCACAACGCGCACAAGTGCAATACTAGCCTATTCCGCATTATCGATGTCCAGTCTCGATAATACTACGGCTAGGGATATTTAATGATTAATCCTTCGTGGACTGATACTGTCTCATATCATCTCAATCCAGGAACTAATCATAGGGACCTCTCTTCATTTATATATCTAAGGTGATCTAATCACAAATGATGAGAGTGCATTTTCCTTTGTTACATAGTTAATTTGCTACAACAACACACAATGATCTGTGCAAATAGTGACGCTATGGGTCATTTTGTCCAACAATCTCCCACTTGGCACATTGCGAGTCACTCAAGTGTCCTACACCCGAACTATGTACGGTTCGCTCAAATTGCTGAGGAAAGGTTTTCGTCAGCGGATTTGTTCGATTATCGTTTGACGCGATTTATACGATCATCACATCGCCACGATGTATGATCCGAACGAATCAGATGATATAGAAGTATATATCTGGATCGTCGATGAGACCTTTAATTCCTTAGCCTGTGCTGACGCCTAGCTCAGCTGCTAACAGAACTATATCTAATCTAATTAGATTTATTTTCGACCCAAAAGACTTCTATTGCTGCCTCAGCTGCAGCAATAATCCGCGTTTGTTGTTTATTCGGCAACAGTTATCTTGCTTGGAAGATTTCCAGCTCACTGTCCCGTTATTCAAACTTTATAGTACCGCAGTATTTAATTGTTTGGAAACTTGCTGCAGTGATCCCAGTCACTTCAAGTTCTCCTTCTCCATAGTTTAAGATAGCATCTTTAGTTCTCAGAGATACTAACAGATGTTCTTAACTTCAATCCAGTGACTGTCACTTGGATTGACCTGATTGTGACTCCATATGCTTGAAGCGTATGAGACACCAATACAAGTACATTTTAAATGTACAATTTCCCAGAGAGTGTTAACAACTCCAAATCTATCCCAGTAGATCTTTATTCCTCTAATAAAGGTTGTTACTCCCCAGAATTCTACGGAGAATTTCTATTGAAAGCCAAGCTTTCAACAATAGCTTTATGGGAATTTCACTGTCAGTGCGCTCTCCCACTAACCTCCTTATATACACAAGAATTATTTCGTTTTGAGTCAAATCATAAACCATTATGATTATTTCAAAACGACAGTTCCAAGAACCTTATGCTTGCATCAATCCAAACATGGATCGAATAACCCGCAAACCTTGTTTGTCGGTTATACAAAATCGTCAGGATGTTGTAAACATCCTCCAAAAGGTTTCCTTTTCAGGAAAGCGATTTTGATTTGTAACTGACATATTTCATAAATGAAATATACAGTTATCAACAAGCATCTTCAAAATGGATTTACCATGGCAACAGGTAAAAGGTTGAACCGTTATTAACAAAATGTTGATAACGATACCTTTCCGTCGAAAGCATAGCTTTGCACGTTGGTATGTTGCCTTCCATGTATGTCTTCCTTGAAGACGTTTAATGTACCATAGGCACAACCTTGTGGTACAACAACTAGTATCCAAACATAGTTGTTATACATGGAATCCATTTCGGACTCATGGCACTTTGCCATAACAGGGAGTCGATACCTCGTATCACTTCCTCATAACGTAGTCGGATGGTACACCTCCATAAGATTGACATCTTTATGAGGTTAGATCAGAAACCCATACCCTAGGTTGTTTTCTGACTCTATCCGATCTACTAGTTTCTTGTGTATTTGAAGATTAATGGTATAGTTTCATCATAGATGAACTATTTGTGTTCCATTACGGACTTCGTGCCTTGAACAGTATTACTCCGATTTTCATCGAGTATCACTATCCTCCCACTGACCACTGCATATCGGTATTCCTCTCAGGAAAACCGCATGGTGAGCAACAATTACATTGTTCTCATGTGGGATTTACAAGTACTATACTTAAGGTTTCCCTTAAGATAACCTATATTGGCACTTATCCAATTTGGGTCCTTAGTTTGGTATCATCCAAACGCTATGCCTGGCATACCCAAATTATCAGGAATGAGAAACCTCGTTTCTTCCCTGTTCATATCCTATATGATATCTGTCAAACAGATTTATATGGAACCTTATTCTAAATAAGTTTTGCACTGTTAATACATATCCTGTTGAAGGAAATAGTAGCTCAGAGCGACTCGTGATAAACCTTATCATGTCCAACAAAAATTCGGTTTTTGGTTCGGACACACCGTCTAACTGACGTGTCTCGGGAGGAGTCCTCATCTGAAAGAATACCATACTCTTTCATGTACGTATGAAACTTACTGCTTAAGTATTTTCCATTACGGTATTACCGTGGCGGAATAATACTATAGCCGATCTGTTTGTCTACTTCGTGTCGAAACTCTAAAAGTTTCCGATTTGTGTTCTTCAAAAGAAACACATAACCACAACGTGATGTCACATCCGTTAAGGTCACGAAATATTCATGTTAACATATAGCCTAGCTAGATATGGCCCCACTTACTTCACCATGAATAGGGCTAACAGATCGGTGGCCCTTTTACTATTACCAAGTAAATAGTATTTTAGGTATTTAACCTAATAAACTAGATTCGTAGACCTTATTTGAATAGTCAAATCAGTCCTAGTACCCACTCTTCAAAAGTGTGGATATACGAGTCTTCTTTAATTGTGTCCTAGACAACAATGCCACAAATAAGTCTCTATTGATCAAATCAATTTGAGCTATTTATTTGTCATTTTATATGTTTGAGATTTTATTTATATTCAAAATATAAATTCTGTTATTTACATCCAATGTATTTATCTCAGTATCATCTTTATATATTGAAACACTTTAGTGTTCTAGAATATAAAGGTTTTATCCGCAATGGATTAAACACTGATATAGAGATAATGTCTCTAGTTAAACTAGTTACATTATAACATTTCCTAATTTAAGTACATACCCAAAGGGTAGTTCCTAAACTTAGGTATCTACGGTCGAAACAGCGACTTTCGTCCCGTTTCCGATTCGCAGAGAAATCTCGGCTTGAAGCCAGTATCCAGCTCACAGCGGATTCTGAACGTCAATACATATATTTTATGTACCACACTAAGTATTTAAAATTCAATTTCAATACTAGTAGTGAACATAACTTTGACAAATATTTTTAAAGTTAGAGCCTCGCCCTTTCTTTAATTCCTTCGTGTCTTCCATATCCAAATGGTAGTCACTTTGGGATATGTCAATTATCCTTTTCAATTTTCACAAAACCACTTGGGTTTTAGAATATCGAAATGATGTGCACCTTGTGCTACATGCCCAATTGCAAACTTTGACTTTTCTCCACTAGAATAGTCAATTAATTCTCCAAGAATTATTAATTGCAATTTAAATACTTTTAAATCTAAAGATAGATTTATTATAAGTATATTAATTAAGCACTAAAGTCATCATCACATAAATCTTCCAAAGACTTTATGCTCTACTATTTGCTTAATTATGGGCTTAGTCATAATAAGTTATTTTATCAAATAAATTAACCTATTATTAATTCCCAATTGAAAATTAAATCATTTAAAACATTTAATCCAAGGATTATATATTTTTAAATATTCAACCTTTCAATTCTTTACTTGATTTTAATAGTCCAACTATTTAATCAATTTTAATAAGGTACTATTTATTATAATGATTACAATAATCCAATTATTTAATCAACTATAATTTTAATATTGATTACTATAATCCCATTATAAATCAACTATCATTTAATTCAATTATATTGATTACTATAATCCAATTACAAAATCAACTATATATTGAATGAGTTTGTATATAGTCCAACTATATATATTTTTAAAACAACATAAAATATTAGTCCACTAATACTTTTGATTAATATGACGAGTAAAATAAAAATGAGCGTGTTTAGCGAGTAATTGAACGAATGTTGCAAATTCAATACTTGCCTCCCACTATTTTTCGTCGAGCCTCTAACCCTCTGTGGAGTACTCGGGAAACCGTGTTTCCTAGTGGGCTAGGATCCCGTTAAATAACACACAACCTGACTTTGGCCAATAAAAGCTGTATGCTATTTAACTAGGTAGATCTCTAGATCAATTGGATCTCATCCAATTCCTAGATCCGGTTAGGTGGACATCCAAGTCCGAAACATATGTATAATGTCAATGTATCCATACATTTTCCTAACCATATCCTCCGAATCATTAGGCCTTGGCTTTGGCCAAACACAAACCTAATGATTCCAGTTAAGCGGGACCCATTGACGAGGAAAGTTTCGTAATCAATGTCATTGGACAAAAAGTGATCTGACTTTGGTCAATAAAAATCACGATTGGACAAGACACCGATATGCAACAAAACTCTCATGATTCAAGTACATCCTTGATTGACAAAGGTCTTGACTTTGGTCAAAAACAAACCAATGCCAACTTCGGATCTTGAACAAGAATCATTCAATGGAAGGATTTTGCTTAATATAAAACGAGGGTTTTCGCGTGCAAATTGGCTACCAATTTAATTATCTTTGTTAAGGTCTCATCATCATACACCCTTAAACATGCATTCTAAATACATAATAAAGCGAGTATGAAATAAAATAATAATGATATGCGGATGGATACTTAACACATTGATCCTAGATCAAATCTCTCCCTTTCTCACTCAAGCTAGCACTTGTACTACTTCTACCCCGTTACACTACACTTCTAAAGAAACCTCATATACATAGAGGGGAATAGGTGAGAAGAGAATACAAAGAGAAAGAAGGTGATAAGGCTGGACACGCAGGTCCAATTTAATAAATCGAATTTATTACAATTTCAAAATTGCCCACCCATCTAATATCCATCCGATATACATTATTCATTCAACACAACCATGTATTCACACACACAAGCATGCTATCAATCAATCTAATCAAATTAATTAATCTGATAATTAAGTGATCATCCAATGTTCAAACAACGATTTGATTTTGATCGAGTCAAACTCGTTTTTGCGAATAAGTACTCAAAGTACGAATTCATGAATTAAATTAAACTACATAATTAAATCCAATTTAACATGTATTTAATACTAATTCACTATTCAATTCCAAATTAAATATTGCACTTTATTTAATAAACCTTTACGATTTAAATTCCAATTCAATCGCGTCGGGACTCAAAGTCCGATTAACGTCCAACGTCAATTTAATTTAAGTCTAATGGGCTTCAATTAATTTCTTTAGGCATGGATTCGGCAACCAAGCCCTATAGTGGAATCACCCAAAATGCCTTAGAAATCAATTTCGGCCCATTAGGCCCAATTAAACATTAAAGGTTCATTAGTCGCAATTGGGCTTTATGGTTAAGGTTTTGGGCCCAATTGGATCCAATCCACTTGGCCTAAACCAAACTTGATAAATCAAGCCCAATAGCCCCAATTACAACAATTCAAGCCCAAATCCATTTAAGCCTAAATAATTAATTACACTAATCCAATTACGCAATTTAATTACCTAAAGTGCATTACATGATTAATCGACTAAATCAATATTTTTTAAAACACCAAATTAGTTTTATTAATCATATTCATTCATTATCACATGTCAAACACACATAATGAAAAATCAAACCCATTTACATGCTTTCATGCTCTCGGCCAAGGAAGGTTATTTTGTCCGATTTGGTTTCGATCCAATCGAACCTACAATCGACATTAAATCACCATCCGATTTGATTTCATATGCATCCAATGTCACAAAATCAAAAAACACCAAGACATTAGGGCATACACATTCGGCCAACTCAAAGATTTTGGGGTTTTTGTCCAATTCGAAATCCAATCCAATCGATTCAAATTAACGTCAACCTAATCGATTCTAACTCATCAAATGAATCAAAATCAAAAAATCCAAGATCCAAAATCAATTGACATTCGGCCAACATGAAATATTTGGGGAAAATAATTCCAAATCATTTTTCATCAAATTAGTCCAACCAAAATGAATTTAAACATGTTATAAGCATACTCAAACATTCAATTCATTCAAATCATGCTTAACAAACATTTACCCAAATTTTAAGCCCTACAAATTTCATGCTTGCAACTTTAGCTCATGATGCCATTGTTGGATTTCTATAAGGTCCCAAGATCAAACAAGACATGAAATTATGTGTGAACGCATCAACGGAGGTAGCGGAATACTCACATTGATCGGTTGAGTCGATTTGGAGACGAATGAAGGCCAAAAACGTACTGCCTTTCACGCCCACTGCATGCAGTCCACTGCCCTGCAAAACAGAAAATTGGGTGAAGAAACGGAGCTCCAATCTTCGTCGGATGGATCCCGTCTCATGGGGGAACCTCCCTACCACCTTCGCAAGACTCGTAGTAGCACTGCTTTTCCACCAGCACGTTTTCACCATGAAACACCACAACCTTGTGCTTCGAAGTCCACAGCAAAAAGTCAAAACAAAAACAGTTGAAGAGAATAAAAGTGAGAATTTTTGGCGTGAAGAGAAGAGAGAAATTTGAGGAGAAAAATGTGTTATATTGATTAAAATGATTTACCAAAATCATTTATATTTATGCCATAATTTATTAAATTAATAATAAATTTATGACACAACCATGCAATGGCTTAGAGTGTCAAACACTCAAACTCCATGCAATGACATTGAGTGCATTGTACACTATCTACATGCAAAGCATTAGAATGACATGTGTCATGTGGGCCCCACACGTTTCCAAATGAAAGTGGGCCCACGTGCACTCACCACGCGTCGGGTTCGATATTTCCGAAATACCGAGCTTACGTCGCGACGTTAATTCAATCGAATTTAAATAAATAATTGCGCCTGGCGAAATTATTATTTACGTCGCTAACGAATTATTTCTGAATTAACTCGTTTGCCCGAATTAAAATCTAATTTTAATTCCGCGTCGAAATCTAATTTCATTTAATATATCGAATATATTAATTCATCGATTAATTCCAAATTAATCGTTCTCTCTCTTTAGACGACATTTTATCCCGGATAAAATATCTCCGTTATTAATCCTAGATTAATTTTCTCTCTCTTCTATTATAATCCCAGATTATTTAAGAGTGCGAGTTGTGCGTCATCGGTGGATTATCGGGAAGCGACCCATGAGATCCTCGGATAATCTGGCAGTAAATACGGTCGTCGGAGTATCCGAATCACGTACGTACCAAGTACTACGTTCTACTACCGATTTACGAGACAAGGTCGACTCCTATCAAAGCACCAAGTCTTCCCAGGTTCTCCGGACATTTTCATCAAAGAATATCTAGATCTGTATCAAGCGTAGTATACTAATGTATTGTGCATATTGGCCCAGTATCGGATAATCACGTGCTAGGGTGGGGCTGGGGCTGGATAAGTGTCTGCCCCGTCCGAAACACATATCGGATGTCTAGTAACTAGTCTCTATAATCGGATATTCATGACCTGGTCATAATATCACGATTGGATGCGCATCACTTTAAGAGCACTAATACCGTATCCTGCGTGACATCATCTCCATTATGACTGGAGTGACACTTCCATCTCGACATCACATCCAATACACTACGATTCCTGATAAACCCAGAAGAGGTGAACACAGAACCAGTTAAGATCCCCCACCACCAAAACCAAAGTTTATCGATTGTCGTAAGTATTAACGATGTAAGTCTCAGGTTAAGACTATACACACCTACCTTGATTTCGGCCTCCCATAGACACCTAGTCATAATACCAATGGGATTCCGAAGGGTCTATCCAGAGCGAAGCTGTTTCCCGTACCATCGGTGAAACACGACCTCCTATCGCACTTGCACAAGTATCCAATACTTATATATATGAGAACTATGCCGTTGTGCCCTCACAACGCGCACAAGTGCAATACTAGCCTATTCCGCATTATCGATGTCCAGTCTCGATAATACTACGGCTAGGGATATTTAATGATTAATCCTTCGTGGACTGATACTGTCTCATATCATCTCAATCCAGGAACTAATCATAGGGACCTCTCTTCATTTATATATCTAAGGTGATCTAATCACAAATGATGAGAGTGCAATTTCCTTGTTACATAGTTAATTTGCTACAACAACACAATGATCTGTGCAAATAGTGACGCTATGGGTCATTTTGTCCAACACTATGAACCTTATGATTTTTAATTTGTTTGATGTCTGTATCAATTTGTTTGATGTGAACACTTATGATTTTCAATTTGTGTGTGTGACGTCTTTAGGGTGTGTGCGTGACTCGGCCTATGGGATGTGTGTGTGAGACTTGTAGGAAATGTTCTAAATATAATGTGTATAAATATATAGAGAATGAAATGATATAATTTTTAATGTGAAAAGATTAAATTTTTTGGGTTCAAAGGGTTCATTGGAAGGATATGTTCCTTGGGAAATAATATAAATCTTAGGATTGAAAGGACTCATCGTGGGGTTACGACCCTTAAAGAATTACATTCATTGACATAAGGGTACTTTTCCAAAGACAACCCTCTATAAAAATGAGCATTGGGTTCATTTTTCAATCTTCCTAAAAATTCATTCCAAATTTTATTCATTGTTAGATAGTCTAAATTTTTCCAAATAAGAGAGTTTTCACCATATTCCTAGTTCAAATTCTTGAAAAAAAAAGTGTCTCTTTTACAAGAAGTAACTAAGTATCTTGTGAGAATGTTAGCCACAAAAGGTTTGTAGTGCACCGAGACGGGGCTAATAAGTTCTTAATGTTGGACAGTTATGACCCATAGTGTCATTATTTGTACATATCATGATGTTGTTGTACAAATTAACTATGTGACAAAGGAAATTGCTCTTTTATCATTTATGATTAGATCACCAAGATGTATAAATGATGAAAGGTCCATATGATTAGTTCCTGGATTGAGATGATATGAGACAGTATCAATCCACGAAGGTTTAATCATTAAATATCCCTAGTCAGAGTATTATCGAGATTGGACATCGATAATGCGAAAAAGACTAGTATTACACTTGTGCGCGTTATGAGGGCATAACGGCATAGTTCTCATATATTTGGGTATAGGATACTCATGAAAGTGTAGTAGGAGGTTGTGTTTTACCGATGGTA
Organism: Zanthoxylum bungeanum; assembly: GCA_019454045.1. Taxonomy (NCBI): domain Eukaryota; kingdom Viridiplantae; phylum Streptophyta; class Magnoliopsida; order Sapindales; family Rutaceae; genus Zanthoxylum; species Zanthoxylum bungeanum. The sequence goes on from SKCR01032036.1 coordinate 23,429, forward strand.
CAGAAAACTGCTTCGCTCTGGATAGACCCATCGGAATTCCAATGGTAGTATGACTATGTGTCTATGGAAGTCTGAATCAGGGTATGTGTATTTGGTCTTAACCTGAGACTTACAACACCGCTAATACTTGCGACAATCAATGTACTTTGGTTTAGGTCGTCCAAGGCTTTAACAGGTTCTGTGTACGCCTCTTCTGGGTATATTGAGAATCGTAGTGTATTGAGTGTGATGTCGAGATGGAAGTATCACTCCAGTCATAGTGGAGATGATGATCACGTAGGTTACGGAACTCGTTATCTTATATGCTGCAACTATCGATATTATGACTAGGTCATGTTTCCGATTATAGAGACTAGTTACCAGAGATCCGATATGTACTTCGTACGGGGCAGACATATTTCATTTCCAGCCCCAGGCCTAGTACGTGACATCCGATACTGGATCGAGATACACAATACTATGTATACTACGCCTGATATAGATCACATATTCCTGTAAGGATATTTATGGAGAATTGGGTAGGCATGGCGCTTTGGTAGAAGCCAACCTTGTCTTATAAATCGGTAAAAATGTAGTACTAGGTACATATGTGTTCGGATAGTCCGACGACCGGATTTACTGCCAACATATCTGGGGATCTCATGGGTAGCTTCCCTAAGATTCACCGATGACGTATGACTCGCACTTTATTAATCTGGGATTAATTAATGAGAGAGATAAAATTAATCTGGGATTAATTACAGATATATTTTAGCTGGGATAAAATATTTATTAAAGAGAGAAAACGATTAATTTGGAATTAATCGATAAAATAATATATTCGATATATTATACGAAATTGGTTTTCGACGCGGAATTGAAATTAGATTTTAATTCGGGCGAACGAGTTAATTTATAATTAATTCGTTAGCGACGTGAATAGTAATTTTGCTAGGCATAATTATTTAATTACGACGCAACGGAAAATTCGTTAATCAGGAGTGTTTGCGGGTGCACTCGAATTTCGAATTCAAGTGCGTCCCACAAGTCACATCAAGCGTCAAATCACTAATCACATCAAGCGTCAAATCACTTGTCACTTTGAGTGATGTGATGTCAAGTCACTTGTGATGTGAATACTTGATGTGGGTTGTTGAATGCATTTAATTGAGTATGCTTAAATAATGTTTAATTGGGTAAAATCAATTGTTTGATTGAGTAAGCTTAAATGATGTTTAATTGAAGTTGTGCATGATCAATTTCATAAAATTTGATTGGATCAATTTTTCCCCAATTTATGAGGCTTGGCCGAATCTTAGAGATACCCTAATGTCATGGTATTTTGTATTTTTGATCATTGGATGAGTTGGAAAACAATTGGGTAATGTTGATTTAAGATTCAATTGGATTGGATTTATAATTGGACATAAAAACCCTACAATTGTCGTGACATAGAAGCATGAAATGGGTTTGATTTTTATTAAAATGTGTTGGACATGTTTTGATGTTAATGAGCATAATTAATTGTACAAAATTTTGTTTTGGAAATGTTAATTTGAGTAATTAATTATGGCGTACACTTTAATTAATTAATTGTGAAATTTGGAATTTTGTAATTTAATTAATTGGGCTTAATTTGTTAATTGGGCTTGTATTGTTGTAATTGGACTTATTGGGCTTGGTTGTACCAAGATGTTTTAGGCTAAATTGGTTGGATCCAATTGGGCCCAAAACCATATCCATAAAGTCCAATTATAACTAATGGACCTTTAATTTTAATTGGGCCTAATGGGCCTAAATTGGTTTCTTGGCAAATAAGGGTGATTCCTTAAATGGTCTTTGGTATTTGGGTTTGACCCATATTGACCAAAAGTCCATGCCTTAGAAATTAATTAAAAGCCCATTGGACTTTAAATAAAATTAACATTGGATGTTAATCGGGCTTTGAGACCCGTAACGATTAGATTTGGAATCTAAATCGTAAAGGTTCGTTAATACAGTGTAATATTTAATTTGGAAGTAAATAGTGAATTAGTATTAAATACATATTAAATTGGATTTAATGTTGTAGTTTAATTTAATTCAAGAATTCATACTTTTAGTACTTATTCACAAAACGAGTTTGACTCGCGCAAAATCAAATCGTTGTTTGAACATTGGATGGTCATTAATTATCAGATTAATTAATTGGATTAGATTGATTGATAACATGCTTGTGTGAATACATGGTTGTGATGCATGAATAATGTATATCGGATGGATATTAGATGGGTGGGGCAATTTTGGAAATTTTTGTAATAAATTAGAATTTATTAATTGGACCTGCGTGTCGAGCCTATTACCTCATTACTCTTTGTATTTCTCTTCTCACCTATTCCCCTCAATGTAAATGAGGTTTCTTTAGAAGTGTTATGTAACGGGTAGAAGTAATACATGTGCTAGTAGGAGAGAGGAAATGGAGAGATTTGTTCTAGGAATAATGTGTTAAAGTATCCATCCGCATATCATTATTATATTTATTTATATGTGCCTTATTATGTGTTTAGAATGCATGTTTAAGGGTGTATGATGATGAGACCTTAACAGAGATAATTAATTGGTTGCCAATTGCACGTGAAAAACCCTCAACATCATATTAAGCGTTTTTCCTTCCATTGAGTGATTCTTACTCAAGATCCAAGACTGGCATTGGTTTGTTGGCCAAAGTCAAGACCTTTGTCCGTTGCGGATGTGTTTGAATCACGAAGGCTTTGTTCCATATCGGTGTCTTGTCCAAGTTGTGATTTGTTGGCCAAAGTCAAGATCACTTCTTGTCCATCGACATTGATTACGAAGCTTTCCAAGGTCAATGGGTTCCGCTTAACTGGGATCACTAAGTTTGTTGTGCCAAAGCCAAGGCTTAGTTGATTCAGAGGAAAAATATTAGGAAATATATTGGATATATTGGCATATATAAGATATATGTTTCAGACTTGGATGTCCACCTACTGGATCTAGGAATTGGATGAGATCCAATTGATCTTAAAGATCTACCTAGTTAATTATCATACAATTTGTTGGCCGAAGTCAAGATTGTGTGTTATTTAACGGGATCCTAGCCCACTAGGAAACAAGGTTTCTCGAGTACTCCACAGAGGGTTAGAGGCTCGCTGAAAAATAGTGGGAGGTAAGTATTAAATTTGCAATATTCGTTTAGTTACTTTCCATACGCGCTCATTTCAATTATTCGTCAATAAATTAATATATTAGTTGGACTAATAATTAATGTTGTTTTAATAAAAAGTTGGATTGTATTCAAATTATTTCAATTAATAGTTGATTATATAATTGGATTATAGTAATCAATATAATTGAATTTAATTAAATAAATATAGTTGATTATATAGTTAGACTATAATAATCATTATAATAAATAGTACCTAAATCGTTGATTTAATAGTTGGACTTTTAGAATCAAGATAAATTGAAAGATTAGTGTTTAAAAACATAATCCTGGGTGAAAAATGTTTTAACGACTTTAATTTTCAAATTGGGAATAAAACTTCAGGATAGTCCTGAAAACTAAGAAGTTACTTTATTTAATAAAATAACATCTTAGCCCTATGCCTGGAGTTAAGCAAATAGTAGAACATGATATTTGGAATATTCATGTGATGATAACTTTAGTGTTTAATCCAATAAGTTTGCAAGTAGACTCCTTAATTTCTTAATCAGAACTACGGATTAGATCCTTATAAGTATGATATTGAAATTGAAGGATCTTCATAGATCTATCCTTAGATCGTAGAAGTACTAAATTGCAATAGTAAACTCTTGGAGAGTTAATGGCTATACTCTAGGAGACAAAGCCAACGTTTGCAATAAGGCAAGAAGCACAAGACGCATCTTACTTAGATATTCTAGAAGGCCAAGGCTTGGCCAAAGGCTTCTGGAATGTGAAAAGAGCAAAGGCAAAGTCATTATAATCTTCTGGGAAAACATAGGACATATCCCAATATGTCTGCTTAAATTGTGGCAAACGGGGATACGGAAGCGTGACTGCCGTATGGACAGTTGGGGTTGGTTGCTCAGAGCGCCAATCCGGACCGTATTTATGTCTGATTCATGAATATGAACAATCTCATTTTCCATAATATTACTTATTTATGGTTGCAACCCTCTTGTTTTTTATATACGTATTCGATCTGATTACGATTAGAGATTGAAACTAAATGTGGTTTAGTGATATGTATATATTAGACAAAGGCCCGATAATATATAATGCAGTACACAGTTACAAAGATAGTTTTTAATTGACATTGGGAAGTGTCACTGCTAAATGTATATTTCAAATACAGTTCCTGGTCAAGATTCACTAACCGGGTCGGTTAGTCAAATCTGTTGAGACCAGTACAAGTCGTATATCGAGACTTGGTCCGATGGTTTTCCCAATGAACCATGAGTCCAGGGAGATTTGTATAGACGTGTAGGTGTTTATAGTGGATAAACACTGAATGAATCACTGAGATTCTTAATGGATGGTACACACCAACGTCATGAAATCTTGTCGGTTGAGTAGCACTTGTGATTCTTAGACTTGAGATGCCACTGTGGGCACATGAGACATCTTCTACACTTAGATGGCAGTCACGTCACCGATCTATTAAGATCAGACCTCCGCCTGTTCTTTGGGTGTAGATAGATCCTCAGGGTGTCATGTGTGTGTCAAGATAGGATCCGTCAGTTCTGTGTATCAGAGCATAGGTAGTCCATATGATTAGCAATTTGATAAAAACCATGGGCCCATGGTACAATTTAGAAGCTAGTTCTAAATTTTCTTTTTTAGATTGCTAATAGAATAGTCGACTGGATAATCCCTATAGAGATTTGACGTTTACATTTATATCTCTGGGATTTATCCGGATGCCTGTGACGGAGGAATTATACATTTGCCATGACCTCGACCTGTATGATTCAACGAGTTTATCCGTGATCGTCATAATTTACGGGTGGATAAACTATGGACACGAAATTGGATTTCGTGACGGATATGCCTGAATCTAGAGAGTCTCAATAATGAAATATACTCGTAGAGCACTAGAGCAACATTTACAAATAATATTGATTATTATAAAGTCGTTTAAAGGTTAAACGCAAGATACTTGCTAAAGGGATCTGATAGTCATTTGCTTAATTATTGTGTATTTACATTTAATACTTGATTAATTTAAATACACATTAATTAATAGTCAAATTGAGATATTTGACTAATATCCTAAATGAATATGTATTTGATATTTAATGTAAATATTTACATATATTTAATATATTTGTATTTAATTAATTAATTAATTATTTAATTGTTAAATGATTAAATTAATTAAAATATAAATATCTTAACATTTGGATATTTGAATTAAATGGCTAAGTTGTCTTTGTTGACTTAATTAAAATATCTATAAAATGTTTATTAGATATTTATCAAGTTGATCAAATTATTATCAATGAAATTGAAATTACTAATCTTGTATATGCTTGTTGAATTTCGGCCAAGGGTTCTTTTTCAACAAGTATATATTGTTTTCTTTTTCATTTGGTATCTAACCTAATACAATTTTTAACCAAAACTCCATTAAAACAAAACAAAGAAGGTAGAGAGAAAGAAAAGAAAATCAAGGAAAAGCTTGGAATATAGTAAGTATTTCCAACCTTCCATTAGAGAGTAATTTGTTCCTCTTGTTGTGGGCAACATTTTGTGATGTTCTTGAGTTTTTCTATTCTTTATTCTTTGTGTTTTTTATGGATAAATGTTTGGTGAAAGTGTTTAGCATGCATAATGGTGGAAGCTTGTGACTAGTGTAGTTATAAGTATTCTTTTAAGTTTTTGGAAACTTTGTTGCTAATATAGAGTTTTTGACCCACTCTTAGATGACCTAGATTTGATCTATAGTTGTTTCATTGTGTTGAGACTTTGGTTGGATGGAAGAATGATGATTGAAGTAATTGATTTAACCAATTTGGTCTAATTTGTCCAATTTGAAGAAATTGAAACATTAGGGTTTAAGACCTTGTCCAAATTTGGGGATTTTCATTTATGTTGTGTATAAGGATGTGTATATGATGCATATAAAGTTTCATGTTGATTGGATTACATCTTGATGTGTTTTGAAGCATGAAATCACAAAATGCACAAACCCCCCTATTGGAGGCTCTCGGCCAAACTTGGAATTTTGGGATTTTATGTTTCCCTTGGTGTTTTGATGTTTTGAACATGCTAGTTCATCTTAGAAATGATTTAGAATCATTCAAAATTGATTTGATCAATTTCGGACTAAAATGAACAAAATACCAAGTGTAAGGGCAATTCGGTAAATTCACTTAAATATGATTTATTGAATTTTATTTCATAATTTGATTATTGGATAATTAAATAAATATGTTTATTCAATTAATCCGAGAAAAAGTTTTGAAATGAAATCATAAAATTGATTTTACGTGTTTCTGCTGCATGACCGGATTTAGCCGCTAAAACCCCTACATGGACAATGCATCCCATGAAGGAAGTGAAGACGATGCAACGCCTCCGCTTCAAATATTTTGTTATAAATATGTTACAACTAGTATTAAAATTTGATTTTAGATACTGGATGTGGTACATAAATTATGTTACTGCTGTGCAGAATCTGCTGTGAGCAGGATACTGACTTCAGATGAGATTAATCTGCGAATCGGAAACGGGACGAGAGTCGCTGTTTTGACCGTAAAGACCTAAGTTTAGGAACTATATTTTTGGGGGTGTACTTAAATTAGGAAACTGTTAAAATGTAACTACTTTGACTAGAGACATTATCTCTATATCAGGGTTTAACCCGTTGCGGGTATACCTTTATATTCTAGAACACTAAAGTGTTTTATTTTATAAAGATGATATTGAGATATAACACATTATATGTGAATAACAGTATTATATTTTGAATATAAATAAATCTCAAACATATTACATGCCAAACAAATAGCTCAAACTGATTTAATCAGTTGAGACTTATGAGTGGCATTGTTGTCTGGGACACAATTAACAAGACTCATATATCCACACTTTCGAATAGTGGATACTAAGACGGATTTGATTCTATTCAAATGATGTCTACGAATCAGTTTATTGGGCAAAGTGCCTATAACACTTTTTACTTAGTAAAAGTGCAAGTGCCACCGATCTATTAGCCCTGGTACATAGTGACGTAAGTGCGCCCATGTCTAGCTAGGCTAGATGTGGATATGAATATTTCGTGACCTTTACGGATGTGGCATCGCGTTATGGTTATGTGTTTCTTTTGAAACACAAATCTGAAACTTTTACAGTTTCGACACGAAATAGACAAACAGATCGGCTAAAGTGTAAAACCATCACGGTTGGACCATGATGAAAATACTTAAGCAATAAGTTTCTCAATACTTGAAAGAGTACAATATTCTTTCAATGAGGACTCCTCCCGAAACACGTCATTTTGACGGTGTCTCCGAACAGAGAAACTGAATTTTGTTGGACATGATAAGGTAAATCATGAGTCGCTCTGAGCTACCATTTCCTTCAACGGATACGCATTTAACAGTGCATAACTTATTATGAATAATGTTCCATAAAGATCTGTTTGACAGACTTCATATTAGATATGAATAGGAAAGAAACTGGGTTCTCACTCCTGAAGATTTGGGTATGCTAGGCATATGTTTGGATGATACCAAACTAGAACCCAAATCGGATAAGTGCCTAAGTTGTAGGTTATCCTAGGGAAACCAAAGTATAGTACTTATACATCTCACAAGAGAACAATGTAATTTTTGCTCGCCATGCATTTTCCTAAGAGGAATACCCATATGCAGTGGTAAGTGGGAGGAAAGTAAAACTCGATGAAAATCGGAGTAATACTGTTCCAGGCACCGATTCCTTAATGGAACACAAATAGTTCAACAAGGATGAAACTAAACCAGTAATCTTCGAATACACAAAAACCACGTAATTCGGAGAAAGTCAGAAAATAACCTGGGTATGGGTTTCTGATCTCACCTCATAAAGATGTCAATCTTATTAAGGAATACGAACTGACTACGTATGGGAAGTGATACAAGGTATCGACTCCCTATTATGGCAAAGTGCCATGATGTCCGAAATGGATTCCATGTATACCAACTATGTTTGGATACTAGTTGTTGTATCGTAAGGCATTGTGCCTATTGGCACTATATAAGTCTTCAAGGAAGACATACATGGAAGGCAACATACCAACATACCAAGCTAGTTTGTAGCGAAAAGGTATCGTTATCAACATTGTGTCGATTACGACGAAACATTTTACTTGTTGCCATTGTTATATCCATTTGGGCAATGCTTGCTAATGCTGCATATTTCATTTATAAAATATGGCAGCAGGAATGCCAAAATCGCTTTCCTTAACGGAAATCTTTTGGAGGATGTTTACAACATCCTGACGGTTTTGTCGTACCAAAAATAGCAAACAAGGTTTGCAGGTTATACGATCCATGGATGGATTGTAGCAAGCATAGAGTTCTTGGAATTATCGTTTTGATGTAATCATAATGGTGTATGATTTAATTCAAAACGAAAATGATTCTTGTGTATATAAGGAGGTTAGTGGGAGCGCACTGACAATGACTGTCCTAAAGAAATGATGACATATCATTTCTTGGAAATGAATTCCCATAATATAATCGGTGAAAGCTTGGCTTCATGAAAATTCTCTGTATAATTCTTGGGAAGACAACCTTATTCTAGGAATAAAGATCTACTGGGATAGATTTAAAGTTGTTAATACTCTCTGAGAACTCGTACATTGAAATAGATGTACGCGACCTGGTGTCTCATATGCTTTGAGCATATGGAGTCACAATCGGGCCAATCCAAGTGATAGTCATTGGATTGATGTTAAGAACATCATTTAGTATCTTAGAGGAACTAAGGATGATGTTTTATACTATGGAGATGGAAAACTTGAAGTGACTGGGTTCACTGCTGTAAGTTTCCTAAACGATATAAACAATTATAGGTCGTAACAACAGTACTATAAAAGTTTGAATAACGGAACAGTGAGCTGGAAATCTTCCAAGCAAGACACTGTTACCGAATATTGGTGCAGCTGAGGCAACAATAGAAGCCATTTAGGTCGATAATAAATCTAATTAGATTAGATATAGTTCTGTTAGCAGCTGAGCTAGGCTACAACACATGCTAAAGAATTAATGGTCTCATCAACGATCCAGAAATATACTTCGACTATTCATCTGATTCGTTTGGATCATACATCGTGGCGATGTGATGATCGTATAAATCGCATCAGATGATAATCATGCAAATCCGCTGACGAAAGTCTTTTCTCAGTAATTTGAGCGAACCGTACATAGTTCGGGTGTAGGACACTTGAGTGACTGGCTATAGGCCAAGTGGGAGATTTTTGGACAGTTATGACCCATAACTTCACTATTTGTACAGATCATGGTGTTATTGTACAAATTAACTATGTGACAAAGGAAATGCTCTTTTATCATTTGTGATTAGATCACCAAGATGTATAAATGATGAAAGGTCCATATGATTAGTTCCTGGATTGAGATGATATGAGACAGTATCAATCCACGAAGGTTTAATCATTAAATATCCCTAGTCAGAGTATTATCGAGATTGGACATCGATAATGCGAAAAAGACTAGTATTACACTTGTGCGTTATGAGGGCATAACGACATAGTTCTCATATATTTGGGTATAGGATACTCATGCAAGTGTAGTAGGAGGTTGTTTTGTACCGATGGTACGGAAAAAGCTTCGCTCTGGATAGACCCATCGGAATTCCATTGGTAGTATGACTATGTGTCTATGGAATTCTGAATCAGGGTAGGTGTATTTGGTCTTAACCTGAGACTTGCACCGCTAATACTTGCGACAATCAATGTACTTTGGTTTAGGTCGTCCAGGGATTTAACAGGTTCTGTGTACGCCTCTTCTGGGTATATTGAGAATCGTAGTGTATTGGGTGTGATGTCAAGATGGAAGTATCACTTCAGTCATAGTTGAGATGATGATCACGTAGGATACGGAACTCGTTCTCTTATATGCTGCAGCTATCGGGATATTATGACTAGGTCATGTTTATCCGATTATAGAGACTAGTTACCAGAGATCTGATATGTGCTTCTTACGGGGCAGACACATTTCCAGCCCCAGGCCTAGCACGTGACATCCGATACTGGTTCGAGATACGAAATACTATGTATACTACGCCTGATGTAGATCACATATTCCTGTAAGGATATTTCTGGAGAATTGGGTAGGCATGACGCTTTACTATAAGCCAACCTTGTCTTGTAAATCGATAAAAACGTAGTACTAGGTACATACGTGTTCGGATAGTCCGCGACCATATTTACTGCCAACATATCCGGGATCTCATGGGTCGCTTCCCGAAGATTCACTGATGACGTATGACTCGCACTTTATTAATCTGGGATTAATTAATGAGAAAGATAAAATTAATCTGGCATTAATTACGGAGATATTTTATCTGGGATAAAATATTATTAAAGAGAGAAAACGATTAATTTGGAATTAATCGATAAAATAATATATTCGATATATTATACGAAATTGGATTTCGACGCGGAATTGAAATTAGATTTTAATTCGGGCGAACGAGTTAATTTAGAATTAATTCGTTAGCGACGTGAATAGTAATTTTACTAGGCATAATTATTTAATTACGACGCAACGGAAAATTCGTTAATTTGGAATTAGCGAACCCGATGCCGGGAGTGTTTGTGGGCGCACTCGCATTTCGAATTCAAGTGCAGCCCACAAGTCACATCAAGCGTCAAATCACTAGTCATATCAAGCGTCAAATCACTTGTCACTTTGAGTGATGTGATATCAAGTCACTTGTGATGTGAATAGTTGATGTGGGTTGTTGAATGCATTTAATGCATTTTTGCCTCCAAAAATTTGTTGACTTTTTGAAAGCCATTTCACAAATTTTTGGTATATGTTATTATTGATTTTGGTAATAAATTTTAACCTAACACAATTCTCTCATTCTTCTCATCTCTCTCTCGCCCAAGAGCCAGAATTTTCTTCCTCCATTTTCTACAAAAGCCGAGAATGGCAAGAAGAAGCAAGGTGCTTTTTGCGGTAAAAATTACCGAGTGCTAGCACACTTCCGGAGTCTTGCGAAGGTGATAGGGAACCGCACCCGTGAGCATGGAATCACATCACAAAGCTTGGAGCTTGAGATCATCCATGGCCGAATTTGGAGGAGATAAAAACCAGTCATAGCCGTGAGCTCTAGGAGGGAAAAGCTTGACGTTTTTATTCTTCGTCTCATCGCCTCAACCGTTCATTGTAAGTATTCCGCAACTTCTTTGTTGTATTCACATGTTGTTTCATTGCTTAAAACGATCTCGGTTAGACCGTAGAAACCCAACACTTAAGGACATAGACTTTCTCAACTTGGTTCAAATTCATCATCTTCTGTATAATAATTTCCAGGTTTTTCCAATTCTTGTGTTTATGTTCATTTGATGATTTGCATGGTCTCTTTTTAATGATTTTGATTGAATAATACATTTATAAAATGATTAATAACACATCCGCTCAACAATCTTAAGAACTATTATTTTACATAAGTCGTTAACATTGATTTTTGCATGTTTTGTTCTTCTTTTCTCTGGAAAATGTATTATGTGCATGAAAAATACGTAAGGGTGTTCGAATGCCCGACGAACGCATAAGAAAAAACCTTGTATTTCGCATTTTCGTTCGAATATTGTGATGAATGTCACACGAACGCAAACTCTCTGGAAAGGTTCGTTCAAACACGTTATCAAACGTCACACAAACGTGAACTCTCTGGAAAGATTCGTTTGAATGGTTAAACAAACGTGACACAAACGCAAGTCACATATGGGAAATTTTCAAATTTGAATTAATTTTGGTAAAATAACATGCATAATTTAGTTTTCATAAATTCACAGACCTAAATAAATCTAGTAACTAGTTAAATATCATATGTTATAAACATAATTTGATTATAAAATTTGGTAATATAAACATAAGTTGAATATTTGCATAATGTGATATTAACTTAGTATATATCATATACTGAAAGAAATTATAAACTTGATAGTATAGATTTTAGTTAATATTAGGGTGTTCAATTATCACATGCATACACATATTCTACAATGTGATAAAGTTGAAAATTACTTATTCTTGTTCATTAATTGTTGCATACTTGGTTGAGAATTTAAAGTGTATCACGAAGACTCAGTCCTAGTTATACACAAGCAATTCATTCCTAACTTGATTGACTTTATTTTATATATACATAATTAAAGTGTAACGCTAAGATTGAATGCCTAAGATTATCTATTGAGAAAGAGATTAAGAAAATTCTATCACCAATGCGATAAGATCCTAAGAGGATAGAGATTTAAATTGTCACACCAGAACCCCCCGTCCTCTGGAAATTTTCATTTGTTCACCTATCATAAGAAATTTTAGTCACAAATTCAAGTACTTGTGTTATTTGGTACTACTATCCAAAATAATAACAAGTGGATTCCTATAAGTATCACAGTACCCGTCGCTCATGGAGAGAAACAAATAAGTTTGGTAGAGCAAAATTCAAACAGTGGCAGAGTAAACTTCAAAGTATCACAATATTGTTTATGATCCTGTAACACATAAACATGATCATACAGTTGATCTTTGTGTGATTTGTCTTGTGTATTTCTCAGTTACACATGGCTTGTGGAAGTATCACATTATTAATAGCTCATGGAGAGAAACCGAATAAGTTTGGTGGAGCAAACTTCAAACAGTGGCAGAGCAAAATATTATTCTACCAGACAACACTACAATTGGCCAAGTATCTCAAGGAAACTCCTTCAGGTCTTGTGGATGGAGAAACTTAAATAGCTAAGCACTACGAGTTGAGGCATAGTCGCAATGCGACTTCTTGTGCAAGAACTAGCTCTTGGGAGGACTTGACAATACCCTGTATAATGTATATCAAGATATGACTTTTGTAAATATTATATGGGAATCTCTTGAGACGAAATACAAAGAAGAGGATGCTGGATCAAAGAATTTATCAGGGGTAGGTTTCTTGACTACAAAATGGTAAATACAAGGACAATAATATCTCAGTTTGGTGAACTACAGTTGATCATTTACAAAATATTGGATGAAGGAATGAAACTCTACAAGACGTTTCAAGTTGCCATAATTATTGAGTCTTGAATACCTAGGAGTTTGATTGCAAATCGAAAAGGGCAACATGAAGTTCAAGAAGGCTAGCTATAAAACCATGGAGTCTAAGGCCAACATCATTGAGGGTGGAAAAAGTAGCAAAAAAAGAAAGAATAGTGGAGCTGATTCTTCCCAAGCGAATAAGATATTCAAGGGGAAGTGCTAGTTCGGTGAAAAAAATGGTCACATGGCAAAGGATTGCAGAAATAAGAAGTCTTGGGAAAAAGGCAAGAAAAAGAAAAATGTGGTTCATGTCACTTGATGAACACTAAAAATTGTACATTTATTAAAAGAAAAATGAATCATTTTACACTTATAGTTTCATTAATCCAGTTAATTTAGCACATTTGTGAAATAATAATTAAATTTATGTTTTATATATTTTTATTGTGATTTTTATTTCTTATGTAGGTGAAATAAAACTTTGGATGCTTAACTAGAAAAATGAACTTAACATTTGGATTTTGGAGATCAGAAACTTGAAAGGGCAATCTAACAGCGTACAATTTCGGAAATTCCAACTTTGCGCAATTTTCGTATTTTGACCATAACTTTTTACTCCAATATCGGAGTAAGGTTATTTCAGTTCCAGATGAAAGAAGACACAAAGATCTAAAACTTTGAAGTTCACAAGATTTTCTAATTCTGAGGTTTTCAATGCCGAAATGGATAAAACAATCCAAAGTGTGTTATGTGTAATTATTAAAGTTATTATCAAAAAAAAAAAGAAAAGGAAAATGACAATTTACAATTTACAATTTACAATTGTCAAACTTCCACCAAACATGCTTGGAGAAAATGATGGAGAAAATGGTGGAGAAAATGATGGAGAAAATCCAAAATTATTTGTATATCTTATATACATCAAAATACAACACATATATGAAAAACCTCAATTTTAATTTAGGTTAAAACCTTAATTTTTCCAATTAATCAAATTAACCAAAATTAACCAAATCCAACACTTTAATCTAATCTCTACAATACCAAACAAGTCTCACCACTTTGAAACAACTCAAGACCAATTCTAGGTCATCAATGAGTGGCCTAACAACTCTAGAATGACAACAAGATCATCAAATGATCAAAAGAAAGCTTATACACCATTTACAAGCTTACTTTAAATCAACATACATGCATACATCTTTCATTCATGCTTCCATCCATCTTATTACAAAATTAAAAGAGTAGAGAAACAGCCAAGCATAACATGTTGTAGCTAAGAATAATAGAAACATTTTTCTAGTTGGAGAAAAATTGAAAAAACTTACAAATCCTTAAGCTTTCTTCAATTTCTTACTTTGTTCTTCAATTTTTTCTCTCAACCTTTATTTTGTAATTTGGAGGCTTAACACTTTGTGTGAAGTAAATGAAAAAAATAACCCTAATATAAAATTAGGGTTGGCCGAATTTGGCTAAAAAAAAAAAGAAAAAGATATTTTCATTTTTTAAACATTTTAAAGAAGCCAAATGCCATTTTAACACCTTTAACATAACTGTAAAAAGTCAAACATTTATACTTAAGATATTTCCTAACCAAATATCAACTTAGATATTTTATATTTTTAATTACTTTAATTATTTAACAATTAAATAAATTATTAAATACAGATATCAAAATATATGTATTATATTTACTTTAAATAATCTAAATATATATATTAATGATATATGTCAAATATCATAATTTGATAATTAATTAATGTGTATTAAATAAAATCATATATTAAATAGAAATACACATTAATTAGGAATGATTAAAAGTTCCTTATGCATGTATCTTTCGTTTAACCGCTAAACGATTTATAAATAATCAATATTATTCACAAAAGTTGCCATAGTGTTATACGAGTATATTTTGTTAGTGTGAATCTATAGATTCAGACATATTTGTCACGAAAATTAATTTCGTGTCCATAATCTACCGACCCGTAAATTATGACGACCATGGATAAACTCGCTGAATCATATAAGTTGAGGTCATTGCATACGTATAATCCATCCGTTACAGGTATCCGAATTATTCCAGAGATGTAGATATGAACGTATAATCTCTATAGGTATAATCTCGTTGATGCTTCTATTAACAATCTCTTAATAACACTTAGAACTCACTTCTACAGTGTACCTCGGGCCCATGGATTTAACAGATTGCTAATCCCATATGAATACTTATACTCTGTACACAGAGCTGACGAATTCTATCTTGACACACACATGATATCCTGAGGATCATTCCACACCCAACGAACAGGTGGAGGTCTGACTTAAATAGGTCGGTGACGTGACTGCCATCAAAGTGTGGAGGATATCTCATATATCGACAGTGGTATCTCAAGTCAAAGAATCACTATGCTACTCAACCTAAGAAGATTCTTATTGACGTTGGTGTAACATCCATTAAGAATCTTTGGTGAGTCGTTCAATGTTTATCCGATATAAACATCTACTTGTTTATACGAGTCTCTAAGACTCATGGTTCATGAGAATCTACCATTGAAATCCAAGATTCTAATATATGACATGTACCGGTCTCAGCGGGTTTACTTACTGACCAAGTAATGTAAATCTTGACTAGGAACTGTTAAAGAAATGAAACTGTTATAATACACTCAATGTCAGTTGCGACGCTTTTGTAACTATATCATAACTAATCATTCTAAGGTCAATTACGTCTTTACCATATATAAAGAGATATTATATTACAGAAACTGCTTATTTATTCATAATAATAAGTTTACATAAGTATTTACAGGGAAATACAAAGGAAATTGGCGCTCTGAGCACCAATTCGAACAAATTCTCCTGCTTGCTCTAGTGCCAATATTGATTATATTTCATACCCATCGACTCCACATGTTTATCAAATAAATTCAGAGGAATGGCCTTGGTAAGCGGGTCTGCTATATTATCTTCACTCGAGACCTTGCACACGACAATGTCCCCTCGCGACATAATCTCTCGAATAATGTGGTACTTCTGTTCCACATGCTTCGATTTCTAATGTGCCATCGTTCTTTTACTTGCGCAATGACCTCATTATTATCACAGTATAATGGAATCGGATTCAAGTTCTTAACCCAGCCCTCGATACTTGGGACTACTCATAATTTTCTGATAAAGTTCTTAACCCGCCCTCGATACTTGGGACTACTCATAATTTTCTGATAAAGTTCTTAACCCAAACAGCTTTTTTTGCAGCTTCAGAAGTAGCAATATATTCCGCCTCTGTGGTGGAATAAACTGTGGACCCTTGTTTGGAACTTTTTCAACAAACTACACATCTGTTAAGGGTAAACACGAATCCTAATGTAGACTTTCTATCATTATGATCCGATTGAAAATCTGAATCTGTATACCCATTAACCTGCAGTTCATTTCCTCCATATATTAGAAATTTATCCTTAGTACCTTTAAGATACTTTAGGATATGTTTAATGGCCATCCAATAGTCATTACCTAAATTGGACTAATATGTGTTGGTCACACTAACTGCGAAGCTCATTTCAGGCCTAGTACATAACATGGCATACATGAAGCATAAGGCTGATTATACATTCTAATCGTCTCATCTTCTGTTTGTGGACACATTGAGCGGCGTTTTCACACGCTTATAACGCAAGCGCACGTATCGTTTAAGTAGATTAATTTATGAAGCTAAATGTTTACAAGTATCTAATAGATTGGTTGTTTGATTTGAAAGTGATTTTAAACTTTAAATAAGTAAATAAAATTTTGCGAAGGTAGATTGAGGAAAAATTCAATATTAATAAACTATCTAGGGTTGTGAATTATTTCAATATCTTTTTAATGATGAAGTGGTTATTTTATGTTTGTGTAATATATCGATTTATTAACCTGGAACACGAAATTATGCAAAAGCCTCTTCCGATGGTCAGATACAAATACCCAGTGTAACCCGATTAATCATATTCCTATGTCAATAAAGTTATCTGAATTCATTAAGATTAAGTTCCAATTATGGCTACCCCCGCCCGACAGGTATATTCCTATCCTGTAAGGAAATCTATTAAAGGGTTATTTATCCTCAAGGAAGATCATGGGCTATTAAGTCTAAGGTCTTAAAAACTAAATTCATTTTCCAAGTTCATTTTAAGTTTACCGAATCAATCTTATTAATGGCCAGTTAACAAGATGCATTAAGACTAAGGATCAATAAATAAACCTTTATATTACCCAAACAGTAATTTAACCCCTTATAAACCGGTGATATTGGACTTCGTCACAACCCCAGATAACTAACTTAGTTATGACACATAACTAGGTCTGGTAAAAACTTAAATAAAACAAAAGACATAAAGTAAATTGCTGGAAATTAAATACTAAAAAGTAAATTACTGAAAAGTAAATTGTTGAAAGTAAATTGTTGAAAGTAAATAAAGTAAAAGTACAATAAAAGAAAAGGTTTAATCATTAAATTATCCCAATTCGTAGTATTATCGAGATTGGACATCGATAATGAGGAATAGACTAGTATTGCACTTGTGCGTGTTATGGGAGCATAACGGCATAGTTCTCATATATTTGGGTATTGGATACTCATGCGAGTGTAATAGGAGGTTGTGTTTACCGATGGTATGGGAACATCTTCGCTCTGGATAGACCCCTCGGAATTCCATTGGTAGTATGACTATGTGTCTATGGAAGTCCGAATCAGGGTAGGTGTATTTGGTCTTAACTTGAGACTTGCATCGCTAATACTTACGACAATCAATATACTTTGGTTTTGGTCGTCCAGGGCTTTAACAGGTTCTGTGTACGCCTCTTCTGGGTATATTGAGAATCATAGTGTATTTGGTGTGATGTCGAGATGGAAGTATCACTCCAGTCATTTGGAGATGATGGTCACGTAGGATAAGGAACTGGTACTCTTGTATGGTGTAGCTATCGGGATAATATGATTAGGTCATGTTTATCTGATTATAGAGACTAGTTACCAGAGATCTGATATGTGCTTCGTACGGAGCAGACACAATTCCAGCCCCAGGCCTAGCACATGACATCTGATACTGGATCGCAATACGCAATACTAGGTATACTACGCCTGATATAGATTATATATTCCTTTAAGAATATTTCTGGAGAATTGGGTAGGCACGGTGCTTTGCTAGAAGCCAACCATGTCTTGTAAATCGGTAAAAATGTAGTACTAGGTACGTACGTGTTCGGATAGTCCGACGACCGGATTTACTGCCAATATATCTGGGGATCTCATGGGTCGATTCCCGAAGATTCACCGATGACGTATGACTCGCACAAATTAATCTGGGATTAATTATAAGAAAGAGAGAAAATTAATCTAGGATTAATTACAGAGATATTTTATATGGGATAAAATACTAATTAAAGAGAGATAATGATTAATTTGGAATTAATCGATAAAATAATATATTCGATATATTAAACGAAATTAGATTTCGACGCGGAATTAAAATTAGATTTTAATTCGGGCGAACGAGTTAATTTAGAATTAATTCGCTAGCGACGTGAATAGTAATTTTGCTAGGCATAATTATTTAATTAAATTTGATTTAATTGCGTCGCAACGGAAAATTCATTAATTCGGAATTAACGAACCCGAGCCCGGGAGTGGTTGCGGGCCCACTCGGATTTTGAATTAAAGTGGGACCCACAAGTCACATCACGTGTCAAATCATTAGTCACTCAAGTGATGGAAGTCTTGTCACTTTTTGGTGATTGACATCTTGTCACTTTTTGATTGATGGAAGTTGTTGGAAGCATTGATGACTTGTACCAATTTTGGAAAATTGGTAAATGGTATTTGTTTTTGGAAATAAAATACACAACACACTTCATCTCTTTTTCTTCTCTCTCTCTCACGGCAATGTGCCAATTTTTCTCTCCCAAAATCCTTCTTGGCCGAGAATCAAAGAGGAAGAACAAGGAAATTTTGTAGCAAAATTTCCAAAGCTAGCACTTAAAGGAATCATTCAAAGGTGATAGGGAAACCAACCCTTGAGCTTGGAATCAACACTCAAAGCTTGGAGCTTGAAGATCAATATAAGGAGGGCTTGGCCGAATACATCGAGCAAAATTTTGTTTTTCAACGCATCCTCTTAGCCGATCAAAGTGAGTATTTCTGCCATCTTACTTTGAGTATTCATATGATTTCATTACTTAATAGATCTTGGTTTGACCTAGAAAACCCAACAATGGTATCAGAGCGGTTATTAAGCATGAAATTGAATTTAGGGTTCTTAACTTTAATTTGGGATTTTGTGATTTGAGCATGATTTCTTCAAATTGATGATTTGGTTGAGCTTGGATTATGTTAAATTAGATTTGTGCATTTTAGGAATTGAGAAATTGAATTGGATAAAATTTCCCCAAATTCCTTATGTTTGGCCGAATGTGATGAAACCCTAGCCCTTGGTGATTTTTGAATTTTAGACAATTGGATATGTTTAAAATACATTGGATATATTAGTTTGTGATTTAATTGGATTGAAATCAAAATTGATATAAAATGTCCCCTAATTGCCGAGAGCTTAAGAGCATGTAGGGATTTATTTTGCTTCAATTTGTGTTGGACATAAGTTGATTAATTAAAGCATAATTAATTGTGTAAATTGGTATTTGGAAATGTTGATTTAAATAATTAATTATGCCTTATACACTTTAATGATTAATTATGATATTTGGAATATTGGAATTTAATTAGTTGGGCTAAATTTGGAATTGGGCTAATAAAGTAGTAGTTTGGGCTTATTGGGCTTGGTTGGGCCAAGTTTGGTTTAGGTTAATTGGTTGGATCCAATTGGGCCTAAAATCATTTCCATAAAGTCCAAATATAATATAATAGGCATTTAAAATTTTAATTGGGCCTAATGGGCCTAAATTGATTTTGGCAAAGGGTGATCCTTATTGGGCTTTGGTTGCCAAAGTCCATGCCTTGTAAATTAATTGAAAGCCCATTGGACTTTAATTAAATTGACATTGGATGTTAATTGGGCTTTGAGACCCGTAATGATTAGATTTAGAATCTAAGTCGTAAAGGCACATTAAAAAGTGTAATTATTTAATTTGGAATTAAATAAAGAATTAGTATTGAATGCAAATTAAATTGGATTTCATATTGTAGTTTGATATAATTCAAGAATTCGTACTTTGAGTACTTATTCTTAAACGAGTTGGACTCGCGCAAATAAAATCGTTGTTTGAACATTGGATGGTCATTAATTTCAGATTAATTAATTGGATTAGATTGATTGATAACATGCTTTGTGTGAATAGATGGATGTGATGTATGAATAATGTATATCGGATGGATATTAGATGGGTGAAGGCAATTTTGGAAATTGTTGCAATAAATTTAGAATTTATTAAATTTGACCTGCGTGTCCAGCATATTACCTCTTGATTCTTTGTATTTCTCTTCTCACATATTCCCTTCAATGTAAATGAGGTTTCTTTAGAAGTGTTATGTAATTGGGTAGAAGTAAGATTTGTGCTAGCGGGAGAGAGGAAAATGAGAGATTTGTTCTAGGAATAAAATTTTTTAAATATCCATCCGCATATCATTATTAATTTATTTATTGCGCCTTATTATGCTTTTAGAATGCATGTTTAAGGGTGTATGATGATGAGACCTTAACAAAGATAATAAATTGGTTTCCAATTTACACGCAAAAAACCCTCAAAATAATACTAAGCGTTTTTCCTTCCATTGAGTGATTCTTACTCAATATCTAAGACTGGCATTGGTTTGTTGGCCAAAGTCAAGACCTTTGTCCGTCGAGGATGTGTTTGAATCACGAAGGCTTTGTTCCATATCGGTTGTCTTGTCCAAGTTGTGATTTGTTGGCCAAAGTCAAGATCACTTCTTGTCTATCGACATCGATTACTAAGCTTTCCAAGGTCAATGGGTCCCACTTAACTGGAATCATTAAGTTTGTTGTGCCAAAGCCAATGCTTAGTTGATTCAGAGGAAAAAAGTTAGGAAATATATTGGATTATTGGAATATATTAGATATATGTTTCGGATTTGGATGTCCACCTATTGGATCTAGGAATTGGATGAGATCCAATTGATCTTAGAGATCTACCTAGTTAAGTATCATACAACTTGTTGGCCAAAGTCAAGGTTGTGTGTTATTTAACGGGATCCTAGCCCACTAGGAAACTAGGTTTCCCGAGTACTCAACAGAGGGTTAGAGGCTCGCCAAAAAATAGTGGGAGGCAAGTATTAAATTTGCAATTTCGTTTAGATACTTGCCAATACACGCTCATTTCATTTTTCGTCATTATTTATTAATAAATATATTAGTTGGACTAATATTTAATTGTTGTTTTAATTAAACAGTTGGACTGTATTCAAACTACTTCATTTATAGTTGATTATATAATTGGATTATAGTAATCAATATTTTTGAATTTAACGAATCAAATTATAGTTGATTATATAGTTAAACTATAGTAATCATTATATTTAATTGTACCTGAAATCGTTGATTGGATAGTTGGACTATAGCAATCAAGATAACTGAAATATTAGCGTTTAGAACATAATCCTGGGTGAAAATGTCTTTAAACGGCTTTAATTTTCAAATTGGGAATAAAACCTCAGGATAGTCCTGGGAACTGAGAAGTTCTATTTGATAGAGTGACATCTCGTGCCTAAGCCCGGAGTTGAGCAAATAGTGGAGCATGAGTTTTGGAAGACTCATGGTGATGACAACTTTAGTGCTCAATCCTTTATGCTTGCGCAAAGACTCCTTAATTTCTTCGTCAAAACTAAGGATTAAATCCTTATACCATGACGATTGAAATTAAAGGATCTTCATAGATCTATTCTTAGATCTTAGAAGTACAAATTACAATACAAAACTCTTGGAGAGTTAATAGCTATGCTGAAAGAGACAAATCCAGATTTTACAAAAGGCAAGAAGCGCAAGACACATATTACTTCGACATCTCAGAAGGCCAAGGCTTAGCCGAATGCTTCTAGGGTGTGAATAAAAGGGCAAAGGCAAAATCATTACAGTCTTCTGGGAAGACAAAGGACATATCCCAAGATGTCTGCCTAAATTGTGGCAAACGGAGTCACTGGAAGTGTGACTGCCGTATGGACAAGGCAAACATGAAGGAAGTGAAGGCGGTGCAAGGCTCCGGCTTCAAACATGTCTGTCATAAACATGTTCGCTACTAGTTTCAAAATTAGATTTTTGATACTAGACGTGGTATATAAATATGTACTGATGTGCAGAATATGCTGATTAGCAGGATACTGACTTCAGTTGAGATTTACCTGTGAGTCAGAAAAGGGACAACAGTCGCTATTTTAACCGTAGAGAAACCTAAGTTTAGGAACTACCCTTTAGGTATGTACTTAAATTAGGAAACTGTTATAATGTACCTAGTTTGACTAGAAACATTATCTCTATATCATAGTATAACTCGTTGCGGGTATACCTTTTTATTCTAGAACACTAAGTGTTTTATTTTATAAAGATGATATTGAGATAAACACATTAGATGTGAATAACAGTATTTATATTTTGAATATAAATGAATCTCAAACATATAACATGACAAACAAATAGCTCAAACTGAATTAATCAGATGAGACATATTTGTGGCATTGTTGACTGAGACACATTAACAGGACTCGTATATCCATATTTTCGAAGAGTGGGTACTATGACAGATTGGATTCTAATCAAATGAAGTCTATGAATCTAGTTTATTAGGCAAAGTGCCTAAAACACCTTTTACTTGGTAAAAGTGCAAGTGCCATCGATCTGTTAGACCTTGTTCATAGTGACGTAAGTGGGACCATATCTAGCTAGGCTAGGGGTGGATGTGAATACTTCGTAACCTTTACGGATGTGGCATCGCGTTATGGTTATGTGTTTCTTTTGAAACACGAATTGGAAACTTTTGATAAATTCAAAGTGTTTCGACACGAAGTAGACAGACAGATCGGCTAAAGTATTAAACCGTCACGGTTAGACCGTAGTGGAAAATACTTAAGCAATAAGTTTCTTAATTACTTGAAAGAGTATAGTATTCTTTCAATGTGGACTCTTCACGGAACACCTCAATTTGACGGTGTGTCCGAACAGAGAAACCGAACCTTGTTGGACATAGTAAGGTTAATTATGAGTCGCTCTGAGCTACCATTTTCCTTCTAGGGATATGCATTAAACAGTGCAAAACTTATTTTGAATAAGGTTCCATGAAAATCTGTTAGACAGATTTCATATTAGATATGAACAAGAAAGAAACCAGGTTTTCTCATTCATGATGATTTGGGAATGTTGGGCATATGTTTGGATGATACCGAACTGAAACCCAAATCGGATAAGTTCCAATTTGTAGGTTATCCTAGGGTAACCAAAGTATAGTACTTATACAACTCACAAGAGAACAATTTAATTGTAGCTCTCCATGCGGTTTTCCTAATCAGAATACCTATATGCAGTGGTAAGTGGGAGGAAAGTAAAACTCGATGAAAAATCAGAGTAATACTGTTTCAGGCACCGATTCTTTAATGGAACACAAACAGTTCATCAGGGATGAACCTGTACCACAATCTTCGAATACACAAGAACCGCGTAAGTCAGAGAGAGTCAGAAAACAACCTGGGAGGTATGGGTTTCTGATCTCACCTCATGAAGATGACAATCTTATTAAGAAACACGAACCGACTACGTATGAGGAAGTGATACAAGGTATCGACTCCCTATTATGGAAGAGTGACATGATGTCCGAAATGGATTCCATGTATACCAACCAAATTTAGAAACTGGTTGATGTATCGGAAGGCATTGTGCCTATTGGTACAATATGAGTCTTCAAGGAAGACATACATGGATGGAAACATACCAACGTACAAAGCTAGGCTTGTAGCAAAAAAGGTATCGTTATCAACATTGTGTCGATTACGACAAAACCTTTTACTCGTTGCCATGATTAAATCCATTTGGACAATTCTTGCTAATGCTGCATGTTTCATTTATGAAATATGGCAGCTGAACGTCAAAAATCGCTTTCCTTAAACAGAAACCTTTTGGAGGATGTTTACAACATCCTGACGATTTTATCGTACCAAAACGAGCAAACAAGGTTTGCAAGTTAATTCAATCCATTTATGGATTGAAGCAAGCATTGCGTTCTTGGAACCAGCGTTTTGATATAATCATAATAGTATATGATTTTATTCAAAACGAAGATAATTCTTGTGTATATATGGAGGTTAGTGGGAGCGCACTAACAGTGATTGTCCTAAATAATGATGATATATCATTTCTTGGAAATGACATTCCCATAATACAATCAGTGAAAGCTTGGTTTCCATGAAAATTCTCCATAGAATACTTGGGAGAGACAATATTTATTCTAGGAATAAGGATCTACTAGAATAGATCTAAAAGTTGTTGGCACTCTGCGAGAACTCTTACATTGAAATATATATATGTGACCTGGTGTCTCATATGCTTTGAGCATATGGAGTCACAATCAGGCCAATCCAAGTGATAGTCACTGGATTGATGTTAAGAACATCCTTAAGTATCTTAGATGAACTAAGGATGTTTTCTTAAGCTATGGAGAATGAGAACTTGAAGTGACTGGGTTCACTGCTGCAAGTTTCCAAACCGATAAAATGACTATAAGTCGTAATAAAGGTACTATATAGTTTGAATAATGGAACAGTGAGCTGGAAATCTTCCAAGCAAGATATTGTTGCCGAATAAACAACAAAAGTGGAATATTGCTGCAGCTGAAGCAGCAAAAGAACAATTTTGGATCTATAATAATCCTAATTAGATTAGGTGTAGTTCTGTTAGCGGATGAGCTAGGCTACAGCACAGGCTAAAGAATTAATGGTCTCATCAACAATCCAAATATATACTTCAATTATTTCATCTGATTCGTCGGATCATACATCGTGGAGATGTGATGATCAAATAAATCGCACGAAAGCAGTTTTTCAGCAGAAGTTTGAACGACCCGTACATAGTTCAGGTGTAGGACACTTGAGTGATTGGCTATAGGCCAAGTGGGGGATTATTGGACAATCATGACCTATAGCATCACTATTTGTACAGATAATTGTGTTGTTGTAAAAATTAACTACGTGACAAAGGAAATTGCTATTTTATCATTTGTAATTGGATTACCGGGATATATAAATGATAAAAGTCCATATGATTAGTTTCAGATTAATAAGATATGAGATAGTATTAATCCATTAAAGTTTAATCATTAAATTATCCCTAGTCGTAGTATTATCGAGATTGGACATCGATAATGCGGAATAGACTAGTATTGCATTTGTGCGTGTTATGGGAGCATAACGGCATAGTTCTCATATATTTGGGTATTGGATACTCATGCAAGTGTAATAGGAGGTTGTGTTTACCGATGGTATGGGAATAGCTTCGCTCTGGATAGACCCCTCGGAATTCCATTGGTAGTATGACTATGTGTCTATGGAAGTCCGAATCAGGGTAGGTGTATTTGGTCTTAACTTGAGACTTGCATCGCTAATACTTGTGACAATCAATATACTTTTGGTTTTGGTCGTCCAGGGCTTTAACAGGTTCTGTGTACGCCTCTTCTGGGTATATTGAGAATCATAGTGTATTGGGTGTGATGTCGAGATGGAAGTATCACTCCATTCAAATGGAGATGATGGTCACGTAGGATAAGGAACTGGTACTCTTGTATGCTGCAGCTATCGGGATAATATGACTAGGTCGTGTTTATCTGATTATAAAGACTAGTTACCAGAGATCTGATATGTGCTTCGTACGGAGCAGACACAATTCCAACCCCAAGCCTAGCACGTGACATCCGATACTGGATCGCAATACGCAATACTACGTATACTACGCCTGATTTAGATTATATATTCCTTTAAGAATATTTCTGGAGAATTGGGCAGGCACGGT
Organism: Zanthoxylum bungeanum; assembly: GCA_019454045.1. NCBI lineage: Eukaryota > Viridiplantae > Streptophyta > Magnoliopsida > Sapindales > Rutaceae > Zanthoxylum > Zanthoxylum bungeanum. The sequence goes on from SKCR01032036.1 coordinate 49,639, forward strand.
GCTTTGCTAGAAGCCAACCATGTCTTGTAAATCGGTAAAAATGTAGTACTAGGTACTTACGTGTTCGGATAGTCCGACGACCGGATTTACTGCCAATATATCCGGGGATCTCATGGGTCGCTTCCTGAAGATTCACCGATGACGTATGACTCGCACATAATTAATCTGTGATTAATTATAAGAGAGAGAGAAAATTAATATAGGATTAATTACGGAGATATTTTATCTGGGATAAAATACTAATTAAAGAGAGAGAATCGATAAAATAATATATTCGATATATTAAACGAAATTAGATTTGGACGCGGAATTAAAATTAGATTTTAATTCGGGCGAACGAGTTAATTTAGAATTAATTCGCTAGCGACGTGAATAGTAATTTTGCTAGGCATAATTATTTAATTAAATTTGATTTAATTACGTCGCAACGGAAAATTCGTTAATTCGGAATTAACGAACCCGAGCCCGAGAGTGGTTGCGGGCCCACTCGGATTTTGAATTAAAGTGGGACCCACAAGTCACATCACGTGTCACATCATTAGTCACTCAAGTGATGGAAGTCCTGTCACTTTTTGGTGTTGACATCTTGTCACTTTTTGATTGATGGAAGTTGTTGGAAGCATTGATGACTTGTACCAATTTTGGAAAATTGGTAAATGGTATTTGTTTTTGGAAATCAAATACACAAAACACTTCATCTCTTTTTCTTCTCTCTCCCTCACGACAATGTGCCAATTTTTCTCTCCCAAATCCTTCTTGGCCGAGAATCAAAGAGGAAGAACAAGGAAATTTTGTAGCAAAATTTCCAAAGCTAGCACTTAAAGGAGTCATTCAAAGGTGATAGGGAAACCAACCATTGAGCTTGGAATCAACACTCAAAGCTTGGAGCTTGAAGATCAATATAAGAAGGGATTGGCCGAATACATCAAGGAGCAAAATTTTGTTGTTCAACGCATCCACTTAGCCGATCAAATTGAGTATTTCCGCCATCTTACTTTGAGTATTCACATGATTTCATTGCTTAATAGATCTTGCTTTGACCTAAAAAACCCAACATAAGGGAGATTAATCTAAATATTAGTAATAAAATTTTTACCTTTTACCCCAACAAGGGGGAGTTACCTCATCATTACTGAAAAGTAAATTGCTGAAAAGTAAAGAAAATAAAGTATTGTGCGTAAAAGTAAATTGCAGAAAGTAAAGACTGAAAAGTAAAAAAAAAGTGCAAAAGCTGAAATTAAATACTAAAAGCTGTAAATAAACAAGCAAGATACAATCTTCTTAGTATTCTTAAGGAATTACATAGAAGAAGGTATGAATTTACAAATGAAATGGCTTGGTATTTATAGATAAGATTTTGCCTCCACCAAATCCATTATTAATTTCTCCACTAATTGCTCCACCAAATCCATTATTAATTGCTCCACTAATTGCTCCACCAAATCCTCCACTAATTGTTATCATGTTTGGTGGAATTTTGACTATTTTTATTTATTTATTTATTTTTTTGCTTTGAAAATGACTTTAATTATTACGCATAACACACTTTCGGATATTTCATCAATTTCGATCATGAAATCTTCAGAAGTCGAAATTATTTTGTTCTTCAAGGTTGTAGATCTTTGAGTCTTCTTTAATCTGGAACTTGAATCAGCTCAATCCGATATCGGAGTAAAACTTATGCCCAAAATACGACAATTGCGCAAAACCGGAATTTCTGAAACTGTACTTCGTTAGAACGCCCTTTCAAGTTTCCAATCTCCAAAATTATTATGTCAAGTCCAATTTTTTGCCCTTATTTGACCCACATTTTGTCCTAAATGATTCTATTGAATCCCAATATTATTTTATCTGCAAAATAAACTAAAACACATCAAAACGTTCATCAAACCCGAGAAACTAAACAAAATATTAAGTAAAATGGACGGTAAATATTGATATATCTTCCGCTCATCACACCCCCAAACCTAACATTTTGCTAGTCCTCAAGCAAATCAACAAAATAAAATACAAGAAACAATTAAAATTAAACTAAGCCACTTTCGTATGGATCATGGTTGCATTTAGCATATGCAACAAGCCTTTAAACCTATAGGTTTCCCTAGTGGACGAGTTGTAGTCTCGTGAGGGCTTACAGCAATGATACCCACAAATATTTGATAAAAGTAAAAAGATATTAGAACTAATGCACACAAAAGCAAAAATACAAGAGAAAATAGAATAAAGAAGTTAGTGACTAAACAGGTGAAACTTCTTATCCAAGTTAGTAGTTGTTTTCTTTCTTTCTAGATTACTGAATAAGTAAATTCTCCGATTGTTTTTTTACCATTCTTCATATACACAGCCAACAAAATATTAATCAACTCATTTTTACCCACAATAGTCACAAGTGTAGTTGAGAAGAGAGTAATATTTTTGTCCTAAAGTTATATTATAATTCACACATTTTTTAAAGCAATGAAATAAATTTTCTGTTTTTTCTAATTTCTTCTTGATTTTTGAAATTTATTTTTATTTATATACAATATCTTCCATCCATGTAACGAGCTTTGGGTCAGTGACTCCCAAACTAGTTGGCTTTAGGGCACTAGATGTTAAGACACCCCTACGGACTTAATAACTCGGACTTTCGATATATATATTTTTGCAACATCTTCAATCCATGTAGCAAGCTTTGGGTCAGTGACTCCCAAATCAGTTGTCTTTAGGGCATTAGGTGTTAAAACACCCCTACGGACTTAATAACTCGGATCTCGGACGTTGTTGTTGGTTTTTTTTTACTCCATCTCTTTTTGAGATGCTTCCTCCAATTAAGCTAGAGCACTGAATATTACAAAATTTTCAATTACATCTCATGTCCGTATGTTACCATGCATATTGATAATATCTGTCAACTGAGCATATAAAGATCCATTTTAGTTAGTTTTATGGACAATTCACAAATTAAATAATTCAAAAAAAAAAAACAAAATTAACTTGTTCTGAAATAGGTTCAGATACGTCTCAGGAGTATAAACTCCTTACACGGCTATCTCACACCAATTTCACCTGATTAATCAAATTTAAAAAAAAAAACACAAAAACAAAATATTTTTTTGATTTTTGTAAAATTTTTCAATTTTTTTGAGTTTTTCTCAAAGTTTTGATTCAAAATAACACAATAAAAACAAGATACTAAATAACTATTCCCCTCCCCCAAACCTAAATGAGACATTGTCCCCAATGTCTTAAATAGAAAGAAGAGAGTTTAGAATATAATACCTGGTTAGCTGAAATTCTACATCTAAAACTAAAGGTTAAGATCCAGATTTATCCGACGCTTCTTACCACGATCATCATCAGACCATTTTATCTTAGAAATGATAGGGTCAATTTGTGGTTCAAAGGCTAAGATTTGGTCAATTAAATCCGGGGCAGTTCTGGTAGTAAAGAGGAGTTCTTTCAGAGGTTTTGTCACGAATCCATTTCTCCGGGCATCATCAAGAAACACACAAGGAAAATCATAAAATCCATCATCATTGAATAATCCAAGCGGTTTCTGGTGTATGTTCAGGTTCGCCCAAGATAGCACTGTAAAAATTTTCTCCAAAGTACCCAAGCCACATGGCAAAGCAATAAAAGCATCAGCACGGTTAATCATTTCCACCAGTCGTTCGGACATACCTGGCACAATCAGTTCTTCTCTGTTTGATGGTCCAATCAGATTCGCCTCTGCCAAGGGTTTTGGGATGATTCCCAGAACTTGACTACCTTCATCATGTACGGCCTTTGAAATGATCCCCATTAGTCCAAGATTGCCGCCACCATATACTAAGTGCATATTCCTTTCAGATAAGACTCGACCCAATTCGTGTGCTGCTGCTACGTATTGTGGCTTAGTACCAACACTAGTACCGCAAAACACACAAATGTTTTCAGCCCGTCTTCATGAAATGGCTTCCATTTTTGTTTCATAACTCTAGATGTCTTCAAGGGTGCAATGATGAGTTGAATTATAACACCTAAAAAAGGGTGAGTAAAAATAATAGCACTAGTACCTGACAGATGACAATTATTAGTTAAACAGTAAAAATAAATCGTGAAAAGTCAAAAGATCTGGATCCTGTCGGAGAAAATAAATGAAAACAACAAAACAAATCACACTTATTAGGAAAAGACAAAGAGATATAATATTTACAAGAAAAGTAGCGGTTTGATTGACGTCTATGCGTCAGGGACAAGCTTCCCATCCAATTTTCTTATAAATTGGAAAACATGGTCTTTTTTAGTCAGATTCCCGAGACTTAACTATTGTTTCTTTTCGGAATTGTGTATATAACATGCGAATTTCATGATATACATATCCATTGGGATGCGTCTCAAGAGTATTGGATAAGTCATCCAAAGACTCCTTACTCAAGCCAGCCCTAATGAAATTAATCTTATCTTCACGGTTATCAGACACCATTCCTAAAGAACGACAACGAGTATTACATGTCATACGAGCACATTTATAACAAACACTCATTCTTTTATCTCTTCTCTTTTTAACATACGTGCTTCTTCCTAAACCAGGCAGATGTGAAATAAAAAAGTCAGAAGACTCACCTGCCAATCAGACCCGTGCTTCAATATTCCAACGAATGTCAGTAGGAATACCTTTGATCATCAGCAATCTCATTCGTTCCAAGCGAGCTTTGTAAACATTCATCAGAGAGTTTTGAGGGAGAGAATGAAATTGCTTGTGAAGTTTTGCGAGAACTTCTTCCATCATGGAATGATTTAACCTGCAAAAACTAAACACATAAAATAAAACACACCAAATCACAATATATACATAAATTGCATGGGTTGCCTCTCAGCTAGCGCTAAGTTTAACATCATCAGCTAGACATGACTGCCCGAACGTTAAGCTGGATCTGAAAGTGTGACACTTTCTTTTTATCGCTCAATTGATTCTCCCCAGTAGTGTTTGACACGCTTGTTTTTAACCTTGAATGTTTTGTTGGAGTCGGGATCATGTAACTCAACGGCTCTATCTGGTAAAACCTTGGTGATTAAGAATGGACCTGACCACCGTGATTTTGGCTTCCATGGGAAGAGTTTCAAGCTTGACTTGTTTAACAGTACCCTCTGCCCTAGTTCCAATTGTATGCACACTAACTTCTCATCATGTCTCTTTTTGGCCTTTTCTTTGTACAATTTGGCATTCTCAAAAGGTTGTATGTGAAATTCCTCCAATTCGTTGAGTTGGTGGAACTGTTTCTCTTCCATTGCTTATAGTGCAAGAATAGGCTTCTTCAGTGTGCAGTACGCTTTATCTTCCGACTCCAAAGACAATTGACATGCTTTAAGTTTGTCAGTAGAACTTTGCATTGCATTGGAGTTCTGGATGGTACTATTTATCACATCAAGTCTGAAACATTTCTCATTCTTTTCATCATCTGGGAAATTCATGGCCTTGAAAACATTGAATGTTACATCTTGGTCCTGTACCTTCATGGTTAGTTCTCCTCTCTGTACATCAATAATGGTTCGACCAGTAGCCAAGAATGGTCTCCCGAGGATGATCGGGACATCTTCGTCTTCCTCCATATCAAGGACAATAAAATCTGCAGGGAAAATAAATTTGTCAACCTTGACCAGCACATCTTCAACTACACCTCTCGAAAATATGAGCGTTCTATCAGCAAGTTGTAGAGAGACTGAGGTAGGCATTTTTTCTCCAATCTGCAGTTTCCTGTAAATAGAAAAATGCATTAAGTTAACACTTGCACCTAAATCACACAAAGCCCTAGCGAAGTCATGTTCTCCTATGGTGCAAGGAACAGTGAAACTGTCAGGATCTTTCAACTTTGGGGGAAGCTTCCTCTGGATGATAGCGCTGTATTCTTCTGATAATGCTACTGTATCGTAATCTCACAATCTCTGTTTTCGTGAAATAATATTTTTCATGAATTTGACATAACTGGGCATTTGTTCCAAAGCTTCTACAAATAGAATGTTGATATGCAACTTTTTGAAGATCTCTAGGAACCGAGAAAACTGCTTGTCTAGTTTATTCTTCTGGAGACGTTGTGGAAAAGGTGGAGGTATAATGATTCTTTCTCGATCTTTTTCCTTTGCTTATTTTTCTTCCATCTGTGGAACTGCTTTGCTGCTTTCTTTTGGAACTTCCTCAACAGTTGCCTTGACTCCAACACTTTTGTTAATTTCAGTACCACTTTTTAATATGATGGCATGACATTGCTCCTTCCTTATGTTCCTTGGATTTGGTTCTGTGTTGCTAGGAAGGTTACCTGGCGGTCTGTAATTATGAGCATTGGCCAGTTGTCCAATTTGATTCTCCAGTGCTTTAATAGAAGCAGATTGACTTTGAATTAATGCTGCTTGGGATGAAACACATCATCATTTCTAGCTGCTTGAGAGTTGTGTTTTGCTTCTATAATTTTTTGAAGTGTGTCATCACTTCTGTTTTTCCTTATTCATTTGCCTGCTCATGGCCTTTGTTCTGCTGTTGGAATCCATGTGGTGGATTATTCAACTTCCCTAAATTGTTGCTCCATGTGAAATTGGGATGATTCCTCCACCCTGGGTTGTAGGTGCTGGAATATGGATTGTTCCCATGTCTGTTGAAATTGTTGACGTAATTCACAATTTCTTTATGTTGGTTGAAAGATTTTGACTCTGGTGCTCCTCCATATGGTGAACTTGTGGATCCATCATTAACCTTTATGTTAAGAGTTTCCAAATTCTTGCAAATCATATCCAGCTTGCATTTATTGCAGAGTTGGCTCCAACTTCATAAATTCCAACAATTCTTTGAATCAAGCTCATTTCTATTGGCCACAATGAATTATTATTAGCCATTTCTTCAATTAGGACCCAAACTTGATCTTCTCCTTTTGCCATTAAATCTCCTCCAGCAGCAGCATCAATTTTGGTTCTCATTATTCCAGAAAGTCCATTATAGAAGGTTTGGACTTGTAGCCATTTTGTGATCTCATGGTGAGGAAATTTCCGGAGCAAATCCTTGAATCTTTCCCAAGCTTCGCAGATGGATTCTGAGTCTTGTTGCACAAAGGATGTGATGTCATTCTGTTGGTGTTTGCTAAGGTCCCAAGATCATTAAACAAGCATGAAATAAGTGCGAATACAAATCAACGAAGTTGCGGAATACTCACATCGATCAGTTGAGCGACGCGGAGACGAACAAAACTGATTTTCTGCTCACTGGTTGCATTCGGCAGTGGCAGTTTTTTGTTTCCCCATTTTCAGCTTTTGGATCATCTTCCAAGCTCCAAGCTTCGTCAAACGATTCCCGGCTCATTGGTGGACTTCTCTATCACCTTCGCATGTCTCTCGGAGTGCCAGCTCTTAAGAAATTTGCCATAAATTTCCCACACTCAGCTTCTCATCTCACGATTTCTTGACAGAAACCAGTGAAGAATTTTTCCCACCATGGCAGTGAGATGAAGAGAGAGGGAGAGGAGAGAAGAGAGAGTTGTGTAATTGATTAATTGTTTTCTAAAAACAATTAAACATATACCAAATACCACTTTCAAAATTCAACATGCATTTTGGCTCCAAAATTGGCATTAAATGCTATCCACCAACTCACTTCAATCACAAGTGACATATTGTCAATCACTCAAAGTGACTTATGATTTGACGCTTGATGCGACTAGCGATTTGACGCTTGATTTGACTTGCGTGCCACACTCGAATTCGAAATGCGAATGCGCTCGCAAATAATCCCGGGCTCGGGTTCGCTAATTCCAAATTAACGAATTTTCCGTTGCGACGTAATTAAATGATTACGCCTAGCGAAGTCACTATTCACATCGCTAACGAATTAATTCTAAATTAACTCGTTTGTCCGCGTCGAAATCCAATTTCGTATAATATATCAAATATATTATTTAATCGATTAATTCCAAATTAATCGTTCTCTATATTTAAATGATATTTTATCCCAAATAAAATATCTCCGCAATTAATCCCAGATTAATTTTCTCTCACATCTTATTAATCCCAGATTAATTAAAAGTGTGAGTCATACGTCATCGGTGAATCTTCGGGAAGCGACCTATGAGATCCCCGGATATGTTGGCAGTAAATTCGGTCGTCGGACTATCCGAACACGTAAGTACCTCGTACTACGTTTATACCGATTTACAAGACAAGGTTGGCTTCTAGCAAAGCGCCATGCCTACCCAATTCTCCAAAAATATCCTTACAGGAATAAATGATCTATATCAAGAGTAGTATACGTAGTATTGTGTATGTCGATCCACTATCGGATGATCACGTGCTAGGTTCGTGGCTGGAATTGTGTCTGCCCCGTACGAAGCACATGTCGGATGTCTGGTAACTAGTCTCTATATCGAATAAACATGACCTTGTCATTTTATCCCGATGACTGTAGTACTTAAGAGTACTACTACCGTATCCTATGTGACCATCATCTCCATATGACTGAAGTGATACTTCCGTCTTGACATCACACCCAACACACTACGATTCTCAATATACCCAGCATAGGCGTACACAGAACCTGTTAAAGCCCTGGACGACCGCAACCAAAGTATATTGATCGTCGCAAGTATTAGCAGTGCAAGTCTCAGGTTAAGACCAAATACACCTACCCTGATTTCGGACTTCCATAGACACATAGTCATACTACCAATGGAATTCCGAGGGGGTCTATCCAGAGCGAAGTTATTTCCCGTACCATAGGTAAAACACAACCTCCTATTACACTTGCATGAGTATCATATACCCAAATATATGAGAACTACGCCGTTATAGATGATAGTCGAAGTATGTATCTGGATCGTTGATGAGACCAGTAATTCTTTAGCCTGTGCTGTAGCCTAGCTCAGCTGCTAACAGAATTATATCTAATCTTATTAGATTTGTATCGACCCAAAAAGCTTCTATTGCTGCCTCAGTTGTAGCAATAACCCGTATTTATTGTTTATTCGGTAATAGTATATTGTTTGGAAGGTTTCCACCTCACTATTCCATTATTCAAACTTTGTAGTTCCGTTTGCGACTTATAGTCGTTTTATCGGTTTAGGAAACTTGCTACAGTGATCCCAGTCACTTCAAGTTCTCCATCTCCATAGACTAAGACAACATCCTTAGATCTCTAAGATACTAATGGATGTTCTTAAAATCAATCCAGTGACTATCACTTGGATTGGCCTGATTTTGTTTCCATATGCTCAAAGCGTATGAGACACCAGGTCGCGTACATTTTTTAATGTACGATTTCACGAAGAGTTTTCTCGAAAGCCAAGCTTTCACCGATTATTTTATGGGAATATCATTTCCAAGAAATGACATATTATCATTATTTATAGGACAACCACTGTCAGTGCGCTCCCACTAACCTCCTTATATACACAAGAATCTTTTTCGTTTTTGAATTAAATCATAAACCATTATGATTACATCAAAACGATAATTCCAAGAACCTGATGCTTGCTTCAATCCAAACATGGATCGAATAACCTGCAAACCTTGTTTGCTAGTTTTGGTACGACAAAACAGACGGGATGTTGTAAACATCCTCCAAAAGGTTTCCTTTTCAGGAAAGCGATTTTCCCGTAAAGCTGTCATATTTCATAAATGAAACACGCAACTTTAGTAAGCATTATCCAAATGGATTTACTGTGGCAACAGGTAAAAGGTTGAATCGTAATCAACACAATGTTGATAACAATACATTTCCGTTAAAAGCCTAGCTTTATACGTTGGTATGTTGCCATCCATGTATGTCTTCCTTGAAGACTTATATAGTACCAATAGGCACAATGCCTTGCGGTACATCAACTAGTGTCCAACCTTGTTGATATACATGGAATCCATTTCGGATGTCATGACACTTTGTCATAATAGGGAGTCGATACCTTGTATCACTTCCTCATACGTAGTCAGTTGGTATACCTCAATAAGATTGACATCTTTATGAGGTGAGATCAGAAACCCATACCCCAGGTTATTTTCTGACCCTCTCTGACCTACGCAGTTCTTGTGTATTCGAAGATTATTGGTATAGTTTCATCCTTGATGAACTATTCATGTTCCATTAAGATTCGGTGCCTTGAATAGTATTACTCTGATTTTCATCGAGTTTTACTATCCTCCCACTTACCACTGCATATCGGTATTCCTCTTAGGAAAATCGCATGGTGAGCAACAATTACATTGTTCTCTTGCGAGTTGTATAAGTACTATACTTTGGTATCCCTAGGATAACCTACAATTGGCACTTATCCAATTTGGGTTTTAGTTTGGTATCATCCAAACATATGCCTAGCATACCCAAATTTATAGGAATGAGAAACCCGGTTTCTTTCCCATTCATATCTAATATGAAATCTGTCTAACAGATTTTAATGGAACCTTATTCAAAATAAGTTCTGCACTGTTTATGCTTATCCGTTGAAGGAATTGGTAGCTCAGAGCGACTCATGATCAACCTTATCATGTCTAATAAAATTCGGTTACTCGGTTCGGACACACCATCAAAATGACATGTTCCGGGAGGAATCCTCATTTGAAAGAATACTTTACTCTTTCAAGTATAATAGAAACTTATTGCTTAAGTATTTTCCATTTCGGTCTTACCGTGATGGTTTAATACTTTAGCCAATTTTTTTTGTCTATTTCGTGTCGAAACTTTAAAAGTTTCCGATTTGTGTTCTTCAAAAGAAACACATAACCATAACGCGATGCCACATCCGTAAAGGTCATGAAATATTCATATCCATCTCCATCTCTAGCCTAGCTAGACATAGGCCCACTTGCTTCACTATGAACTAGGGCTAATAGATCGGTGGCATTTTTACTTTAACCAAGTAAATAGTATTTTAGGCACTTTGCCCAATGAACTAGATTCGTAGAATTTATTTGATTGGAATCAAATTAGTCCGAGTACCCACTCTTCAAAAGTGTGGATATACGAATCTTGTTTGATTGTGTCCCAACAACAATGCCACATCAGTTTCTTCTGATCAAATCAGTTGAGCTATTTGTTTGTCATATTATATATTCGAGATTTATTTATATTCAAAATATAAATGCTGTTATTCAAATCTAATGTGTTTATCTCAATATCATCTTTATATAATAAAACACTTTAGTGTTCTATAATATAAAGGTAAATCCGCAACGGATTAAACATTGATATAAAGATAATGTTTCTAGTCAAACTAGTTACATTACAACAGTTTCCCAATTTAAGTACAAACTCGAAGGGTAGTTCCTAAAATAGGTATCTACGGTTAAAACAGCGACTTTCGTCCCGTTTTCGATTCGCAGATCAATCTCAATCTGAAGTCAGTATCCTGCTCATAGCAGATTATGAACATCAGTATATATATTTTATGTTCCACACTAAGTATTTAAAATCTAATTTTAATACTAGTAGTGAACATAATGTTGACAAACATATTTGAAGTCGGAGCCTTGCTCGTCTTCAATTCCTTCATGTCTGCTTTGTCCAAACGGCAGTCACGCTTCCGCGATCCCGTTTGCCACAATTTAAGCAGACATTTTGGGATATGTCTTTTATCTTCCTATAAGATTATAATGATTTTGCCTTTGCCCATTTTCCACATTCCAGAGGCCTTTGGCCAAGCCTCGGGTTTCTAGAATATCGAAGTAAGGTGCGCCTTGTGCTACTTGCCTAATTGCAAACTTTGACTTTATCTCCTTGAGAATAGTCATTAACTATCCAAGAGTTATTTATTGCAATTTAGTACTTCTAAAATCTAAAGATAGATTTATGAAGATCCTTTAATTTCATTATCATACTTTAAGGATCTAATCCTTAGTTCTGATTCAGAAATTAAGGAGTCTACTGCGACAAGCTTAATGGATTAAGCACTAAAGTTATCATCACATAAATCTTCCAAAGATTATGCTCTACTATTTGCTTAACTTCGGGCTTAGGCCTAATATGTTATTTTATCAAATAAAGTAACTTATTAGTTTCCAGGACCATCCTGAAATTATTCCCAATTTGAAAATTAAACCATTTAAATACATTTTCCCCAGGATTATGTTTTAAATGTCAATCTTTCTATTTTATCTTGATTCTAATAGTCCAACTATTTAATCAACGATTTCGGTACTATTTATTATAATGATTATTATAGTCCAACTATTTAATCAACTATAATTAATAGACTAAAATCAATTATATTGATTACTATAATCCAATTATAAAATCAACTATAAATGAATAGTTTGAATATAGTTCAACTATTTATTAAAAACAACATTTAAATATTAGTCCAACTAACATTTAATTTATAACGACGAATGATATTTGTGTTGAGCGCGTATGACATGTAATTAAATGAATATTGCAAATTTAATTCTTGCCTCCCACTATTTTTCGGCGAGCCTCTAACCCTCTGTCGAGTACTCGGGAAACTGTGTTTCCCAGCGGGCAAGGATCCCGTTAAATATCACACAATCTTGACTTTGGCCAAAAAATTGTATGATAATTAACTAGGTAGATCTCTAAGATCGATTAGATCCAATCCAATTTCTAGATCTGGTAGGGGGACATCCAAGTCCGAAACATATATCTTATATATGCCAATACATCCAATGTTTTACCTAACCTTTTTCCTCTAAATCAACTAAGCCTTGGCTTTGGCACAACAAAATTTAGTGATCCCAGTCAAGCGCGACCCATTGACCATGGAAAGCTTCGTAATCAATGTCGATGGACAAGAAGTGGTCTTGACTTTGGCCAACAAACCACAACTTGGACAAGACACCAATATGGAACAAAGCTCTTGTGATTCAAACACATCTTTGATGGACAAAGGCCTTGACTTTGGCCAACAAGCCAACAAGACAATGCCAGTCTCGGATCTTGAGTGAGAATCACTCAATGGAAGGAAAGACGCTTAATATTTTGCGAGGGTTTTTCGAGTGCAAATTGGCAATCAATTTATTATCTTTGTTAAGGTCTCATCATCATACACCCTTAAACATGCATTCTAAACACATAATAAAGCGCATATGAATAAAATAATAATGATATGCGGATGGATACTTTACACAATGATCCTAGATCAAATCTCTCTATTTCTCTCTCCCGCTAGCACAAGTATTTACTTCTACCCGTTACACTACACTTCTAAAGAAACCTCATTTACATTGAGGGGAATAGGTGAGAAGAGAATACAAAGAACAAGGAGGTGATAAGGCTGGATACGCAGGTCCAATTAATAAATCAAATTTATTACAACAATTTCTAAAATTGTCTCACCCATCTAATATCCATCCGATATACATTATTCATGCATCGCGACCATGTATTCACACAAGCATGTTATCAATCAATCTAATCAAATTAATTAATCTGATAATTAGTGACCATCCAATGTTCAAACAACGATTTGATTTTGCTCGAGTCAAACTCGTTATGCGAATAAGTACTCAAAGTACGAATTCTCGAATTAAATTAAACTACATAATTAAATCCAATTCAATTTGTATTTAATATTAATTCGCTATTTAATTCCAAATTAAATACTACACTTTATTAAATGAACCATTACGACTTAAATTCGAAATTTAATCGTTACGGGACTCAAAGCCCGATTAACATCTAACGTTAATTTAATTAAAGTCCAATGGGCTTTTAATAATTTCTTAAGGCGTGGACTTTTGGTCAACTCGGGTCAAACCGATAACCAAAGTCCAATCCGGATTAAAATTTAAAGGTCCATTAGTCGCATTTGGGCTTTATGGATGCGGTTTTTGGCCCAATTGGATCCAACCAATTTTTCCTAACCCATCTTGGTACAACCAAGCCCAATAAGCCCCAATTACAACACAACAAGCCCAAATCCAATTTAAGGCCCAATAATTAAATTCCAAAAATCCAATTTCCCAATTTAATTACATAAAGTGTATTACACAATTAATTACCCAAATCAATATTTCCAAAACATTAATTTATACAATTAATCATGCTCAATTACAACAAAACATGTCCAACATATTTCATCAAAAATCAAACCCAAACATGCTTATCAACTCTCGGCTTTGGAAGGTAATTTTATGTCTGATTCGGTTTCAATCCAAATAATTCAACAATCGACATTAAATCAACATCATCAATCATTTCAAGTCATCCAATGATCAACGAAACAAAAATTACCAAGATTTAGGGCACTCATGTATTCGGCCAACACAAGAATTTTGGGGAAATTTGTTCCAAACACAATTTCATCAAATTGATCCAATCAATCTTCAATTAAACATACTTTAAGCATACCAAATCATCCAATTTCATTAATTCATGCTCAAACACATTTTACCCAAATTTTAAGCCCTAAATCAATTTCATGCTCAATCTTGCTCAAGATACCATTGTTGGTGTTTGCTAAGGTCTCAAGATTATTAAACAAGCATGAAATAAGTGCGAATACAAATCAACGAAGTTGCAGAATACTCACATCGATCGGTTGAGCGATGCGGAGAGGAACAAAACTGATTTTCTGCTCACTGGTTGCATTCGGCAATGGCAGTTTTTTGCTTCCCCATTTTCGGCTTTTGTATCATCTTCCAAGCTCCAAGCTTCGTCAAACGATTCCCGGCTCATGGGTGGACTTCCCTATCACCTTCGCATGTCTCTCGGAGTGCTAGCTCTCAAGAAATTTGCCACAAATTTCCCACACTTAGCTTCCCATCTCACAGTTTCTTGACAGAAACAGTGAAGAATTTTGCCCACCATGGGCGTGAGATGAAAAGAGAGGGAGATGAGAGAAGAGAGAGTTATGTAATTGATTAATTGTTTTCTAAAAACAATTAAACATATACCAAATACCACTTTCAAAAGTCAACATGAATTTTGGCTCCAAAATTGGCATTAAATGCTATCCACCAACTCACATCAATCACAAGTGACATATTGTCAATAACTCAAAGTGACTTATGATTTGATGCTTAATGCGACTAGCGATTTGACGCTTGATTTGACTTACGTGCCGCACTCGAATTCGAAATGCGAATGCGCTCGAAAATAATCCCGGGCTCGGGTTCGTTAATTCCAAATTAACGAATTTTCCGTTGCGACGTAATTAAATGATTACGCCTAGCGAAGTCACTATTCATGTCGCTAACGAATTAATTCTAAATTAACTCGTTTGTCCGAATTAAAATCTAATTTTAATTCCGAGTCGAAATCCAATTTCGTATAATATATCGAATATATTATTAATCGATTAATTCCAAATTAATCGTTCTCTCTCTTTAAAAGATATTTTATCCCAGATAAAATATCTCCGCAATTAATCCCAGATTAATTTTCTCTCTCATCTTATTAATCCCAGATTAATTAAAAGTGCGAGTCATACGTCATCGGTGAATCTTTGGGAAGCGACCCATGAGATCCCCGGATATGTTGGCAGTAAATTCGGTCGTCGGACTATCCGAACACGTAAGTTTCTCGTACTACGTTTATACCGATTTACAAGACAAGGTTGGCTTCTAGCAAAGCTCCATGCCTACCCAATTCTCCAGAAATATCCTTACAGGAATAAAGGATCTATATCAGGTGTAGTATACGTAGTATTATGTATGTCGATCCAATATCGGATGATCACGTGCTAGGCCTATGGCTGGAATTGTGTCTGCCCCGTACGAAGCACATGTCGGATGTCTGGTAACTAGTCTCTATATCGAATAAACATGACCTTGTCATTTTATCCCGATGACTGTAGTACTTAAGAGTACTACTACCGTATCCTATGTGACCAACATCTTCATATGACTGAAGTGATACTTCCGTCTTGACATCACACCCAACACACTACGATTCTCAATATACCCAACATAGGCGTACACAGATTCTGTTAAAGCCCTGGACGACCGCAACCAAAGTATATTGATTGTCGCAAATATTAGCGGTGCAAGTCTCAAGTTAAGACCAAATACACCTACCCTGATTTCGGACTTCCATAGACACATAGTCATACTACCAATGGAATTCTGAGGGGGTCTATCCAGAGCGAAGTTGTTTCTCGTACCATCGGTAAAACACAGTCTCCTATTACACTTGCATGAGTATCATATACCCAAATATATGAGAACTATGCAGTTATGCCCTCACAACGTGCACAAGTGTAATACTAGTCTTTTACGCATTTATCGATGTCCAATCTCGACAATACTCTGACTAGGGATATTTAATGATTTATCCTTCGTGGACTGATACTGTCTCATATCATTCTCAATCCAGGAAATAATCATAGAGACCTCCTATCATTTATACATCTAGGTGATCTAATCACAAATGATAAGAGTGCAATCTCATTTGTCACATAGTTAATTTGTACAACAACACAATGATCTGTACAAATAGTGACGCTATGGGTCATAATTGTCCAACACATTCCTCAACTTTGCATTTCTGGCTGGTGGAAAGTACTTTGCAAGGAATTTGTGGCTAGAGTGTTCCAAGTTGTGATGGAACCTGCTGGTAGTGAATGTAGCCAAGCTTTTGCTCTGTCTTTCAAGGAATATGGAAAAACTCGCAGTCTCGTAGCTTCTTCAGCTGCTCGGTTGTAGTTGAAAGTACCGCAAACTTCCAGGAAGTTGCTGATTTGGGCATTAGGATATTCAGTTGCATTTCCTCCAAACTGCACTGACTGCTGAATCATCTGAATGCATGTTTTGATGTCACACGCATTTGCTGGTAAGGGAGGAAGTACAATACAAGAAATGAAGCTGTCAACCACTGGAATGGTTTTGTCTCGAATGGGAATTTGTGGTGCAACCTCCAAAGGTTCAGGTTCCATGTTAACGATTGCTTATTGGCCTTCTCGCATTTCCATTCTCAACTGTCTGATGGTTCTTTCAATCTCTGGGTCAAGCAATCGGAGTTCAAAGCTTCTGGTTCATCTCATGTAGCGTCTGAAAACCTGAATCACAAGAAAACAGAAATAATAAGTAAAAAGAAATTAGATATAAGTAAAGGTATCTAACCTCAAAACTAATAGTGAAAGATAAATAAGTCCCCGGAAACGGCGACAAAAACTTGACTGGCGTTTTCACACGCGTATTACGCAAGTGCACGTATCGTTCAAGTAGTATAAAAAGTATCGATCCCAGGATGACTTAAAACCTTTTATTAATTTATGAAACTAAATGTTTACAAGTATCTAATAGATTGGTTGTTTGATTTGAAAGTGATTTTAAACTTAAAATAAGTAAATAAAATTTGAGAAGGTAGATTGAGGAAAAATTCAATATTAATAAACTATCTAGGGTTGTGAATTATTCCAATATCTTTTTTAATGATGAAGTGGTTATTTTACGTTTGTGTAATATATCGATTTATTAACCTAGAACACGAAATTATGCAAAAGCCTCTTCCGATGGTCAGATACAAATACCCAGTGTAACCTGATTAATCATATTCCTATGTCAATTAAGTTATCTGAATTCATTAAGATTAAGTTCCAATTATGGCTACCCCCGCCTGACAGGTATATTCCTATCCTATAAGGAAATCTATTAAAGGGTTATCTATCATCAAGGAAGATCGTGGGCTATTAAGTTTAAGGTCTTAAACCTAAAATCCCTTTTCTAAGTTCATTTTAAGTTTACCGAATCAATCTTATTAATGGCCAGTTAACAATATGCATTAAGACTAAGACTCAATAAATAAACATTTATATTACCCAAACCGTAATTTAACCCCTTATAAACCGGTGATATTGGACTTCATCACAACCCCAGATAACTAACTTAGTTATGACACATAAGTAAGGCTGGTAAAAACTTAAATAAAACAAAAGACATAAAGTAAATTGCTGGAAATTAAATACTAAAAAGTAAATTGCTGAAAAGTAAATTGCTGAAAGTAAATAAAGTAAAAGTACAATAAAAGAAAATGATGGGGTTAGAGGATCCACTTTTATTACTAATATTTTAGATATCTCCCTTAATATAATATATTAACTTTGCGTGATAATTACCAACCAGCCATATAGGCGATATCCAGATTAAGTCAAATTAATAATTAATTACCAACTGACCAATCAGGCGGTATCCAGTTTAGTCAAGTTAAAACCAATTTAAATAATTACCAACCGACCAATATGGCGGTATCCTCGTCAAGTCATGTTTTAACTAGTTTATATATTATAATTAAGGGAGATTAATCTAAATATTAGTAATAAAAGTTTTACCTTTTACCCCAACAAGGGGGAGTTACCTCATCATTACTGAAAAGTAAATTGCTGAAAAGTAAAGAAAAGAAAGTACTGTGCGTAAAAGTAAATTGCAAAAAATAAAGACTGAAAAGTAAAAACAAAAAGTGCAAAAGCTGAAATTAAATACTTAAAGCTGTAAATAAACAAGCAAGATACAATCTTCTTAGTATTCTTAAGAAATTACATAGAAGAAGGTATGAATTTACAAATGAAATGGTTTGGTATTTATAGATAAAATTTTGCCTCCACCAAATCCATTATTAATTGCTCCACCAAATCCTCCACTAATTTCTATCATGTTTGGTGGAAGTTTGACTATTTTTATTTTTTATTTATTTATTTATTTTTTTGCTTTGAAAATGACTTTAATAATTACGCATAACACACTTCCAGATATTTCATCAATTTCGATCATGAAATATTCAGAATTCGAAATTATTTTGTTCTTCAAGATTGTATATCTTTGAGTCTTCTTTAATCTGGAACTTGAATCAGCTCAATCCGATATCGGAGTAAAACGTTATGCCCAAAATACGACAATTTTGCAAAATTGGAATTTCTGAAACTGTACTTCGTTAGAACGCCATTTCAAGTTTCCAATCTCCAAAATTAATATGTCAAGTCCAATATTTACCCTTATTTGACCCACATTTCGTCCTAAATGATTCCATTGAGTCCCAATATTATTTTATCTGCAAAATAAACTAAAACACATCAAAATGTTCATCAAACCCGAGAAACTAAACAATATTAAGTAAAATGGGCCGTAAATATTGATATATTTTTCGCTCATCACACATCTTCTTCGAAAGATGTAGGTCATGTTTGAACGATATATTTGTTGTCTTACAGTTACCAAAATTATACCGTTCTAAGATCTTATCTATGTAAGTTGATTGTGATAACCCAATAAGCTTATTTTCTTTATCTCTATAGATTTTTATGCCTAAGACATAAAAAGATACACCCAAGTTCTTCATGGAGAAATTCTTACAGAGGTAAGCATTGACTCTCTGCATCATTTTGATATCATTCCCAATGATCAAGATGTCATCAACATAGAGAACTAAAAATACCACCATACTCCCACTAGCCTTCTTATACACACATGATTCTTCCGAATTCTTGAGAAAACTAGGCAATTTGATTATCTCGTCGAATCGAAGATTCCAACTACGTGAAGCATTTTTAAGTTCATAAATGAACTTCTTACGCTTACATACCATGTCTGAGTTTTCGGTGGATACAAAACCCTCATGTTGTTCCATATAGATTTCTTCGTTAAGAAATCCATTTAGAAAAATCATTTTGACATCCATCTGCCAAATTTTGTAATCATGGTAAGCAACAATAAATAATAAAATCCTAATAGACTTTAGCATAGCTATTGGCGAAAAAGTTTAATAGTAGTCGACATCAAGTCGTTGCTGTAACCTTTAGATATCAGTCGAGCCTTAAAGGTTTCAACCTTTCCATCAGGCCCGCACTTCCTCTTGTAAACCCATTTACAATCGATTGGAACAATTCTTTCAGGAATCTGAACCAAGTCCCAAACTTGATTCAGATGCATAGAGTCTAACTCTTATTTCATAGCCTTTTGCCACTTCACGAAGTCGATGTCCAACTTCACTTCTCTATAGGTATAAGGGTCAGTCTTTTCAACTAAGAGAACATCAATATTCCTTTCTTGTATCAAATACAAGCATTGAGGAGGTCTAGACACCCTTTCGGACCTACAGAGTGTGGGTATTGAAGATTCTTCATCTACTTGAACTTCAGGTTCCTCCGTTGGTTCATTGGTCTCAGATTATACTTCATCAAGTTCAACCTGTCTATTATTACCTCATTCAGATAAAAATTCTACCTCTAGAAATTTTATGAAGCAAGCTACGAACATATTTAATGCTTAGTATCATAGAACAATTATCATTTCGTATTTGAAGGATATCCAATAAACCTAAGCTTTTGCCCTAGAGGCAAAAACATATTCAGCTGAGCCACCCTGACGTATGCAGGACAACCCTGAACCCTAATATAATTAAGATTCGGTTTCCTACCGGTCCATATCTCATACGAAGTCATAGGAAAAACTTTAGAATGAATCTTATACAAAAGATGAGCGGCAGTTAAAAGAGCATAACCTCATAAATAATAGGGCAAATCTGTAAAACTCAACATAGATCGGACCATGTCCAATAATGTCCGATTTGTCCTCTATTACACTCCATTATGTTGTGGAGTACCAGGAGAAGTATATTGAGTGAGAATCTCATTCTTCTTTAACTAATCAGTGAACTCTCCAATCATATTATCACCATCTCGATCCGATCAAAGACATTTAATATATTGACCAGATTATTTTTCTGCTTCATTTCGGAATTCTTTGAACTTTTCAAAGGTTTCCTATTTATGTTTCATCAGATAAACATAACTATACCGTGACACATCATCGATAAAAGTAACAAAGTATGAAAAACCACTGTGAACAGTCCGACTCATGGGACCACACACATCAGAATGTATAAATTCCAATAAGTCAGTGCCTCAGTGTCTCACACCCGAAAAATGAAGCTTTGGTCATTTTACCCTGAAAGCAAGATTCACAAGTTGGATAGGGTCCAATGGTGAGATCCTGAATCAAACCATTCCTAACCAATTGGGTTAGATGTTTCACGCCTATATGACTTAACCTCATATGCCAAAATTTAGTATTATTTATTTCAGATAGTTTACGTTTATTAATTCCAGTATTCAAGATATCTTGAGAAGTATGCAAAATGTAATGACCATGCTCATTTAGACAAACAAGGATTTGAATATTATTTCTATCACATAAATACAAGGAACAATTCTTAATATTTACAAGATATCCATTTGTATCTAATACAAAAGTGATATAATATTTGCTACGCATCCCAATACAACATAGTAGTCATGAAACAAAAGTCTCCCACTGGGTAAGGGAATCTCGCATAATCCCACTACAACCATATCCAGAGAGTCGCCACTCATGAATCGTCATTGCATCTCTCCAGATTTCAGCTGTCTACTTTCCTTCAGCACCTGCAATAAATTGCAAATGTGAACAGGACAAGCAGAATCTAAAATTCCAATAGATGTGACAACTTCACAAGCTAAGGAGATATCAATAATCGAAAAAATAAAAATACCCGATGTCGATGCTCTTTCCTTCCTGATCTGGGCAATGTAGTCATGATAGTTCCTCTTCCAGTGCCCGATCTTACTGCAGTGATGGCACTTGACTTCAGAAGTTCTCTTGGGCTTCGCTATCTTAGTCTGCGGAGGAACATTGAAACCTTTCTTTTTCTTTCCATTCGTCTTCTTCCCCTTCGACTTGGAGTGGGAGGAAGCAGAAAGTGAAGTGGGTTTCGAAAGGCGAGTCGGTACTCCCTTCCTTAAATCCTCCTCCGCCATGAGAAGTATCATATGCAACTCATGGTAAGAACAGTGAATCCCATTCATGTTGAAGTATATTACAAACTGGCGATATGACGCCGGGAGCAAACCAAGAATAACATTCCGTCCCAGAGTATCATTGAGAGAGAAATCACTACGCCTCAATTGCTCGATCAGATCGATCAAATGAAGAACATGTATGCTCACAGCCTGTCCCTCATCGAGTTTTGAATGGAACAGTTCCATCACAACTCTATGAACCAAGACATGTTCTTGATTCATGAATGATTCTCGGAGTTATGTCATCATGCTATATGAATCAGACATCTCAAAATATTACCTCTTCAGTTCCGAAGCCAGCGAACTGAGAATATATGATTTAACTGTTAAATCATCATCTTTCTATTTCTGGAAAATCTCAATCTCTTCCTGTGATGCATCATCAGATATAGCAAGGGGTAATAGACCCTCCAATACATATCTCATATTCTCGAATCCGAGGACAATCCTCAAATCCATATCCCAGTCTGTAAAATTCTCAGTGTCTTTGAGCTTATTCGTATCCAACATACGAGGAAAGGGGTTAGTCGAAGAAGTTGTCATCGCAAATCTATCACATAGAAAGCGAAAAACAGTTAGAAGACAAAATAATTTCATATAATATCAAAAGCATTAAATAGATCATGGATTTTTAATCTAAAAAATGTCCCTCCCACTATTTCATGCAAAACTGTAATCCCAAACAGAATACAAGACAAATAATAATCAAATTAAATATAATAGTGAAAAGTGGACCCCATGAATATATTTCAGCTTACATATTTGGCATGTTCTCGCTTATATATTTCATTAGGTAGACAACTCATTTTCAATCACTCACCAATGTCCATACCGGTCTAACGGATATATTTAAATGATAATATAGTTATTCCCTGCCAGACCGACATATCGGTGTCTAGAGACCGACATACCGGTCTCAAACAGAACTGTTGGGGCAGTTTGCACTTTATTATAAATTGAGCTCCAAATTCTTTTTTGCCACACACTTGAACCTTCATATAATTTTTACTAAGGCAAAAATAGAGAGTTTTCTAAACCTTCATCATTATACACTCTCATACATCAAGCTCACACACTACACCTTCATATTCATTGTAGTGAGCTTGGAACAGTTGGGTAAGCAACTCACATCTTAAATCTTCATTATCTTTGTGAGTACCCAAGTGATATTCTTAAATATTTTTATTAAACACTTGAGATTGTGAAATTCCTTTGTGAGTGGATATACTCAATAGGGTGGATTGTAAAGGTTTGTGAGTGAGCCTATTGTCAAAACTCATTGTAAGGTTTTTGAGTGAGCCTATATCTAAAACTCATTGTAAGAGGTTTGGAATGAACCTAGTGGGTAAAACTCTTGGTTGCGGGTGAGCCACTGAAAAATCATTGTAAGTTGTGGACTCAACTTAGTGGAAATCTTCAAGCGTGGCTTGGGGGACTGGACGTAGGCATTGTTGGCCTAACCACTATAAATCACGATGTTATTTTCTCTATCCATAAACTCATTACTTATTGCAAGTTTTATTATATATATGTTTATTATTTAGAAACTTGCATTTAGGTGATATATTATACTTGAGAAAATTAACCTAAGTTTAATTGGTAAAGCTACAAGCTTTGTAGCATAAAATCGGTAAAGAATTTTAATTTTGCATTATTAGGCCATAACCCAATTCACCCCTATTGGGTATATAGAGTTGTGTGTTGTATTACTTCTAGGTAATTTCAATTGGTATTAGAGCGAAGTTTTCTCAACAAAGACTTAACCGTCCAAGAATAGATCACGGCCTCTACAAGCAACTCATCAAATCTTGTCGAATGATTCTCAACCACTAGACTTATTTTCTAGAATTAAACCGATTACAACTATTGGAAGATGAGGATGATGAACTACCTTCTAGCCGTTGATGTGCAATACTTCAAGGTAATCACACAAGATACAAGAACACCAATGAAGAATGATATCAATAGTGTAGAGATTCCTAAGCCACATCTTGAATAGACTGATGAGGAATACAAGCAAGCCTCATTAAATGCTAAGGCACTCAACCATCTTCTTTGTGCAATTGATCGAATACAGTTACCAAGCTTCCAGACTTTGGAAATGAATATGAATTATGGAAGTCTTTGGAAATGGTTAATGAGGGCACAAACCAAGTGAAGGAGTCAAAAATCAATCGGTTCATGTGCGAGTTAGATAGCTTCAAAATGGAAGCTGATGAAGAGATTGAGCAAATGATTTCGAAGTTTAAAATGATTATAAATCAACTTAGTGCTCTAGAGAAATGCATTGACCCTAGCGATCAAGTGAAGAAAATTCTTAGGTCACTCCCTAAGGGATATAGAAGTTGTACTTCCTCCATCAAAGAAGTAAACAATATGAACACTTTGAAGTTGGATGATTTTGTGGGAAAATTGTTGGAATATGAGATGGAAATCAATATGGATAAAAAGGAAGAAGATAAGAGCAAAATGAGAAAGAATATAGCTTTAAAAGTAAGAAAATGGGATGATGCTAGCTCAAGTAATGAAGAAGAAGATAATAATGATGAGTTGGCACATATGGCCAATAAATTCAAGAAGTTCCTCAAATCCGAAAAGCTTAAAGAAAAATCAAGGATGGATGAGAAGAAAGAAGAAAAATGGCCACGGAAGCACAAGAAAATAATTTGCTATGAGTGTGAAAAACCGAATCATATAGCTACCGATTGCCCATTAAAAAAATTCAAAGGAAAATTCAAGAAGAATGCAATGAAAACAACTTGGAGCGATAGCGACTCTAGCTCATCCGAGTAGGAAATTGAAGAGAGAATAAATCTCGCATTTATGGCAATCGAGGATGATGACTTCTTCTTTGAAAGCGAAGAAGAAAATGTACATGACTCTCTTGAATATAATAAATTGCTTGATGCTTTTAATGAATTACATGAGTTATGTGAATTGCTTAAGAAGAAGCATAAATTGATTAAAAATGAGCATTCATTACTATTAAATTATCATGCATTAATTATTGAGAAAAATGAAATGCATGAAAAAGAAATCACATGTTTAAATGATGAAAAGCTAGAACTTAAAAAGAGCATATCTAACATGCCATCTAGCTCAAATACATGTGATTGTGAATCTATTATGAATGAAAATGTAGCATTGAATAAAAAGATTATAGATTTGCATAACATTATAGCAAAATTCACTTTGGGAGAGAAAAAATTTAATATGATACTTGGATCCCAAAAATGTGCTTTTAAAAGAGAATGATTAGGATCTAGGACTCACATTAAATGAAAATTTTTGAAAAACTATTTTGTAAAGGCATCTAATCCTCATGCAAATGTTGCTATTAATGAAAATATCACATGTCATGCATGCAATAAGAAAGGAACAAAAATGTTTGAGTGCATGAACAAAAATGTGAATGCAAATGCATAGATTCCTCAAAGAATCAAAATTAATCCCCATGGACCCAAGAAAATTTGGGTATTAAAATGCACTTAAATAATTTTGTAGGGGGAGCTTTGGGAATGGATCTCAAATGAGAAATATGAAATAATCCCAAAGACTCAAAAGAGATGAGGAAAGAGCTCAACAAGAAAGAATATCAAATACAATCCTCAAGATAAATAAATTTTGGATAATTGGTGGATCCGTCACTTGATGACAACGGTAAAAGGTAAAATCCGTATTTACGAAAATATTGGTACCGTTTCCTCCGATCTATATAAGTATGCTTATTTCAATTGATATGAATTGGACTAAAATTCAAAGCATACTAATGATTAGGTAAATTGTATTACAATTGATTTTCATTTGATATCATCTTATGCCTAAATCATATAATTAATCTCTTCAAGTATCAATTGGTATCACATAAGAGTTATTGAGTTATATGAAATATATATATATATATATATATGTGTTATTCTTTTGAATGTTTAGCATTAAATATGCCTTGCCATTGATTATTAATGATTGAAAATGAAGTGCATGGCTATTGATTTAAATTGAGTGATTTGATAAACTATGCATGATTTTTACTTTGTATGGTAAAAATGATAAAAATGATAAATGTGCATGTTAATAAACTTCCATATGTTTATTGCACATCTTAATATCTTATACACCTTAGATTTTGCTTCTCCACTCTTTTTGATAATGTCAAAGGGGGAGAAATCATAAGAATGAGATTAAAACTTGTATTATCCTCACCCTTGTATTAAGCGGGAGCAAATTTGTATTAATGTGTTTGTCTAAGTTTCATATAGTCATATTGAAGACACACATTGATGGAGAGCTAATATTGAGGGGGAGCAAAATTGTCAACAATTTAGACTCTCAAAGCTTCACAAGTTTTAAAGGTTGCCATCATCAAAAAATGGGAGATTGTTAGTGACACATTATCAAGATGGATTTTGATGACGCAACACTAGAAGTCTTCGACGCGCATTAGCGGGATATTACAAAAAGATGTCGAAGCACATTGGTGGTGAAGAGCAATAAATATGAAGACTAGTGTATATTGAAGAAAATCTTGTGTAGTCTTCGCTTAGGGCTCTATTTGTAAAGTGAATTGCTTACTTAAGTATCTAAGCTCATAAGACACTTACACATTCATATAGATGCATTAGGGTCATGTGCAAAATATTTTAAACCTTCTAATCTTGCATTTTGGCACTGAGACTGGCATATCGGTCCCTTAAACCGACATACCGGTGGAGATGCTCTATTTTGCAAGCTCTCTGGAACCGGAATGAAGCATATCGGTCCAATAACCATACCGGTCTATGCTCTGTTTTGCAAGCTCTCTGGAACCGACATACACCATACTGGCCCCCATACCAGTGAGCTTAACTGTTGCATAGCTATTGGAACCGGCAAGGACAATACTGGTCATCATACCAGTGAGTATATTTATTTTGCATAGCTACTGGAATCGACAAGGACTATACTAGTATCCATACCGACCTAACTGTTGGACAATTATGACCCATAACATCACTATTTGTAAAAGACATGGTGTTCTTTGTACAAATTAACTATGTGACAAAAGAAATTGCTCTTTTATCATTTTGTAATTGGATTACTTGGATATATAAATGATAAAAGTCCATATGATTAGTACCGGATTAATAAGATATAAGACAGTATTAATCCACGAAAGATTTAATCATTAAATATCTCTAGTCGTAGTATTATCGAGACTGGACATCAATAATGAGGAATAGACTAGCATTGCACTTGTGCGCGTTATGGAAGCTTAACGACATAGTTATCATATATTTAAGTATTGGATACTTATGCAAGTGTGATAGGAGGTTCTGTTAGCCGTTGGACCAGAAACAGCTTCGCTCTGGATAGACCCCTCGGAATCCCATTGGTAGTATAACTATGTGTCTATGGGAATCCGAATCAGGGTAGGTGTATGTGGTCTTAACCTGAGACTTACATCGCTAATACTTGCGACAATCAGTATGCTTTGGTTTTGGTCGTCTGGAACTTTAACAGGTTCTGTGTACGCCTCTTCTAGGTATACTGAGAATCGTAGTGTATTGGGTGTGATTTCAAGATGGAAGTATCACTTCAGTCATATGGAGATTATGATCACGTAGGATACAGAACTGGTACTCTTAAATGCTGCAGCTATCGGGATAGTATGACTAGGTCATGATTATCTGATTATAGAGACTAGTTGCTAGTGATCCGATATGTGCTTCATACGGGGCAGACACAATTCCAGCCCTAGGCATAGCATGTGACATTCGATATTAGATCGTAATACGCAATACATAGTATACTATGCCTGATATAGATTACATATTCTTCGTTAAACATTTCTGGAGAATTGGGTAGGCACAGTGTTTTGCTAGAAGCCAACCATGTCTTGTAAATCGGTAAGAACGTGGTACAAGGTACGCACGTATTCGAATAGTTCGATGATCATATTTACTGCAACCATATCCAGGGATCTCTTGGGTCACTTCCCAAAGATTCACCGATGAGATTTGACTCGAACAAAGAATTAATATGGGATTAATAATGAGATAGAAAATTAATCTGGGATTAATTGCGGCAAGAATTTATCTGGGATAAAATTCGATTAGAAGAGAGAATGCGATTAATTTGGAATTAATCGATTAAATAATATATTGGATATATTAATTGAAATTAGATTTCAAAGCGGAATTAAAATTGGATTTTAATTCGGGCGAACGAATTAATTTAGAATTAATTCGCGAGCGACTTTCGTAATAATTTTACGAGGCGTTATTATTTAATTAAATTGGATTTAATTACGTCACGACAGAAAATTCATTTAATCGGATTAAGCGAACCCGAGCCCGAAGTGTGTTGAGCAACCCATTTGAATTTTGAATTAAAGTGGGTCCCACCAACTTACATCACTAGTCTATCAAGTGTCAACTTGAGTGATGGAAGTGGTTGGAGGCATTAATTGCCATTTTCCCTCCAACACTTTTGCTTTTGCTTTTGGTAAAGCATATACCAAATTTTGGAGTTTGACTTTGAAAATTAGTAATTATTTTTGGAAAACAAAACAAAAACTTCATCTCTCTCTCCCATTTTTTTTCTCTCAAATGGCCGAACCATATGCATCTCTTGGAGGGCATTTTTCTTTCATTTTTTTTATTCTTGCTAGCACATGAGGAGTGAATCAAGGTGATAGGGAAACTCACCCAATTGTTAGAAACACTCTACAATGCTTGGAGCTTCTACACATCCATGGAAATTTTCGAAATTCAAAGCCGATCAATGTGAGTCTTCTGCAACTCCCTTTGATTAATTCACACACGAATCACGCTTAGAGATCCCCTGGCATATCTAGGACACTAACAATGGTATCAGAGCGAGATCTAAGCTTGATTTGAACCTAGGGTTTATATACTTTAATTTGGGGATTTTGTGTTTGGAGCATGATTTCTTCAAATTGGTTGTGTGGTTGTGTTTATATGATGTTGAATTGGATTTGTGCATCATTGGATT
Organism: Zanthoxylum bungeanum; assembly: GCA_019454045.1. Classification (NCBI taxonomy): domain Eukaryota; kingdom Viridiplantae; phylum Streptophyta; class Magnoliopsida; order Sapindales; family Rutaceae; genus Zanthoxylum; species Zanthoxylum bungeanum. Next base: position 78,345 of record SKCR01032036.1, read on the forward strand.
TGAGATAAATTGATTAGATCAAAAATCCCCAAAAATCCATCATGGCCGAATATAATACCCTAGGATTGCTCATGGTTAATTTTGATTTTAGACTATTGGATGAGTTTAAAGCATGAAATGAATATTAATTGTTGGTTTAATTGGATTGAAATCAAAATTGGATGTTAATTTCATGTTAATTGTCGTGAGTGAAGCATGTTATAGAATTGATTTTGCTTCAATTGTGTTGGACATGAATTGAATAATGTTGAGCATGATTAATTGGATTAATTAGTATTTTGGAAACATTAGATTAGTTGATTAATTATGCTAATTGCACTTTAATTATAATTAATGTGATATTTGGAATGTTATATTAATTAAAATTAGTCTTTAAAATTGGATTGGGCTAATTTTGTTGTATTTGGGCTTAATAGGCTTGGTTGGGCCAAGCTTGGTTTTGGACAATTGGATTGGATCCAAATTGGGCCCAAAACCATTTCCAAAAAGTTCAAATATAACTTTTGGGCCTTTAAAAATTTAATTGGGCCTAAATTGATTTTTGGCATATGGTGATTCCTAATTAGGCTTTGGCATCTTGGGTTTGATCCATAATGGCCAAAGCACATGCCTAAAGAATGAATTAAAATCCCATTAGACTTTAATTGAATAGTATTGGATACTAATTGGGCCTTTGAGACCCATTAAGATTGGATTTGGAATCCAAGTCTAGAAGGCACTATTAAAAGTGTAATTATTTAATTTGGAATTAAATAAGAATTAGTATTGGATACAATTTAAATTGGATTTAAAATTATAGTTCGATATAATTCAATAATACATACTTTGAGTATTTATTCTTAAACGAGTTGGACTCGCGCAAATCAAATCGTTGTTTGAACATTGAATGATCATTAATTCAAAGATTAATTAATTGGATTAGATTGATTGAATAACATGCTTTGTGTGAATACTTAGATGTATTAGTATGAATAATGTATATCAGATGGATATTAGAAGGGTGAGGGCAATTTTGGAAATTATTGTAATAAATTTAGAATTTATTAAATTGGACCTGCGTGTCCAGCCTATTATATCTTTTCTCATTGTATTTCTCTTCTCACCAATTCCCCTCAATGCAAATGAGGTTTCTTTAATGTATTATGTAATTGGGTAGAAGTATGAATAGTTCTAGCGGGAGAGAGAGGAAAGGGAGAGATTTGTTCTATGAACAAATTTGTTTTATATATCCATCCTCATATCATTATTAATTTTATTCGCGCCTTATTATGCTTTTAAAATGCATGCTTAGGGGTGTCTGATGAGACCTAATCAAAGATAATAAATTGGTTGCCAATTTATGCGAAAAACCCTCAATACAATATTAAGCATTTTTCCTTCCATCGAGTGGTTCTCTCTCAAGATCCAAGATTAACATTGGTTTGTTGGCCAAAATCAAGATCAATGTCTATCGCAGATGTGATTTAACCACGAAAGCTTTGTTCTATATCGCATGTCTTGGGCGGTTGTGACTTGTTGGCCAAAGTTAAGGTCACTTCTAGTTCATCGACGTGGATTACGAAGCTTTCCCACTGTCAATGGGTCATGCTTAACTGGAATCATTAAGCTTGTTGAGCCAAAGCCAAGGCTTAGTTGATTCAGAGGAAATAGGTTAGGAAATATATTGGATATATTTACATATATTGGATATATGTTTTGGACTTGGAGGTCCACCTACTGGATTTAGGAATTGGATGAGGTCCAATTGATCTTAGAGATCTACCTAGTTAAGTTTCATACAGCTTGTTGGCCAAAGTCAAGGTTGTGTGTTATTTAACGGGATCCTAGCCCACTAGGAAACTAGGTTTCCCGAGTACTCCACAGAGGGTTAGAGGCTCGTCGAAAAATAGTGAGAGGCAAGTATTAAATTTGCAATTTCGTTTAAATACTTGCCAATACGCACTCTTTTATTTTTTTATCGTTGTTATATATATATATATATTAGTTGGACTAATATTTAATATTGCTTTCTTTGAACAGTTAGACTGTACAAGACACTCATCCACTTGTAGTTGGTCATATAGTTGGACTATAGTAACCATTACATTTTGAGTGCACCCAATATCGTTATTGGATAGTTAGACTATTGCAATCGAGATGGCTGAAAAGATTAACGTTGCGGAGATAATGTCTTTAACGACTCTAATTTTCCAGATTGGGAGATAAATCTCAGGATAGTCCTGGGAGCCAAGAAGTTACTCTATGTAATTGAGAAACCTCTCGGGCCTAAGCCCGGAGTTGAGCAAATAGTAGAGCATGAGCTTTGGAAGACTTATCGTGATGATAACTTTAGTGCTCCATCCGTCATGCTTACCGCAATGACTCCTTAATTTCGTCATCAGAACAAAGGATTGGATCCTTATAGTATGATGTTGAAATTAAAGGATCTCCAAAGATCTAACCTTAGATCTCAGAAGTACGAATTGAAAAAGGAAGCTTTTTCGCTCGCGTATGTCAGAGGGTACATCTGTCGAGCACTAGGTGTCACAGATGATTGCTGACATCGAACAGCTAGGTTAGCTGGGCATTACCTACGAGGCCGAGACTTCCATAGATTTGATCTTACAGTCTCTACCCGAATGTTGAGCGGGTTCATTATGAACCAAGAGAAAACTATTGGAGAGTTAATGGCTATGCTCCAGAAGGCAGAGCCAGAGCTTCCAAAAGGGCAAGAAGCGCAAGATACATCTTACTTCGACATCCCAGAAGGCCAAGGCTTGGCCGAAGGCTTCTAAGGGTGTGAAGAAAAAAGGCAAAGGCAAAATCGTCACAGTCTTCTGGGAAGACAAAGGACATATCCCAACACGTCTGCCTAAACTGTGGCAAATGGGGTCACTGGAAGCGTGACTGCCTTATGGACAAGGCAGACATGAAGGATGTGAAGATGCGCAAGGCTCAAACTTCAGGTATGTTTGTTATAAACATGTCCACTACTAGTTTTAAAAATTGGATTTTTGATACTGGATGTGGTACATACATATGTACTGATGTGCGGGATCTGCAGATTAGTAGGAGACTAGCTTCAGATGAGATCTACCTGCGAGTCAGAAACGGGACGAGAGTCGCTGTTTTGGCTGTGGGAACCTAAGTTTTGGAACTGCCATTTGGGCATGTACTTAAATTAGGAAACTGTTATAATATACCTAGTTTGACTAGAAACATTATCTCTATATCTTAACACATTGCGGGTAAACCTTTATGTTCCAGAACACTGGGTGTTTTGTTCATAGAGATGATATTGAGATATACACATTAGATGTGAATAACAGTATTTATATTTCGAATATTAATGAATCTCAAACATATAACATGACAAACAAAAGCTCAAACTGAGTAAATCAGATGAGACTTATTTGTGGTATTGTTGTCTGGGACACATTAACAAGACTCGTATATCCACTCTTTGGAAGAATGGATACTTGGACGGATTTGATCCTAATTCAAATGACGTCTGCGAATCTTGTTTATTAGGCAAAGTGCCTAAAACGCCTTTTAGTGGTAAGGGTGTAAGTGCCACTGAACTGTTAGCCCTCGTTCATAGTGACGTAAGTGGGCCCATGTCTAGCTAGGCTAGAGGTGGATATGAATACTTCGTAACCTTTACGGATGTTGCATCGCGTTATGGTTATGTGTGTCTTATGAAACACAAGTTGGAAACATTTGATAAATTCAAAGAGTTTCGACACGAAGTAGAAAAACAGACCGGTAAAAGTATTAAAAATATTGTGGTTGGACCGTGGCGTAGAATACTTAAGCAATAAGTTTTTTGATTACTTGAAAGAGTATGGTATTCTTTCATAGTGGACTCCTCCAGGAACACCTCAATTGAGTAGTGTGTCTACACGGAGAAACCGGACTTTGTTGGACATGGTTAGGTTAATAATGAGCCGCACTGAGCTACTAATTTCCTTCAGGGGATACACATTGAACAGTGCTATACTTATTTTGAATAAGGCTTCGACAAAGTCTGTTGGACATACCCCATATGAAAAACCGAGTTTCTCATTCCTGAAGATTTGGGGATGCAGGGCATATATTAAATGTTTGGATGATACCAAACTAAAACTCAAATTGGATAAGTGCCTATTTTTAATTGGTTATCCTAGGGAAACCAATTCCACAACTCGCAAGAGAACAAAGATATTTGTTGCTCTCCATGTGGTTTTCCTAAGAGGAATTCCTAAATGCAGTGGTAAGTGTGAGGAAAGTAAAACTCGATGAAAATCAGAGTAATACTGTTTCTGGCACCGATCCCTAACGGAACACGAATAGTTCATCAGGGATGAGACTGTTCCACAATCTTCTACATACACAATATCCGCGTAGGTCGGAGAGAGTCAGAAAACAACCTAAGAGGTATGGGTTTCTGATCTCACCTCATGAAGATATTAATCTTATTGAGGATAATGAGCCGGCTACATATGAGGTAGCGATACAAGGTATCGACTCTACTATATGGCAAAGTGCCATGAATTCCAAAATGGATTCCATGTATACAACCATGTTTGGACACTGGTTGATGTACCAGAAGGCATTATGCCTATTGGTTGCAAATGGGTCTTCATGGTGAAGACAGACATGGATGGCAACAAACAAACGTACAAAGCTAGGCTTGTAGTGAAAGGGTATCTTTATCAATATGGTGTTGATTACGACGAAACCTTTTACCCGTTGCCATGATTAAATCCATTCGGATAATGCTTGCTATTGCTGTATATATCGATTATGAAATATGGCAGCTGGACGTCAAAACCGCTTTCCTTAATTGAAATATTTTGGAGGATGTTTTATATAACACCCTGATTGTTTTGTCGCGCCAAAACATGCAAACAAGGTTTGCAAGTTAAATCGATCCATTTATGGATTCAAGCAATCATTGTGTTCTTGGAACTAACGTTTTGATGAGATCATAATGGTATATGGTTTCATTCAAAATGATAATGATTCTTGTGTATATAAGAAGGTTAGTGGGAGCGCACTGACAATGATTGTCTTATACGTTGATGATGTATTGCTTCTTGGCAATGACATTCCCATACAACAATCGGTGAAAGCTTGGCTTTCATTAAAATTCTCCATATAAATTATTGGGAGATGCAACATTTATTCTAGGAATAAGGATCTACTAGGATAGATCTAAAATGTTGTTGGCACTCTCCAAGAGCCCGTACTGTGAAAAACATGTACGCGACCTGGTGTCTCATATGCTTTGAGCATTTGGAGTCACAATCAGACCGATCCAGGTGATGGTCACTGGATTGATGTAAAGAACATCCTTGAGTATCTTAGACGAACTAAGGATGCTTTCTTAGTTTATGGAGAATGAGAACTTGAAGTGACTGAGTTCACCGTTGCAAGTTTCCAAACCAATAAAGACGACTTTGAGTCACAATAAGGGTACGTATTTTGTTTGAACAAACGAAACAGTGAGCTGGAAATCTTCCAAGCAAGATACTATTCCCGATTCAACAAAAGCGGAATATATTGATGCGGCTGAGGCAGCAAAAGAAGCATTTTGGATCTATATAATTCCTAATTGGATTAGGAGTAGTTATGTTAGCAACTGAGCTGGGCTACAACACAGGCTAAAGAATTACGGTCTCATCAATGATCCGAGTATGTACTTCAAATGGTTTTATCTGATTCCTGAGATCATACATCGTGGGGATGTGATGATCGAATAAATCACATTAGATGATAACCTTGTAAATCCGCTGATGTAAGTGATATCTCGGCATAAGCATGAGCGACCCGTACATAGTTCAGATGTTGGACGCTTGAGTGATTGGCTATAGGCCAAGTGGGAGATTGTTTGACATTTATGACCCATAACATCACTATTTGTAAAAGACATGGTGTTCTTTGTACAAATTAAATATGTGACAAATGAAATTGCTCATTTATCATTTTGTAATTGGATTACTTGGATATATAAATGATAAAAATCCATATGATTAGTACCAGATTAATAAGATATGAGACAGTATTAATCCACGAAAGGTTTAATCATTAAATATCTCTAGTCGTAGTATTATCGAGACTGGACATCGATAATGCGGAATAGACTAGTATTGCACTTGTGCGCGTTATGGAAGCTTAACGGCATAGTTCTCATATATTTAAGTATTGGATACTTATGCAAGTGTGATATGAGGTTCTGTTAGCCGTTGGACCGGGAACAGCTTCGCTCTGGATAGACCCCTCGGAATCCCATTGGTAGTATGACTATGTGTCTATAGGAATCCGAATAAGGGTATGTGTATTTGGTCTTAACCTGAGACTTGCATCGCTAATACTTGCGACAATCAATATGCTTTGGTTTTGGTCGTCCGAAACTTTAACAGGTTCTGTGTACACCTCTTCTGGGTATACTGAGAATTGTAGTGTATTGGGTGTGATGTCAAGATGAAAGTATCACTTCAGTCATATGGAGATGATGATCACGTATGATACATAACTGGTACTCTTAAATGCTGCAGCTATCGGGATAATATGACTAGGTCATGATTATCCAATTATAGAGACTAGTTGCTAGTGATTTGATATGTGCTTCGTACGGGACATACACAATTCCAGCCTTAGGCCTAGCATGTGACAGCCGATACTGGATCGTAATACGCAATACATAGTATACTATGTTTGATATAGACACATATTCTTCATTGAATATTTCTGGAGAATTGGGTAGTCACGGTGCTTTGCTAGAAGCCAACCATGTCTTGTAAATCGGTAAGAACGTGATATACGGTACACACGTATTTGGATAGTCCGATGACCATATTTACTGCCAACATATCCAGGGATCTCTTGGCTCGCTTCCCAAAGATTCACCGATGAGATTTGACTCAAACAAAAAATTAATCTGGGATTAATAATGAGAGAGAAAATTAATCTGGGATTAATTGCGGTAAAAATTTATCTATGATAAAATTCGATTAGAAGAGAGAATGCGATTAATTTGGAATTAATCGAGTAAATAATATATTGGATATATTAATTGAAATTAGATTTCAAAGCAGAATTAAAATTGGATTTTAATTCGGGCGAACGAATTAATTTAGAATTGATTCGCGAGCAACTTTCGTAATAATTTTGTGAGACATTATTATTTAATTAAATTGGATTTAATTACGTCGCGATGGAAAATTCGTTTAATCGGATTAAGCGAACCCAAGCCCGAAGTGTGTTGAGCAAGCCATTTGAATCTTGAATTAAAGTGGGTCCCACCAACTTACATCACTAGTCTATCAAGTGTCAACTTGAGTGATGAAAGTGGTTGGAGGCATTAATTGCCATTTTCCCTCCAACACTTTTGCTTTTGCTTTTGGTAAAGCATATACCAAATTTTGGAGTTTGACTTTGAAAATTAGTAATTGTTTTTGGAAAACAAAACAAAAACTTCATCTCTCTCTCCCATTTTTTTTTCTCAAATGGCCGAACCATATGCATTTCTTGGAGGGCATTTTTCTTTCATTGTTTTTGTTCTTGCTAGCACATGAGGAGTGAATCAAGGTGATAGAGAAACTCACCCAAGTATTGGAAACACTCTACAAAGCCTTGAGCTTTTACACATCTATGAAAATTTTCGAAATTCAAAGCCGATCAATGTGAGTCTTCCGCAACTCCCTTTGATTAATTCACACACGAATCACGCTTAGAGATCCCGTGACATGTCTATGACACTAACACTAACAGATATATTTAAACGATAATATAGCTGTTGCCCTGTGAGACCGGCATACCGGTGTTTGGAGACCGGCATACTGGTCTTAGACAGAGTTGTTGGGGGCAATTTGCACTTTACTATAAATTGAGCCCAAAATTCATTTTCGCCGCACACTTGAACCTTCATATAATTTTTACTAAGGCAAAAACAGAGAGTTTCCTAAACCTTCATCATCATACACTCTCAAACATCAAGCTCACACATTACACCTTCATATTCATAGTAGTGAGCTTAAAACACTTGGGTAAGAAACACACATCTTGAATCTTCATTATCTTTATGAGTACCCAAGTGATATTCTTAAATCTTTTTATTAAACACTTGAGGTTGTGAAATATCTTTATGAGTGGATATACTCAATAGGGTGAATTGTAAAGGTTTGTGAGTGAGCCTATATATAAAACTCATTGTAAGAGGTTTGGAGCGAACCTAGTGGGTAAAAGTCTTGGTTGCGAGCGAGCCATGGAAAACTCATTGTAAGTTGTGGACTCAACTTAATGGAAATCTTCAAGCGCGGCTTGTGGGAGTGGACATATGCATTATTGGCTGAACCACTATAAATCACGGTGTTATTTTCTCTATCCCTAAACTCTTTACTTATTGCAAGTTTTATTATATATATGCTTATTATTTAGAAATTTGCATTTAGGTGATATATTATAATTGAGAAAATTAACATAAGCTTAATTGGTAAAGCTACAAGCTTTGTAGCGTAAATTCGTCAAAAATTTTTAATTTGCATTATTAGGCCATAACCCAATTCACCTCATCTTGGGTATATAGAGTTGTGTGTTGTATTGCTTGTAGGTAATTTCACATGGTCTAGGCTATGATCTTGGGTCTCGAGTCTCGACCACGGTCCCGATCCCGATCCCGACCACGGTCCCGGTCCAAGTCCTGGTCCCGGGTCCAGTGCCCATCCCGACCCGGGTCTCGTCCCAGGGTTGGGGTGAGACTCGGAGTCCAATGTGAGTCTCGGGTCCGAGGTCCCTGTCCGGTCCCCTTCCAATAAATTAGTAATAAATTATTCACATATAATAATGATTCATATGTATTAGTAAGTTTCGTAAATATTACAAAAGTAATAAATAAATTAGTAATAAATATTTTGAAACTAGTTCATTTGAAGGATATTTAATAACTATAAATATTTTGCAATATTTTTTTGAAGTAAATATTACAAAATAAATAACTATAAATATTTTTTAAATGAATATTTAAAAAAATCTGAAATAATTCTATAATGAAAGATGAATTTATTATTTTACATATTAAAATATATAAAATTATTAATTAATATATATAATATAAAAATTTAATAGAAGTAATATTAGAAGTTCATGTTTTCATAGGGTTCCACCAAATGGAAATGGAATTCAAAATTATTCTCCATTTATGTATCCAAACAATGAAAATAGGAAAGCAGTTTAAATAGGATCAAATCCTAAAATACACTTCTTCTAAGACACTGTCCCAAAAAAAAAAATGTTACACACAAAAAATAGAAAATAAAAAGTTATGCTTGTATGTATCGCATTATAGAGTACCCCACCCACAAACCACTTACTATCTATCTAGAAAAATATCTAGTCATAGCGTAAAAGTCAACTAGTTAATACCCAAACGTCACGAAACGAATCATTTATGACGTCACATCAGTTGATTTTGTTTGCTAACACGTGGCACTAACGAACTCATCAAAGTGCGCGAAGCAGTGGAAAAAAGCTCAGCACAGATATAAAAGCTGATGGCATCTTTTTTTTTTTTTTTTTTTTTTTTTTTTGTGGGGGTTAAAATTACCTTGAGTTTGAGCTCGAGTGAGACACGCAGTGGTGGGTGGGCCCACCCATTTATGTTGGTTGTACTGTGTCGATTGAATACTCTCTTTATCAAATAACCAAAAATGAAATGAAAATAACACAACAAAAAAATTAAAAAAAAAAAAAAAAAAATAACAAAAACACGTTTTCATCATCATCGTCCTCAAATTTTCTCCACTTGTCTCGCCATCCGTGCCACTTTCCGGCAAGTTCTGATATTTCTGTTCGATTTTGTCATTTCTTTTTTCATATTTTCTTCTCTTTTTAATAATAATTGTTAGTTGTTTATTAGATATTTTGTATGAATCTAAGAGCTGGATGTGAAGAGATCAGTGTGTTTTAAGTTTCGAATTTGATTTGAAGGTAGGTTTATTAGCTGATTTTAAATTAAATTTTTAATTTAGTGGTATGTGGGTTGCTCTTAATTGGAATCATGGATGTGTTGGTGTACTATTTTTGGACTTTTGGGGAAGAAGTGAAGCTGATTAGATAAAGTTCAGGGTTTCAATCTTTGGGTGGTCTTAAGCTGCGATCTGTGAATGAAATCAGGTGCAATTTCTGGGGTTTTTACTGATTTTTGTTTAGACTGACCTCAATTGCTGGATTTGGATCTGTTATTTTGTATTATCTGGGTGAGTTTGGTCAATGGAGACTAGATTTAGAAGTGAAGCTCATCATTTTTCTGGTATGAATTCCATGGATCTTCGGGCAGTAGGTAAAAGAACTCTAGAGTGGGACTTGAATGATTGGAAATGGGATGGTGATCTTTTTGTTGCCAGCCAATTGAATTCGGCGCCTAATGAAAACATAGATCGGCAGTTTTTCCCACTTGCGGCTGGAAATTCAGTAAATTGTTCCTCATCCTGTTCTGATGGCATGAACTTAAGAATCGAGAACGGAAAGAGGGAATTGGAGAAGAAAAGGAGGGCTGTTGTAGTTGAAGATCCTAATTCGTATAAGGGGGTGGCAGGGGGGCTGACTTTGAAGCTTGGTGGGAATGGCCATCCGCTTAGTGAGAGGGAGGTGGGAACTTGGGCAGGAACTAATGGGAAGAAGACTAAGTTTGGTGGAGGTTCTTCAAGTCGTGCAGTTTGTCAAGTGGAGGACTGTGGGGCTGATCTGAGAAGTGCCAAGGATTATCATAGGCGGCATAAGGTATGTGAGATGCACTCCAAGGCTAGTAGAGCACTTGTGGGAAATGTGATGCAGCGGTTTTGTCAACAATGTAGTAGGTGGGTGTTTTTTTGTGGTTTCTTAATGTAATCATGGATTTAAATTTGCTTTTGATCTCATGTCCTGTTGATACTTTTGCTTAAAGCACTAGATGACATTTTATTCAACTTTTTGGCAGGTTTCATGCCCTTCCAGAGTTTGATGAGGGAAAAAGAAGTTGTCGCAGACGTTTGGCGGGCCATAATAAGCGGAGGAGGAAAACTAATCCCGATGCTGTTGGTACTGGAAGTTCACTTAATGGGGATCAGACTAGTGGTTATCTATTGATAAGTCTCTTGAGAATACTTTCTAATACGCATTGTACGTATTTTTTTTTCCTCTCTGATAATTTCAAAGCCTAGTTCTATGTAAGATTCTTGAACTTTCTTGGTTTCTTGCTTGTTTCTACCTTGAATTGCCTATTATGTCATGGTATTTCATTATCTGGTGATTTCTGATTTGTCTTCTACCTTTTGCGTTTACATTGAGATAAACATGTGTTGTCACACTGGGAACGATACGAACAGTTTATGAAAATGAAGAGATGTTTCCTGGATTATATGTATGTGAATGGAGCACAAAAGTTTCTTTGATCCTCAATAAGATGAGAGGATTGTGTCCATCGCATGCTCTGATTGAAATAAATATAGTAGTTTGATTGTTTATTATTTCTACTCTGCCTGTAATAGATTGTGCACTTTGTTATCCAGAATGATGAGATAGATTATGGATTAGCATGTTAGTGTTTCTTTCTTAATGCAATGATAACAATGTGAATTTTGGTTATTCAAACTCTAATCAATGCTAAAACTGTGTCAATAATTTTCATGTTCACAACCGGTTACCTTTTATTTATCTATTTTCTTGTTTGTGGGGTGGGATGGGGGAGGTGGAAGTGCAAAATGTCATGATTTGTTTGGGAAGGTAATTTTTCCTTTCATTGCAGCCAGTAGATCAGACCACAGAACAGATCAGGATCTGTTATCTCATCTTCTAAGGAGCCTTGCTAGCCCTGATGGGGAAAATGGGGGAAGAGGCATCTCGGGCCTCTTGCAGGAACATCAAGATATGTTGAATGATCGGACTTCTGTTGAAAATTCAGAAGTAGTTCAAGCCTTCCTTGCAAATGGTCAAGGCCCTCCTGCTCCATTTAGACAACATCTAACTGCAACTGTTTCTGAGATGCCACAGGAAGTGTCGCGGGGGCCCGTGATGCTAGGGGTGCAGAAGTTCAAGATGGTAACGCAGGACAGATCAAAATGAATAATTTCGATCTAAATGACGTATATATTGACTCTGATGAGGGCACTGAAGATATAGAAAGATCACCTGTCCCTGCAAATTTGGGGACTAGCTCCATTGATTGCCCTTCATGGGTACGGCAGGACTCCCAACAGTCCAGTCCACCTCAGACAAGTGGGAACTCAGATTCAGCATCAGCTCAGTCGCCTTCTAGTTCAAGTGATGCTCAGGTATATTTTTTTTCTAGAATGTACATGTTATTTGGGAAGTTGCTTCAATGTTTGACATGTTGCTTCAACCATTTCAGAGCCGTACAGATCGAATTGTGTTTAAGCTATTTGGGAAAGAACCAAATGATTTTCCGCTTGTCTTGCGCTCTCAGGTAAACTTAGGACTTCCATTAAGTGCACTCTCTAAGATTTTCCCATCTCAGCAAGTAAATGTATGTAGAATTCTTGAATTTGCAGATTCTTGATTGGTTATCTCACAGTCCTGATGACATAGAGAGCTATATTAGGCCTGGATGTGTCATTTTGACAATTTACCTTCACCAGGCTGAGGCTGCATGGGAGGAAGTAAGCTTTGTCTGCACAGATTTATATTCATGAATTGTTACTTCTCTTTTGTTAAATTTTTAGAACACTATTTATGTGACAACATTCCTGGCCTTACAATTGCAACTCTTGCTTGCCTTTTGCACAGATTTTCTGTGATCTGACTTCGAGCTTGAGTAAGCTATTGGATCTTTCAAATGATCCGTTTTGGACAGCTGGATGGGTTTATGTGAGGGTGCAGCATCAGATAGCATTCATTTACAATGGTCTGTATGTTTGTATTTCCAATTTTTTTTTTTTTTTATGTGACCAACAATTCAAAAATAGAGAATCTTATGCATGGAAGTTGATGCATTTTTACCGACTATGTTGATGCTGCAGGCCAGGTTGTCATGGACACATCGTTGCCGATAAGAAGTAACAACTGCAGTAAAATTTCAAGTGTAAAACCAATTGCGGTACCTGCATCAGCGAGGGCTCAATTTATTGTTAGAGGCATCAACCTGGCTCGGCCAGCCACAAGGTCTCCATTTTCCATCCTATAATTTTTGTTTGTTGCTCCATATGATGTTAGATTTGCTTGTTGTCTTCTGTCTGGTTTTTGTTAGTTTTTATGCTGTTATACAGGCACATCTCTTACTGACACCTGTTTTGCAGGTTACTCTGTGCAGTAGAAGGGAAATATATGGTTCAAGAAGCTACTCACGAGATACTGGATGATGTTGACTTCAAAGAGCATGATGAGCTCCAGTGTGTCAACTTTTCTTGCTCAATTCCTGCTGTGATAGGAAGAGGATTTATTGAGGTGCTGTTTTCTTTTGTTTCTCAGTAATCAGTATATAACTATATATCTATTCTTCCTGCCCTTCCCCTTCCATGTTTTTCTTGACTAATAGTCTAACATGGTATCTATTGTATATTTTATTTGTTCAGAGAGGAAACTTAGGCACCATGAATACATGATAGATGGTCTGGAAATTTGGCTGCTGCCCATTTTTGTTAATTTCTTTGTTTTCAGTGATGAAGGATCAGTATTTCTGCTTTCCTGTCTCACTATTTTTTCATTCTCTGACCTTTGTACTCTTTTCGTGTAGTGTTTAATGCATATAATATACTGTGAGTGATATTTCATAATTTTTTCTGCCTATCTTGTTCGCTATGCATTCACATGTTCTTCGGCTTTATGCATAATCCTGTGCACTCTATGTTTATTAGTTCTGGAAATATATATTAGTTCTGGAATATATTAATTCCTTGTAATCATACATGCTCCAATTTTATTTCCGGTGAATGCAAAATCTGAAGTTGGTTCATCTTATTCTTATCTGTCTTCATATTTGCTAGTACTTTCTTTAGAATGCCTTCTGTAAGCTGAGTTTAATGTCTGCTTTGTCCAGATTGAAGATCTCGGTTTCAGCAGCAGTTTCTTCCCTTTCATAGTCGCAGAGGAGGATGTTTGTTCAGAGATTTGTATGCTTGAAGGTGCATTGGAGTTTAACGGTACTTGTGCCGATGTTGAGTGTTTTGGAAAAATGGAAACCAAAGACCAAGCCATGGACTTCATTCATGAAATTGGTTGGCTCTTTCACAGAAGCCAATTGAAGTCTAGACTCGGGCACTTGGATCCTAATACAGACCTCTTTCCTCTCAGACGGTTCAAATGGCTCATGGAATTCTCCATGGACCATGAATGGTGTGCTGTAGTAAAAAAGCTCTTAAATATTTTACTTGATGGAATCGTGGGTTCAGGGGAGCACCCATCTGTGGACCTTGCACTGTCAGAGCTGGGACTTCTTCACAGAGCTGTGAGGAAAAATTGTCGGCTTCTGGTGGATCTCCTTTTAAGATTTGTTCCTGAAAAAGTTTCAGATAGATTAGGATCTGAAAATGAGGCTCTTGCTGATGGTGGCCACAAAGGCTTATTGTTTAGACCTGATGCTCCTGGCCCTGCAGGTTTGACGCCTCTTCACATTGCTGCTGGTAAAGATGGCTCTGATGATATACTGGATGCATTAACTGATGATCCTGGAAGGGTAATTTCTCCTATAACTTTTCTGAACAGATAAAAAATCAAGTGTGAAATTAGTTTTTATGCTTTATAGCTTGAGTCTGGAACTTTGTATTCCATGCTTATGTCCTAAACCCTATATGATTATTATTAATCATTTGGTTCATTTGTAAACCTGGCGTGATGGGGACAATGCTAAAGACAGGCAATTTACATATAGAACTGCTGGCACAGCTTCACCTTTTGCACGCTGAGGATCTTTGAGCCTCCTTACTGTGTAGTAGTGGCCATATTTTGGTCTTGGGTATAATTTACTATTACCAAATAGTTGGTTGCTGCTACTTACAGAAGCATAAATTCCTTATTATCTCTCCTGTATTTATTCCTTAGATTGGAGAATCAAAATCATCTTTTTATGTGCAGTTGAGAATATTATGAAATTGATCTTATCTTTTCACAATATCCATATTGGTTTTATCTGTTTCAGGTGGGAATTGTAGCGTGGAAGAATGCTCATGACAGCTCAGGCTCTACACCTGAAGATTATGCTCGCTTGCGTGGCCACTATTCATACATCCACCTGGTACAGAAGAAGATTAACAAAATACATGGTGCTGGACATATAGTAGTCGACATGCCTGGTGTTGTTGCCGACTCTAACATAAACCAGAAGCAAAATAATGAGTTGACTGCCAGTTTCGAGATTGGACAGACTGCAGTAAGACCAATCCAGCGCAACTGCAAGCTTTGCCACCAGAAGTTGGCTTATGGAACAGCTAGCAGATCTCTGGTGTACAGACCTGCTATGCTCTCGATGGTGGGCATCGCTGCTGTTTGTGTGTGCGTGGCTCTTCTATTTAAAAGTTGCCCTGAAGTTCTGTACGTGTTCCGTCCCTTCAGGTGGGAGATGCTGGAGTATGGAACAAACTGAATTCCATCAACTTCGGGCTTTTATAATAACAGCTGCTTATAGGTAATGTGTAATTGTATGCATTTACAGAATGTAAATTGGAGATTCATATGTAACCAGTGCGTGCAACTGAGTTCGGATTCAATAAATATCGACGTATTTATTTCTATTTCAGTTCACTTGACTTGTAAGCATGCCAAGTTTTAATGCCTATGTTGTTCTAATAAGGCCTAATGCATGAAAAATTATGTACTTGTACGGAAAAGTTTAATGGCTCATTGACCTTTTTAAACAACACTTAAACTTATTTAATACGATAATTAATAATCCTAAGTGCGTGAAAATGTAAATATTCAATTTGTTCCTTTTTTTTCATGCTTCATTCCCGGCCGTAAAGAAATCAGATAATTTTATATCTTTGGATGTTTAGAATTATAAGAGATATGTCTTTATATAGGCATTACATCAAATTATATATAGAAACTAAATATATTAATAATCATTAGGATTACATAATCATATCTTAATGATTATGTAACAATATATTAGGAATATGTATAATCATAATCATATTTTTAGATGATTATGTTTCTGATTCTAATTAATATATTAGGGATTTTAACACTTGCCCTCGAGTTGGAGCATATATATCATATGCACCAAGCTTGCTACAAATGAAACCAATATAAGAACCACAAAGAGATTAGTTTTTTTAACACTGCTGGAGAATGCACAGTAGGAACATATGCGATGACTTGAATGTTTTAAAGTCGTTGGAGAATGAGCAACGAGAATAGATGAGGAAGTTTTGATGGTTTAACATCGCTGGAAAATACACTGCGGAAAAAGTTTAAATTATTCCAAAACAACTCAAAATATCTAAAGAAAACTTGTCAAATCACCACATGATAAAAACCCTAAAAATAGTCAAATGTGGAACTTCATTCGGACAATGAATGAATGACCGTCAAGATCTGAGTATTTCATCGTTGTCGGTGTTGTCAAGATCGCCGAAGAAGATGTGGCGCGTGAGGGTCACGCATATAGTGGAGTCTGTTTTCCACACGCCTGCTTGAAAAATGGCTCTAAAGGAGATAAATCAGACACAAATCACAAAACTTAGAAATATATTGGCGATGATATCATATAAAGAAATAAGACAATTCCATATTTCTAGATGCTTATAATTACAAGAGATATACCTTTATATAGGCATTACATTAAGATAAATATAGAAACTAAATTTATTAACAATCATTATGATTATATAATCATATCTCGATGATCATGTAACAATATATTAGAAATATGTAGAATCATAATCTTATCTTTGAATGATTATAATTCTAACAATATCTTATGAATTTTAACAAAGACGGAATGAAAATATTTACATTTTCATATCAACAGAATCATAATAAAAAAATTTGCACAAAACATAATTTCATGACTATGAGTTGCTTATGTAAGAGAAACCTATAAGCTATTTTGGTTTGCAATAGATTCAAAAAAGTTGAATACATCTCACTCGATTTGTTGGCGGGGAAGCTAACTTTGAACACAGTGGTTGTGCTTGAGCAAGAAAACGAGGTCGATTTGAATATTGAAATGATTAAGAAGCTGAGTGTCTGACTCGTTATTGGCACCCGGGCTAAGCTGAGGACCAAACACTCGGGTCATTTAGGGTCGACTTCATGGGACAAAGGAAAATTCAGGTTAGCGTCGATCTTTTGCATATTGTGGGAAAGTTGAATTAGATGAGATGTTGATCAGTTAAAATAAATATGCATGGAACAGTTTAGGGATGAGACTTTATGTATTGAATAGTTAGCAGGTGTTAATGGGTTGTGTGATTTTGCAGTTAAAGAAATATATGTATTTGATTCAATTTGTACTTATCATATATGTTGACGGTCGATTTTCGTTTCAGGGGCAAATCGGTAAACCTACTCCTCGAACAATCTTCCTTCAATTGTGAATTTATTTGGTTTTGGGGATCAAATACAAACTTAGCAAGAGATAAGAAAACACACAACAAACAAAGGATCTAACGTGGTTCGATGGAATGGATCCAACCTGCGTCCACGGACACAAGGAAAATGAAGCTTTTATTATGTGGTCGGGTTGGACTGACCTCTCTACACAAGTGTTCGGCTTTGACCGACCTTCACTCGTTCAATATTACACGTTATTTCACTCTCTTTCTTATGAATAAATGCATGAGTAAAATTTGCTAACCCCTTCCAATGATCTCCCAAGCCCCTTATATACTAGGCAAATTACACTATTACGATGTCTGCGTGACGTCAACCATGTGAGTCTGCCATCAATGCCAAGGCTCTCTGCCCCATCTGCTCTGCGAATAGTTAACCTACGGTTTGACACACCTGCCTTCTGACGCCTATATTTCATTAAACCATGCTACTCTTGGCCACTGCCACACGTTATCTAGTGTCAAAAAAATTAAATAGCCACATGCTCTCATTGTTGGGGTTTTAGGCAATCGGTAGCGCAACGAAATGCAGGAAAATCAAAATTTTTCAATTTCAATAATTTTTCTTGGGTAATTAAAATAAACTAATTTATTTTAATTACTCAATACTTAAAAACTGAAATTTTTACCCAAAAATCAGATTTTTCATAAATTACCGTTTAGCCCATAAACTTTTATTTTAATCATTTTAGTCCTAAATTGTCAAATACATTTCTAATTGATTCCAAATCAATCCCAAAATGATTTATACATGTCTTATGTATGATAATATAATCTGCAACTCAAGAAAACAGTTTTTCTAGAAATTTCCGAGAGGTCCCTAAACTTTCAAGTATTTGCAATTTGGTTATTTTTGTTCAAAACATGTCAAGATCAAATCCAAAAATTCCCAAATTTAATATACATCATATATACATCAAATTACATAAACATATATGAAAAGCCCCAAATTTGGAGTGGGTTATGAACCCTAATTTTATAATTTCCACAAATTGACAAATTAACACCAAATTAATTAAATTCAACACTTAATTCAATTCCCATCACACCAAACAAGTCTCACCATCATAAAATAACTCAAGAAAAATTCTAGGTCATTTATGAGTGGCTAAGTAACTCTAGAATGGCAACTCAAAAGAATACTTAAGAAACAATTTCATGCAATCTTAATACATATACATGCTTCCATCTTTCTATCAAGTTCCCAACCATCAAAATACATTTACAATAGAGTAGAGAAAATTCTAAGCTACACATATTGAAGCCTAGAGCCCTAGAAATATTTTTCATAAAGAAGAAAGTAAGGAAAAACTTACAAAAACCCAAGATTTCCAAGCCTTTTTGCTTTCTTTCTTCTTTTTTCTCTCAAGCTCTCTTTTGTATTTTGATTTAGGGTTCTTTGATAAGGAAATAAAAAATTGAAACAAGACTTATATATTTTTGTAAGCCATCAACGAAAATTGGAAAAAATATTAGCCATATATTTTCAATTTTTATTTCAATAAAAAATGGATAAAGATTTAATTAATTTGTGGTGAAAAACCATTAAACAATTTAATATTTATCACAAATAAACCAATTAAATCTAACCATTTAAACCAACGAAAAATGGCCATTTTATCCAATAAAAATAAGCCAATATGAATAATTCATTCATATTTCACCTAAAATATTTATTCGATATCAAATAACGACATAAATAACTATGAAACATCGCGAAACCTTTACGAAAATGTTTTTCCGTAAAATAGCATAAAATGCGTTTTTGACCGAACCGACCACCCAATGCACATGGGGGGATGCCAAGGTCAGCCCCAATAGTGCTAGGGCAGTTCATGGGATGCCCGAACAATGATCAATTCAATGTTTGGTCAGTCGTCACTCGGTTGGCTCAAAAGTCACCCGGTACCGCTGTTTTTTATCGTTTTCGCTTATTTCAACTCCGAAATAATTTCCGGCAATTGTTCCAACACCCAAAATACATCCAATACATTTATATGATATTATTTTCATCACCATATGAATAATATTTCCAGATCTGATCCAGAAGTAAAAATATCAATTTTTCATGCTTAAAATCTAATTTTTCAACATTAATCTAATTAATCTTAACACCAATCAAAGTCACCACTAATGAACCACCCAACAATAATTCTAGGCATTACAAGAGTGGTCATAACACTTTAGAATGACAATATATCATAAAAGAAAAACATAAACGTACTCCCTCTCTTACACACACACACATCTAGAACGACGATATAGCTTGCGTTTTGGTTAAATCTAGTTGTCCCAGAATTCCCTTAAACCTGTAACCAAACAAGTGTGAAGATACTAGAGAGACAAAACCATAATCCCCAAATCAACGAGACGTACTGCAACATCCCTCTTCTCCAAATCGTTCATCCTGCACCAAATCGTCAAAAAGATTTAACCAGACCCTAAGGTGCAGAAACAAATCGTACCGTCGATAGTAAGAATTTTCCTAATTTAGAATTTTCTTGTGCTCGGTCTTCTGGTAATGCGATGATTTTGAAGGGTTGAAATTTCAAGTTTCGATTTCAAATTTCAAATTGACTGAATTCTTCTATTTGTCCAGCCCGCCCTATGGCATCTATGAAACATACAAAATGCTCTGGCCCCGACTCCAAGCCATACTTCTCCCTCATTGAATTCAAACAAGCACATCCTTCTTCCACCAATCCCGAATGTGCACAAGCTGATAATACAGTAAGAAATGTCATGGAATTGGGCAAGACCCTACTTCATTCCTCACCCATCTTCTTAAACAGCTCAAGAGCTTCAAGCCCATGCCCATGACAGGCATATGCATCTTGTTGGACAATTATGACCCATATCGTCACTATTTGTACAGATCATGGTGTTGTTGTACAAATTAACTATGTGACAAAGGAAATTGCTCTTTTATCATTTGTGATTAGATCACCAAGATGTATAAATGATGAAAGGTCCATATGATTAGTTCCGGATTGAGATGATATGAGACAGTATCAATCCATGATGATTTAATCATTAAATATCCCTAGTCAGAGTACTATCGAGATTGGACATCGATAATGCGTAAAAGATTAGTATTACACTTGTGCGCGTTGTGAGGGCATAACAGCATAGTTCTCATATATTTGGGTATAGGATACTCATGCAAGTGTGATAGGAGGTTTTGTTTTACCGATGGTACGGAAAACAGCTTCGCTCTGGATAGACCCTTCGGAATTCCATTGGTAGTATGACTATGTGTCTATGGAAGTCCGAATCAGGGTAGGTGTATTTGGTCTTAACTTGAGACTTGCACTGCTAATACTTGCGACAATCAATATACTTTGGTTTTGGTCGTCCAGGGCTTTAACAGGTTCTGTGTACGCCTCTTCTGCGTATATTGAGAATCGTAGTGTATTGGGTGTGATGTCGAGATAGAAGTATCACTCCAGTCATAGTGGAGATGATGATCACGTAGGATACGGAACTGGTGATCTTATGTACTGTAGTCATCGGGATAATATGACTAGGTCATGATTATCCGATTATAGAGACTAGTTACTAGAGATCTGATATGTGTTTCGTACGGGGCAGACACAATTTCAGCCCCAGGCCTTGCACGTGATATCCGATACTGGATCGAAATACGCTATACTATGTATACTACGCCTGATATAGATCACATATTCCTGTAAGGATATTTCTGGAGAATTGGGTAGGCATGGCGTTTTGCTAGAAGCCAACCTTGTCTTGTAAATCGGTAAAAACATAGTACTAGGTACTTACGTGTTCGGATAGTCCGACGACCAGATTTACTGCCAACATATCTGGGGATCTCATGGGTCACTTCCCGAAGATTCACCGATGACGTATGACTCGCACTTTATTAATCTGGGATTAATTAGATGAGAGAGAAAATTAATCTGGGATTAATTACGGATATATTTTATCTGGGATAAAATATTAATTAAAGAGAGAGAACGATTAATTTGGAATTAATCGATAAAATTATATATCCGATATATTATACGAAATTGGATTTCGACGCAGAATTGAAATTAGATTTTAATTCGGGCGAACGAGTTAATTTAGAATTAATTCATTAGCGACGTGAATAGTAATTTAGCTAGGTATAATTATTTAATTACGACGCAACGGAAAAAAAAATCGTTAATTTAGAATTAGCGAACCTGAGCCCGGGTGTGTTTGCGGGCGCACTCGCATTGCGAATTAAAGTGTGGCCCACAAGTCACATCTAGCGTCAAATCACTAGTCAATCAAGTGATGGAAGTCACATCACTTTGAGTGAAGTGATGTCTAGTCACTTTTGATGTGAATAGTTGATGGAAGTTGTTGAATGCATTTAATGCATTTTTGGCTCCAAAATTGTTTATCTTTTTTGAAAAGCTTTGACCAAAATTTTGGTATATGTTTTTAGAAAACATTTTACACAAAATAAGACAACACACACTCTCTCTCACACTCTTTTCCCTCTCGGCCTTGGGCCATTTTCTTCCTTATTTTCACTGCAGTTTGCCGTGAGATGTAGGAGAAGATTAGGAAGTTTTGCGGTAAAATTTCCGGAGTGCTAGCTCACTTTAGGAGTCTTGCGAAGGTGATAGGGAACCGCACCCGTGAGCATGGAATCACATCACAAAGCTTGGAGGTTGGAGGATCATCCATGGCGAAATTTGGAGGACACAAAAACAGCCCAATGTCGTTAGCCACCTTGGAGGGAGAAAATATTTTTTGTGTTCTTCGCATCGCTCAACCGATCAATGTAAGTATTACGCAACTTCCTTTGATGTATTCACATATGTTTCTATGCTTAAATTGATCCTTGGGACCTTAGAGAAACCCAACAATAGTATCAGAGCCAATTAAGCATGAAACTTGATTTAGGGTTAAAATTGGGTAAATTGTATTTGAGCATGATTTGATAAAATTACTTGATTGAGTATGCTTAAATGATGTTTAATTGAAGTTTGATTGGATCAATTTCATGAAAATTTGATTGGATCATTTTTTGCCCAAAAAGTAGGCTTGGCCGAATCTTCACTATGCCCTAAATGTCTTGGTATTTTTGATTTTTGATTCATTGGATGACTTGAAATCAATTGGGAATTGTTGATTTGAAAATTAATTGGATTGAATTTTAAATTGAACAAAAATTCCCCTTATTGCCGAGACAAAATGAACATGTAAATGGGTTTGATTTTTGATTAAAATGTGTTGGACATGTTTTGATCATAATGAGCATAATTAATTAGGCTAATTGATGTTTTGGAAATATTGATTTGGGTAATTAATTATGGAATTACACTTTGAATAATTAAATTGTGAAATTGGAATTTTGGAATTTAATTATGTTGTGCTTAAATTGGATTTGGGCTTGAAAAGTTGTAATTGGGCTTATTGGGCTTGGTTGTACCAAGATGGGTTTAGGCTAAATTGGTTGGATCCAATTGGGTCCAAAACAATATCCATAAAGTCCAATTATGACTTAATGGACCTTTAACTTTAATTGGGCCTAATGGGCCTAAATTGGTTTCTAGGCATATAAGGGTGATTCCTTTAAATGGGCTTTAGTCTTTGGGTTTGACCCAAGTTGACCAAAAGTCCATGCCTTAAGAAATTAATTAAAAGCCCATTGGATTTTAATTAAATTAACATTGGATGTTAATCGGGCTTTGAGACCCGTAACGATTAAATTTGGAATTTAAGTCGTAAAGGTTTGTTAATAAAGTGTAATATTTAATTTGGAATTAAATAAGTGAATTAGTATTAAATACATATTAAATTGGATTTAATGTTGTAGTTTAATTTAATTCAAGAATTCGTACTTTGAGTACTTATTCGCAAAACGAGTTTGACTCGAGCAAAATCAAATTGTTGTTTGAACATTGGATGGTCACTAATTATCAGATTAATTAATTGGATTAGATTGATTGATAACATGCTTGTGTGAATACATGGTTGCGATGCATGAATACTGTATATCGGATGGATATTAGAAGGGTGGGGCAATTTTTGAAATTGTTGTAATAAATTTAGAATTTATTAATTGGACATGCGTGTCCAGCCTATTACCTCTTTGACTCTATGTATTTCTCTTCTCACCTATTCCCCTCAATGTAAATGAGGTTTCTTTAGAAGTGTTATGTAACGGGTAGAAGTAATACATGTGCTAGCGGGAGAGAGGAAAGTGAGAGATTTGTTCTAGGAACAATGTGTTAAGTATCAATCCGCATATCATTGTTATTTATTTATATGCGCCTTATTATGTGTTTAGAATGCATGTTTAAGGGTGTATGATGATGAGACCTTAACAAAGATAATAAATTGGTTGCCAATTGCACGCGAAAAACCCTCACAAAATATTAAGCGTTTTTCCTTCCATTGAGTGATTCTTACTCAAGATCCAAGACTGGCATTGGTTTGTTGGCCAAAGTCAAGGCCTTTGTCTGTCGATGATGTGTTTGAATCACGAAGGCTTTGTTCCATATTGGTGTCTTGTCCAAGTTGTGATTTATTGGCCAAAGTCAAGATCACTTCTTGTCCATCGACATTGATCACGAAGCTTTCCATGGTCAATGGGTTCCGCTTAACTGGGATCACTAAGTTTGTTGTGCCAAAGTCAAGGCTTAGTTGATTCAGAGGAAAAAGGTTAGGCAATATATTGGATATATTGGCATATATGAGATATATGTTTCGGACTTGGATGTCCACCTACTGGATCTAGGAATTAGATGGGATCCAATTGATCTTAGATATCTACCTAGTTAATTATCATACAATTTGTTGCCCAAAGTCAAGATTGTGTGTTATTTAACGGGATCCTAGCCCACTAGGAAACAAGGTTTCTCGAGTACTCCACAAAGGGTTAGAGGCTCGCCGAAAAATAGTGGAAGACAAGTATTAAATTTGCAATATTCGTTTAGTTACTTGCCATACGCGCTCATTTCAAATATTTCGTCAAATAAATTATTTATTAGTTGGACTAATATTTAATCGTTGTTTTAATTAAACAGTTGGACTGTATTCAAACTATTCAATTAATAGTTGATTTTATAATTGGATTATAGTAATCAATATAATTGAATTTAACCAATTAAATTATAGTTGATTATATAGTTGGACTATAGTAATCATTATAATGTATAGTACCTGAAATCGTTGATTAAATAGTTGGACTATTAGAATCAAGATAATTGAAAGATTAGTGTTTAAAACATAATCCTGGGTGAAAAATGTATTTAAACGACTTTAATTTTCAAATTGGGAATAATGAATCAGGATAGTCCTGAAAACTAAGAAGTTACTTTATTTGATAAAATAACATCTTGGGCCTAAGCCCGGAGTTGAGCAAATAAGTAGAACATGATATTTGGAATCTTCATGTGATGATAACTTTAGTGCTTAATCCATTATGCTTGCCAAATAGACACCTTAATTTCTTATTCAGAACTAAGGATTAGATCCTTATAGTATGATATTGAAATTGAAGGATCTTCATAGATCTACTATCTTTAGATCTTAGAAGTACTAAATTGCAATAGTAAACTCTTGGAGAGTTAATGGCTATTCTCAAGGAGACAAAGCCAAAAGTTTGCAATAAGGCAAGATGCGCAAGGCGCACCTTACTTCGATATTCTAGAAGGCCAAGGCTTGGCCAAAGGCTTCTGGGGTGTGGAAAAGGGGCAAAGGCAAAATCATTATAATCTTATAGGAAGACATAGGACTTATCCCAAAATTTCTGGCTAAATTATGGCAAACGGGGACACGGAAGCGTGACTGCCGTATGGACAAGGCAGACATGAAGGAATTGAAGGCGGGTAAGGCTCCGACTTCAAATATGTTTGTCATAAACATGTTCATTACTAGTATTAAAATTGGATTTTAGATACTGAGTGTGGTACATAAATATGTACTGATGTGCAGAATCTGTTGAGAGCAGGATGCTGACTTCAAGTTGAGATTAATCTGTGAATCGGAAATGGGACGAGAGTCACTGTTTTAACCGTAGAAACCTAAGTTTAGGAACTACCCTTCGGGTGTGTACTTAAATTAGGAAACTGTTTCAATGTAACTAGTTTGACTAGATACATTATCTCTATATCAGGGTTTAACCCGTTGCGGGTATACCTTATATTCTAGAACACTAAAGTGTTTTATTATATAAAGATGATATTGAGATAAACCACATTAGATGTGAATAACAGTATTTATATTTTGAATATAAATAAATCTCAAACGTATAACATGACAAACAAATAGCTCAAACTAAGTTAATCAGTTGAGACTTACATGTGGCATTGTTGTCTGGGACACGATTAAACAAGAATCGTATATCCACACTTTCAAAGAGTGGGTACTAGGACAAATTTGATTTCATTCAAATAATGTCTACGAATCTAGTTTATTAGGCAAAGTGCCTAAAACACTATTTACTTGGTAAAAGTACAAATGCCACCGATCTGCTAGCCCTTATTCATAGTGAAGTAAGTGGGCCCATATCTAGCTAGGCTAGAGGTGGATATGAATATTTCGTGACCTTTACGGATGTGTCATCGCGTTATGGTTATGTGTTTCTTTTGAAACACGAATCGAAAACTTTTACAGTTTCGACACGAAATAGACAAACAGATCGGCTAAAGTATTAAACACCATGATTGGACCATGATGAAAATACTTAAGCAATAAATTTCTCATATACTTGAAAGAGTATAGTATTCTTTCAATGAGGACTCCTCCCGGAAAACGTCAGTTTGACGGTGTATCTGAACGGAGAAATCGAATTTTATTGGACATGATAAGGTTAATCATGAGTCGCTCTGAGCTACCATTTCCTTCAACGGATACGCATAAACAGTGCAAGAACTTATTTTGAATAAGGTTCCATAAAATCTGTTTGACATACTTCATATTAGATATGAAAAAGAAAGAAACTGGGTTTTCTCATTCCTGAAGATTTGGGATGCTAGACATATGTTTGGATGATACCAAACTAAAACCCAAATCGGATAAGTGCCTAATAATGGTTATCATGTTGGACAATTATGACCCATAGCGTCACTATTTGTACAGATCATGGTGTTGTTGTACAAATTAACTATGTGACAAATGAGATTGCACTCTTATTAGATATATAAATGATAGGAGGTCCCTATGATTTGTTCCTGGATTGAGAATGATATGAGACAGTATCAGTCCACGAAGGATAAATCATTAAATATCCATAGTCAGAGTATTATCGAGATTGGACATCGATAGATACGTAAAAGACTAGTATTACACTTGTGCGCATTGTGAGGGCACAACGACATAGTTCTCATATATTTGGGTATAGGATACTCATGTAAGTGTAATAGGAGGTTATGTTTTACCGATGGTACGGGAAACAGCTTCGCTCTGGAAAGACCCCCTCGGAATTCCTTTGGTAGTATGACTATGTGTCTATGGAAGTCTGAAATCAGGGTAGGTGTATTTGGTCTTAACCTGAGACTTGCACCTCTAATACTTGCGACAATCAATATACTTTGGTTGCGGTCGTCCAGGGTTTTAACCGGTTCTGTGTACGCCAATGCTGGGTATATTGAGAATCGTAGTGTGTTGGGTGTGATGTCAAGACGGAAGTATCACTTCAGTCATAGTGGAGATGATGGTCACGAAGGATATGGGACTGGTTCTCTTAAATGCTGCAGCTATCGGGATATTATGACAAGGTCATGTATATCCGATTATAGAGACTAGTCACCAGACATCCGACATGTGCTTCGTACGGGGCAGACACAATTCCAGCCCCAGGCCTAGCACGTGATCATCCGATGCTGGATCGACATACGCAATACTACGTATACTACGCCTGATATAGATCTTTTATTCATGTAAGGATATTTCTGGAGAATTGGGTAGGCATGGCGCTTTGCTAGAAGCCAACCTTGTTTTGTAAATCGATAAAACGTAGTACGAGGTACTTACGTGTTCGGATAGTCCGACGACCGAATTTACTGCCAACATATCCGGGGATCTCATGGGTCGCTTCCCGAAGATTCACCGATGACGTATGACTCGCACTCTAAATTAATCTGGGATTAATAAGATGAGAGAGAAAATTAATCTGGGATTAATTGCGGAGATATTTTATCTGGGATAAAATATCATTTAAAGATAGATAACGATTAATTTGGAATTAATCGATAAATTAATATATTTGATATATTAAACGAAATTGGATTTCGATGCGGAATTAAAATTAGATTTTAATTCGGGTGAACGAATTAATTTAGAATTAATTCGTTAGCTACGTGAATAGTGATTTCACTAGGCGTACTCATTTAATTACGAAGCAACGGAAAATTCGTTAATTTAGAATTAGCGAACTCGAGCCCAGGATTATTTACGAGCGCATTCGTATTTCGAATTCGAGTGCGGTACGCAAGTCAAATCAAGCGTCAAATCATTAGTCACATCAAGCGTCAAATCACATGTCACTTTGAGTGATGTTACAATTGATTGATTGATGAGATTGATTGATTGAATGATGGGAGTGGTTGGCAAACTTTATTGCCTTGACTTTTTGGAAAAGTGGAAATGGTATATATTATTTGTTTTTGGAAAAACAAATGGCTAATACACATTTTGTAAAACAAAACACTCTCTCCTCTCTTTTATCTCCCTCATCTCACGCCCAACAGTGGGCTGTTTCTTATGGTTTTGCCGAGAAGAATGGAAGCTTCAGTGTGTGATTTTTGTGGCAAAAATCTCAAGAGCTAGCACTCCGAGAGACATGCGAAGGTGATAGGGAAGTCCACCCATGAGCCGGGAATCGTTTGACGAAGCTTGGAGCTCAAAACTTCGAGACTCAAAATCGAAAACAGTGGACTGCACAACTAGTGAACTGTCGTGACTCACAAGGGCAGAAAGTTGATTTTGTTGTCCTCCGCGTCGCTCAACTGATCGATGTGAGTATTCCGCAACTTCGTTGATTTATATTCGCACTTATTTCATGCTTGTTTATGATCTTGGGACCTTAGCAAACACCAATAATGGCATCAAGAGCAAGGTTATAGCATGAAATTGATTTAGGGCTTAAAATTGGGTAAATTGATTTTGAGCATGATTTGATTAAATTGGATGTTGAATATGCTTAAATCATGTTGAATTGAAGATTAATTGGATCAATTTCAAGAAATTATGTTTGGAACATTTTTCCCCAAATTGGAAGGCTTGGCCGAATCCACCTAGTGCCCTAATTGTCTTGGATTTTTGTTTTTTGATTCATTGGATGAGTTGGAAACAATTGGGAATGATGATTTAATGTTAATTTGGATTTGATTGGATTGAATTCGAAATTGGACATGAAATCCCCTCTTTGACCGAGACATGAGAAGCATGTAATTGGGTTTGATTTTGATCAAAATGTGTTGGACACTAATTGATGTAATTGAGCATGATTAATTGTATAAATTAATGTTTTGGAAATATTGATTTGGGTAATTAATTGTGTAATACACTTTAGTGTAATTAAATTGGGAATTTGGAATTTTTTGTAATTTAATTATTTGGGCCTTAAAATTGGATTTGGGCTTGTAATGTTGTAAATGGGCTAAATGGGCTTGGTTGTACTAAGTTGGGTTTAGGCTAAATGGATTGGATCCAATTGGGCCCAAAACTGCATCCATAAAGCCCAAATGCGATTTAATGGACCTTTAAAGTTTAATTGGGCCTAATGGGCCTAAATTGATTTCTGGGCTTATGGGGTAATTCCCGGATTGGATTTTGGTTATTCGGTTTGACCCGAGTTGACCAAAAGTCCACGCCTTAAAGAAATTAATTAAAAGCCCATTGGACTTTAATTAAACTGACGTTGGACGTTAATCGGGCTTTGAGACCTGTAACGATTAAATTTGGAATTTAAGTCGTATAGGTTCGTTAATAAAGTGTGATATTTAATTTGGAATTAAATAGCGAATTAGAATTAAATTCATATTGAATTGGATTTAATTATGTAGTTTAATTGAATTCGAGAATTCGTACTTTGAGTACTTATTCGCAAAACGAGTTTGACTCGAGCAAAATCAAATCGTTGTTTGAACATTGGATGATCACTAATTATCAGATTAATTAATTTGATTAGATTGATTGATAACATGCTTGTGTGAATACATGGTTGCGATGCATGAATAATGTATATCGGATGGATATTAGATGGGTGGGGCAATTTTAGAAATTGTTGTAATTAATTTGATTTATTAATTGGACCTGCGTGTCCAGCCTTATCACCTCCATACTCTTTGTATTCTCTTCTCACCTATTCCCCTCAATGTAAATGAGGTTTCTTTAGAAGTGTAGTGTAACGGGTAGAAGTGATACTTGTGCTAGCGGGAGAGAGAAATGGAGAGATTTGATCTAGGATCAATGTGTAAAGTATCCATCTGCATATCATTATTAATTTTTATATGCGCTTTATTATGTGTTTAGAATGCATGTTTAAGGGTGTATGATGATGAAACCTTAACAAAGATAATAAATTGGTTGCCAATTTGCATTCGAAAAACCCTCACAAAATATTAAGCGTCTTTCCTTCCATTGAGTGATTCTCACTCAAGATCCAAGACTGGCATTGGCTTGTTGGCCAAAGTCAAGGCCTTTGTCCGTCAAGGATGTGTTTGAATCACGAGAGCTTTGTTCCATATTGGTGTCTTGTCCAAGTTGTGGTTTGTTGGCCAAAGTCAAGACCACTTCTTGTCCATCGACATTGATTACGAAGCTTTCCATGGTCAATGGGTCGCGCTTAACTGGGATCACTAAGTTTGTTGTGCCAAAGCCAAGGCTTAGTTGATTCAGAGGAAAAAGGTTAGGTAATACATTGGATGTATTGGCATATATAAGATATATGTTTCGGACTTGGATGTCCCCCTACCGGATCTAGGAATTGGATTGGATCCAATCGATCTTAGAGATCTACCTAGTTAATTATCATACAATTTGTTGGCCAAAGTCAAGATTGTGTGATATTTAACGGGATCCTAGCCCGCTAGGAAACACGGTTTCCCGAGTACTCGACAGAGGGTTAGAGGCTCGCCGAAAAATAGTGGGAGACAAGAATTAAATTTGCAATATTCGTTTAATTACTTGCCATACGCGCTCATTCAAATATCATTCGTCAAATAATTAAATGTTAGTTGGACTAATATTTAAATTGTTGTTTTATTAAATAGTTGGACTATATTCAAACTATTCATTTATAGTTGATTTTATAATTGGATTATAGTAATCAATATAATTGATTTTAATCTATTAAATTATAGTTGATTAAATAGTTGGACTATTGTAATCATTATAATAAACAGTACCTAAATCGTTGATTAAATAGTTGGACTATTAGAATCAAGATATAATTGAAAGATTGACATTTAAAACATAATCCTAGGGAAAATGTATTTAAATGGTTTAATTTTCAAAATTGGGAATAAATTTCAGGATGGTCCTGGAAAATAATAAGTTACTTTATTTGATAAAATAACATATTATGCCTAAAGCCCGGAGTTAAGCAAATAGTCGAGCATAATCTTTGGAAGATTTATGTGATGATAACTTAAGTGCTTAATCCATTATACTTACCGCAGTAGACTCCTTAATTTCTTTGTCAGAACAAAGGATTAGATTCTTAAAGTATGATAATGAAATTGAAGGATCTTCATAAATCTATACTTAGATTTTAGAAGTACTAAAATTGCAATAGTAAACTCTTGGAGAGTTAATGACTATTCTCAAGGAGACAAAGTCAAAGTTTGCAATGAGGCAAGTAGCGCAAGGCGCACCTTACTTCGATATTCTAGAAAGCCAAGGCTTGGCCAAAGGCTTCTGGGATATGAAAAGGGCAAAGACAAAATCATTATAATCTTCTGGGAAGATAAAGGACATATCCCAAAATGTCTGCCTAAATTAGGCAAACGGGATCGCGGAAGCGTGACTGCCGTTTGGATAAAGCAGACATGAAGGAATTGAAGATGGGGCAAGCTCTGACTTCAAATATATGTTTGTCAACATTATGTTCACTACTAGTATTGAAATTGGATTTTAAATACTTAGTGTGGTACATAAATATATACTGATGTTCAGAATCTGCTATGAGCAGGATTAGGAAACTGTTATAATGTAACTAGTTTGACTAGAAACATTATCTCTATATCAGTGTTTAACCCGCTGCGGGTGAACCTTTATATTCTAGAACACTAAAGTGTTTTATTATATAAAGATGATATTGGGATAAACACATTAGATGTAAATAACAGTATTTATATTTAGAATATAAATAAAATCTCAAACGTATATAATGACAAACAAATAGCTCAAACTGATTTGATCAGAAGAAACTCAATTGTGGCATTGTTGTCTGGGACACAATTAAACAAGAATCGTATATCCATACTTTTGAAGAGTGGATACTAGGACTGTTTTGATTCCATTCAAATAAAGTCTACGAATCTAGTTTATTGGGCAATGTGCCTATAACACTATTTACTTGGTAAAAGTGTAAATGCCACCGATCTATTAGCCCTAGTTCATTGTGAAGCAAGTGGGCCCATGTCTAGCTAGGCTAGATGTGGATATGAATATTTGGTGACCTATACGGATGTGGCATCGCGTTATGGTTACGTGTTTCTTTTGAAACACAAATCGGAAACTTTTATAGTTTCAACACGAAATAGACAAACAGATCGGCTAAAGTATTAAACCGTCATGGTTAGACCTTAATGGAAAATGCTTAAGCAATAAGTTTCTAATATACTTGAAAGAGTAAAGTATTCTTTCAAATGAGAACTCCTCTCGGAACACGTCAATTTGACGGTGTGTCCGAACTGAGTAACCGAATTTTGTTGGACATGATAAGGTTAATCATGAGTCGCTCTGAGCTACCATTTCCTTCAACGGATAAGAATAAATAGTGCAAGAACTTATTTTGAATAAGGTTCCATTAAAATCTGTCAGACAGATTTCATATTAGATATGAACGGGAAAGAAACCGGGTTTCTCATTCCTGATAATTTGGGAATGCTAGGCATACGTTTGGATGATACCAAACTAAAACCCAAATTGGATAAGTGTCAATTGTAGGTTATCCTAGGGAAACCATAAGCATAGTGCTTATGCATCTCAATAGAGAACAATGTAATTGTTGCTCACCATGCGGTTTTCCTAAGAGGAATACCGATATGCAGTGGTAAGTGGGAGGATAGTAAAACTCGATGAAAATCAGAGTAATACTGTTCAAGGCACCGAATCTTAATGGAACATAAATAGTTCATCAAGGATGAAACTATTCCAATAATCTTCGTATACACAAGAACCACGTAAATTCGGAGAGAGTCAGAAGACAACCTGAGGTATGGATTTCTGATCTCACCTCATAAAGATGTCAATCTTATTGAGGTATACCGACTGACTACGTATAAGGAAGTGATACAAGGTATCGACTCTCTATTATGGCAAAGTGCCATGAGTCCGAAATGGATTCCATGTATATCAACAAGTTTGGATACTAGTTGATGTACCGCAAGGCATTGTGCCTATTGGTACATATAAGTCTTCAAGGAAGACGTACATGGATGGCAACATACCAACGAATAAAGCTAGGCTTTTAGCGGAAAGGTATCGTTATCAACATTATGTTGATTTTGATTCAACCTTTTACCTGTTGCCACGGTAAATCCATTTGGATAATGCTTTCTAAAGCTGCGTGTTTCATTTATGAAATATGTCAGCTTAACGGGAAAATCACTTTCCTGAAAAGGAAACCTTTTGGAGGATGTTTACAACATCCTGACGGTTTTGTCATACCAAAACTAGCAAACAAGGTTTTTGGGTTATTCGATCCATGTTTGGATTGAAGCAAGCATAGGTTCTTGGAATTATCGTTTTGATATAATCATAATTGTTTATGATTTAATTCAAAACGAAAAGATTCTTGTGTATATAAGAAGGTTAGTGGGAGCGCACTGACAATCGTTGTCCTATATAATAATGATAATATGTCATTTCTTGGAAATGATATTCCCATAGTAATAATCGGTGAAAGCTTGGCTTTCGAGAAAACTCTCCGAGAACTCGTACATTGAAAAATGTACGCGACCTGATGTCTCATATGCTTTGAGCATATGGATTCACAAACAGGCCAATCCAAGTGATAGTCACTGGATTGATGTTAAGAACATCCGTGAGTATCTTAGAGAACTAAGGATTCTGTCTTAATCTGTGGAGAAGGAGAACTTGAAGTGACTAGGATCACTACTGCAAGTTTCCTAAACCGATAAAATGACTATAAGTCGTAAACGGTACTATACAGTTTGAATAACGGAACAGTGAGCTGGAAATCTTCCAAGCAAGATACTGTTACCGAAAACAACAAATGCGGGTTATTGTTGTAGCTGAGGCAGCAATAGAAGACTTCTGGATCGATAATAATCTAATTAGATTAGATATATTTATGTTTGCAGCTGAGCTAGGCGTCAGCACAAGCTAAGGAATTAATGGTCTCATCAACGATCCAGATACATACTTCGATATTCATCTGATTCGTTCGGATCATACATCGTGGCGATGTGATGATCGAATAAATCGCATCAGATGATAATCATGCAAATCCGCTGACGAAAGCATTTCTCAGCACTTTGAGCCAACCGTACATAGTTCGGGTGTAAGACACTCGAGTGACTGGCTATAGGCCAAGTGGGAGATTGTTGGACAATTATGACCCATAGCATCACTATTTGTACAGATCATGGTGTTGTTGTAAAAATTAAATATGTGACAAAGGAGATTGCACTCTTATCATTTGTAATTAGATCACCTAGATATATAAATGATAGGAGGTCCCTATGATTTGTTCCTGGATTGAGAATGATATGAGACAGTATCAGTCCACGAAGGATAAATCATTAAATATCCCTAGTTAGAGTATTATCGAGATTGGACATCGATAGATACGTAAAAGACTAGTATTACACTTGTGCGCGTTGTGAGGGCACAACGACATAGTTCTCATATATTTGGGTATAGGATACTCATGCAAGTGTAATATGAGGTTGTGTTTTACCGATGGTACGGGAAACAGCTTCGCTCTGGAAAGACCCCATCGGAATTCCATTGGTAGTATGACTATGTGTCTATGGAAGTCTGAAATCATGGTAGGTGTATTTGGTCTTAACTTAAGACTTGCACCGCTAATATTGCGACAATCAATATACTTTGGTTGCGGTCGTCCAGGGCTTTAACAGGTTCTATGTACACCAATGCTGGGTATATTGAGAATCGTAGTGTGTTGGGTGTGATGTCAATACGGAAGTATCACTCCAGTCATAGTGGAGATGATAGTCACGAAGGATACGGGACTGGTTCTCTAAAATGCTGCAGCTATCGGGATATTATGACAAGGTCATATATATCCGATTATAGAGACTAGTCACCAGACATCCGACATGTGCTTCGTACGAGGCAGACACAATTCCAGCCCCAGGCCTAGCACGTGATCATCCGATACTGGATCGACATACGCAATACTACGTATACTACGCCTGATATAGATCCTTTATTCATGTGAGGATATTTCTGGATAATTGGGTAGGCATGGCGCTTTTCTAAAAGCCAACCTTGTCTTTTAAATCGGTAAAACGTAGTATGAGGTACTTACGTGTTCGGATAGTCCGACGACCGAATTTACTGCCAACATATCTGGGGATCTCATGGGTCGCTTCCCGAAGATTCACCAATGACGTATGACTCGCACTCTAAATTAATCTGGGATTAATAAGATGAGAGAGAAAATTAATCTGGGATTAATTGTAGAGATATTTTATGTGGGATAAAATATCATTTAAAGATAAATAATGATTAATTTGGAATAATCGATAAATTAATATATTTGATATATTAAACGAAATTGGATTTCGACGCGGAATTAAAATTAGATTTTAATTCGGGCGAACGAATTAATTTAGAATTAATTCGTTAGCGACGTGAATAGTGATTTCGCTAGGCGTAATCATTTAATTACGACGCAACGGAAAATTCGTTAATTTAGAATTAGCGAACTCGAGCCCGGGATTATTTACGAGCGCATTCGTATTTCGAATTCGAGTGCGGCATGCAAGTCAAATCAAGCGTCAAATCATTAGTCACATCAAGCGTCAAATCACATGTCACTTTGAGTGATGTGACAATTAATTGATTGATGAGATTGATTGATTGAATGATGGGAGTGGTTGGCAAACTTTATTGCCTTGACTTTTTGGAAAAGTGGAAATGGTATATATTATTTGTTTTTGGAAAAACAAATAGCTAATACACATTTTTTAAAACAAAACACTCTCTCCTCTCTTTTATCTCCCTCATCTCACGCCCAACAGTGGGCTGTTTCTTCTGGTTTTGCCGAGAAGAGGGGAAGCTTGAGTGTGTGATTTTTGTGGCAAAAATCACATGAGCTAGCACTCTGAGAGACATGCGAAGGTGATAGGGAAGTCCACCCATGAACCGGGAATCATTTTACGAAGCTTGGAGCTCAAAACTTAGAGACTCAAAACCGAAAACAGTGGACTGCACAACCAGTGAACTGCCGTGACTCACAAGGGCAGAAAATTGATTTTGTTGTCATCCGCGTCGCTCAACCGATCGATGTGAGTATTCCGCAACTTCGTTGATTTGTATTCGCACTTATTTCATTCTTGTTTATGATCTTGGGACCTTAGCAAACACCAACATATCCTAGGGAAACCAAAGTATAGTACTTATACATCTCACATGAGAACAATGTAATTGTTGCTCGCCATGCGATTTTCCTAAGAGGAATACCTATATGCAGTGGTAACTGGGAGGAAAGTAAAACTCGATGAAAAATGGAGTAATACAGTTCCAGGCACCGATTCATTAATGGAACACAAATAGTTCATCAAGGATGAAACTATACCAATAATCTTTGAATACACAAGAACCACGTAGGTCGGAGAGAGTCAGAAAATAACCTGGGGTATGGGTTTCTGATCTCACCTCGTGAAGATGTCAATCTTATTGAGGAATACGAACTGACTACGTATGAGGAAGTGATATGGCAAAGTGCCATTAAATCCAAAATGGATTCCATGTATATCAACTATGTTTGGACACTAGTTGTTGTACCAGAAGGCATTGTGCCTATTGGTACTATATGAGTCTTCAAGGAAGACATACATGGAAGGCAACATATCAACGTACAAATCTAGGCTTGTAGCGAAAAATGTATCGTTATCAACATTGTGTCGATTACGATGAAACCTTTTACTAGTTGCCATGGTTAAATCCATTTGGATAATGCTTGCTGATGCTTCATGTTTCATTTATGAAATATGACAGCTGAATGCCAAAACCGATTTCCTTAACGGAAACATTTTGGAGGATGTTTACAACATCCTGACGGTTTTGTCGTACCAAAACGAGCAAACAAGGTTGGCAGGTTATTCGATCCATGGATGGATTGAAGCAAGCATAGCGTTCTTGGAACGACATCGTTTTGATGTAATCATAATGATGTATGATTTAATTCAAAACGCAAATGATTCTTGTGTATATAAGGAGGTTAGTGGGATTGCACTGAGAATGAATGTCCTAAATAATAATGACATGTCATTTCTTGGAAATGATATTCCCATAAAACAATCGGTGAAAGCTTGGCTTTCATGAAAAATTCTCCGTAAAATTCCTGGGAGAAACAACCTTTATTCTAGGAATAAAGATCTACTGGGGGATAGATTTAAAGTTGTTAATACTCTCCGAGAACTCGTACATTGAAATTATTGTACATGACCTGGTGTCTCATATGCTTTGAGCATATGGAGTCACAATCGGGCCAATCCAAGTGATAGTCACTGGATTGAAGTTAAGAACATCCTTTAGTATCTTAGAGGAACTAAGGATGCTGTCTTAATCTATGGAGAAGGAAAACTTGAAGTGACTGGGATCACCTCTGCAAGTTTCCTAACCGATAATAACGACTATATAAGTCGTAACAACGGTACTATAAAGTTTGAATAACGGAACAGTGAGCTGGAAATCTTCCAAGCAAGATACTGTTACCGAATAAACAACAAAAGTGGATTATTGTTGTAGCTGAGGCATCAATAGAAGCCTTCTGGATTGATAATAATCTAATTAGATTAGATATAGTTCTGTTAGCAGCTGAGCTAGGCTACAACACAGACTAAAGAATTAATGGTCTCATCAATGATCCAGATGTATACTTCGATATTCATCTGATTCGTTCGGATCATACATCGTGGCGATGTGATGATCGAATAAATCGCATCAGATGGTAGTCATGCAAATTCGCTGACAAAAGTCTTTTCTCAGTAATTTGAGCGAACCATACAAAGTTCTGGTGTAAGACACTTGAGTGACTGGTTATAGGCCAAGTGGGAGATTGTTGGACAATTATGACCCATAGCGTCACTATTTGTACAGATCATGGTGTTGTTGTACAAATTAACTATGTGACAAAGGAAATTGCTCTTTTATCATTTGTAATTAGATCACCAAGATGTATAAATGATGAAAGGTCCATATGATTAGTTCCGGATTGAGATGATATGAGACAGTATCAATCTACGATGGTTTAATCATTAAATATCCCTAGTCAGAGTATTATCGAGATTGGACATTGATAATGCGTAAAAGACTAGTATTACACTTGTGCGCGTTGTGAGGGCATAACGGCATAGTTCTCATATATTTGGGAATAAGATACTCATGCAAGTGTGATAGGAGGTTGTGTTTTACCGATGGTACGGAAAACAGCTTTGCTCTGGATAGACCCCTCGGAATTCCATTGGTAGTATGACTATGTGTCTATGGAAGTCCGAATCAGGGTAGGTGTATTTATTCTTAACCTGAGACTTGCACCGCTAATAATTGCGACAATCAATAAACTTTGGTTTTGGTCGTCCAGGGCTTTAACAGGTTCTGTGTACGCCTCTTCTGGGTATATTGAGAATCGTAGTGTATTGGGTGTGATGTCGAGATGGAAGTATCACTCTAGTCATAGTGGAGATGATGATCACGTAGGATACGGAACTGGTGCTCTTATGTACTGCAGTCATCGGGATAATATGACTAGGTCATTATTATTCGATTATAGAGACTAGTTACCAGAGATCTGATATGTGCTTCGTACGGGGCAGACACAATTCCAGCCCCAGGCCTTGCACGTGACATCCGATACTGGATCGAAATACGCTATACTGCGTATACTACGCCTGATATAGATCACATATTCCTGTAAGGATATTTCTGGAGAATTGGGTAGGCATGGCGCTTTGCTAGAATCCAACATTGTCTTGTAAATCGGTAAAAACGTAGTACTAGGTACTTACGTATTCGGATAGTCCGACGACCGGATTTACTGCCAACATATCTGAGGATCTCATGGGTCGCTTCCCGAAGATTCACCGATGATGTATGACTCGCACTTTATTAATCTGGGATTAATTAGATGAGAGAGAAAATTAATCTGGGATTAATTACGGAGATATTTTATCTGGGATAAAATATTAATTAAAGAGAGAGAATGATTAATTTGGAATTAATCGATAAAATAATATATTCGATATATTATACGAAATTGGATTTCGACGCGGAATTGAAATTAGATTTTAATTCGGGCGAACGAGTTAATTTAGAATTAATTCGTTAGCGACGCGAATAGTAATTTTGCTAGGCATAATTATTTAATTACGACGCAACGGAAAAAAATCATTAATTTGGAATTAGCGAACCCGAGCCCGGGTGTGTTTGCGGGCGCACTCGCATTGCGAATTAAAGTACGGCCCACAAGTCACATCTAGCGTCAAATAACTTGTCAATCAAGTGATGGAAGTCACATCACTTTGAGTGAAGTGATGTCTAGTCACTTTTGATGTGAATAGTTGATAGAAGTTGTTGAATGCATTTAATGCATTTTTGGCTCCAAAATTGTTTAGCTTTTTTGAAAAGCTTTGACCAAAATTTTGGTATATGTTTTTAGAAAACATTTTACACAAAATAAGACAACACTCTCTCTCTCTCACACTCTTCTCCCTCTCGGTCTTGGGCCATTTTCTTCCTTATTTTCACTGCGGTTTGCCATGAGATGTAGGAGAAGATTAGGAAGTTTTGCGGCAAAATTTCCGGAGTGCTAGCACGCTTTACATCTATCATGGTAATCCAAGAACAAACATTTTTCCTACAAATGCCATCAACAACAACCGAGCAGTCAAAATTTTACCACATTTAGCATACATATCTAGCATTATATTGCACATCTGGGTATCATAATTCAACCTAAAATGTATTGCTACACAATGAATCTGTTTCCCAGTCCACAAATCAGAATTATCAGAACAAGCAGAAATAACACTAGTAAGTGCAACCACATTTGGCCTCATTGCACTAATGATAGAAAACGCCTCTTTATACTTCTTATTCTGAATGCACCCTGAAATTAAAGAATTTTTCATAACTTGATCAACACCACCCTTCAAACCATTAAAAAAATTCATGGCTTCACTGATGCAACCCACAGCTGAGTAAAAATCAACAAGGGCAATACTCAAAACAACCAAATCACGTCCCAAAATGACAACCATACCATATCACGGCTAAAAATGACAACCATGCCATGCCATGAGTTTGTCGCTCCAGTTCTTGACAACTACGGAGCAGGAGTTGAAGAAGTGGGATGATCAATAGACGATTTGGTGAGCTCGCTGATTTGGGGATTAGGGTTTGGTCTTTCCAATAACTCAAGTATTTGGTTATAGGTTTAATCGAATTTTTGACAGTTAAATTTAACCAAAACGCAAATAACAACATCATTCTGGATGCTTGTAAGTAACCAAGGGAGTACGTCTATCATTTCTCAACATAAAATGATCAAATTGAATAAATATTACAATAATATTATCCAATTCTACTTCACACATGCTTAACACTTCCAAATCCATCTTCCAACACCAAAAGCCCCAATTTTAACAAGTAAAGAAAACCCTAAAACTATTCTAGGAACACAAGAACAAGAAACTAAATTTCTAAACTTAAAAATATTAAAGATTACCTTTTAATCTCCAATTTTCCTAAGCTTTTTTCTGTTTTTCCTTCACTTTCTACCTTGAATCATCAAGCCAAATTTGGGAGGTATTTGGAGATTTCATTTTCGGCCATGGCTTCCTGGAAGCAAAAGGAAATTTTTTTTACTTTTTAAATGGTGATGACCGACTATAGAGGGCTATTATGGTCATTTTCTAAATTTAATCCAATTAAATTAAAGATAAGATAAGATAAGCTTTAACTTGGACAAATCAAATTTGCACACTTAAAGCTTAATTAAAACATGCCACATGTATCAATAATAATTAAACATATTGCATAACATTTATGTAATATGAATATTATTTAATTATTCAAATATTTAACATTTAAATATCTAAATAATTAATTAATATAATTATTATTATATATGTATTTTTATTTACATTAAATAATAAATACATATATTAATGGCATGTGTCAAAGTCTCATTTGACAATTAATTAATATGTATCAAATCAAATTTTGTATCAAATATAAATACATATTAATTATTAAATGACCAAAATCCCATAAAGCATGTGTTATCGTTTAACCGATTAAACGATTCGAATTAACTCATTTAATCCGATGAAGTATTATGAATAATCTGTATTATTCATAACGTGTTGCCCAAGTGCTCAACAAGTACACTTCATATTGTGAGACTCTCTAAGTTTAGGTTTATCCGTCACGAAATCCAATTTCGTGTCCATAATTCACCCACTCATAAATTATAATGACCATGGATAATCTCGCTAAACTATGCAAGTCGAGGTCATTGCATACGTATAATCCTCCAGTCACAGGCTATCCATATTATACTTGGGATATAGATAAGAACGTCAAATCCATATGGTATAATATAGTCGACTTTCAAATTTACGATCTCTAAATAACACTCGGAACTTATTACCAAAGTTATACCACGGTCATGGATTTACTAGATCGCAAACACGTGTAGGATACATATGCCCTGTACACAGGACTGGCAGATTCTATCTTGATACGCACATGATATCATGAGCATCAGTCCACATCCAACGAACATGCGGAGGTCTGATCTAAATAGATCGGTGACATGACTGCCATCAAAGTATGGAGGATAACTCATATATCCACAGTGGTATCTCAAGTCAAATGACCACTATGCTCGCTCAACTCGAGAAGATTCCTATTGACGTTGGTGTACCATATATTAGGAAATCTTTAATGAGTCGTTCAGTGTTTATCAAATAAACACCTACATGTCTATACGAGTCTCCCAAGAATCATGGTTCATTGGGATAAACCATCGGACCAAGTCACGATATACCACATGTACTGGTCTCTGCGGATTTTAATAACCGACCTGTGTTAGTAAATCTTGACCAGAAAATTTATTTAAGGATATACAACTTATAGTGACGCTTCCCAATGTCAATTACAAACTACGTTGTAACTGCGCACTACATTGTAAATCCTATGGTCTTTGTCTAATATACACGTATCACTAAATCAGATTTAGTTTCAATCTAATCATAATTAGATATCTAATCGCAATTAGATCGAATATGTGTATAAAAGATAAGAGGTGCTACCATTAAATAAATAATAATATGGAAAAAGAATTGTTCGTATTTATGAATCGGACATAAATACGATCCGGATTGGCACTCTGAGCACCAACCCTAACAATTTCTCCTACTTGCTCTAGTACCAATCCACGGTATCATATACACATCTCAATGTGTATCACATACTCATGGCCCTTAAGAGCTCACCTAACACTCAAGAGGTAGGCAACAACAAGTAAGCCCGCTTTAATAAATTGAGTCTGTCCAACAAACCCAATTGTTTTCCTTAGCCAACATCATTCATATTTTGTAGAACCTAAGGTCTACATCAATATGACTCAGATGCGATATCAATATTGTGCTATAGCTATTAAGTTGTCTATGTATTTAGAGATCAAATCCAAAATACTATGAGACAACCGCAAGCACAACACTAATATCAAAAACTTCTAATCTATAAGGTCACTATGCAACTTCATAAGTCAATACTTCATAAGTTACAACAAATTCCACTGATTCAGTAGAATCAACGGTGACACTCCCACTGCATCGTTTCTGACTCTGTATGACGTAGACAATCGAATGTTATAATTAGACTCAAAACTAATCTGACCCTAATG
This sequence comes from Zanthoxylum bungeanum, assembly GCA_019454045.1. Taxonomy (NCBI): domain Eukaryota; kingdom Viridiplantae; phylum Streptophyta; class Magnoliopsida; order Sapindales; family Rutaceae; genus Zanthoxylum; species Zanthoxylum bungeanum. The sequence goes on from SKCR01032036.1 coordinate 121,152, forward strand.
GTTGCAGACTATATTATCCATGAATTAGAAACTCTTTCTTAATATCTCAAAGATCACAAAGAACATGTTTCAAGACACATCTTATGGTCCACAACGTATCAAAATAACTTGTAACAATTACAATTAAATTGATATCTTTAATCGTTCATAATACAGTATTCATTATGCCATTATCACATAATGCATAAGATTGATTAGACATTCTAATCAATTTCTCTTTCGACTAAGGAATTATCCTTTAAGAAAGATAAATATTATATACAAAAGACACATTAACTGTCAAACAGTTATACTAACTGTCATACAGATAGTCTTACTGTGTCCATTATTAGATCATATCTAATGCACGACTAATGGGATTATTTCACAAGTCTCTTGCTTTATATCATATATAAAACTTTATATCAAATATATCAGAGATTATTCCACTGCTTTCACGGAAAAAAAGAAGACTTAGGTAAACTTTTTACCTCACAAACATCTCATTATTACATTAATAATGATAATCTCGTTAGGATATATAACACTAGAAAGAAATTTGTACGCTCCCACTGACCCTATTATTACATATGTATTCTGTATGCTTTGATAAAATCAGACAATCTAACTGTATCAAAATTAGAGAACACCGATTTTCGGAAAGCTTATCTGAGTCTACTATAGCTCTATAAGCTAGTATATCAAATTGTGATCTTAGCAGAATACAAACTCTAGGGCCATTCTAGAATGAATTCTTCAAACAAAGAAACCACAACGGATCTCTCATTGGAAGAAAACATTCAAGAACGCCACTTTGCATTCTTTAGCCAAAAATACACTGTTTAATATCAACATTAACCAACAGATCCTTAATTGTTCAATTAGTGCGACTATAGACAAGTTTCCTCAGAATCTACAATAGATAGATGAGTATAACTTTTCTCACTCTCATATTATAAAGGTCAAACCTTTAACTAGCTCACTTTGCTTTTGATGCGCAAACAATTTGCACAATTTATGAACGATTCATAACGAAAGCTTAATCAAGTTCAAAACTTGATCATAGTAAGCTGCGAATAATTTTAGATCTATGGTTCAATGCTAACTACCGAAATCGATATCAAATATCGCTCCCACTTTAAGTTATAGGATAATTTTCTTCAATAAGAAAATAACAGAACTAATAAGTATCAAATAATTCGCAAATGATTCTCACATCCTATTGAACTTATACAGAAGTTGTCTAAGGGTCTTTTCATCTTATTAATTACATAGTTCCATTTATAGTTTATCACTCACAGATTTGACTTCAATAAGTCAAGTCTTTTCTACAATTGTCAACATCTGATGTTACACACCAAGTAATAAAATAATTTTATTACTCGGGGTCGTAGAAAAAATATTCTATCAAATAGAATACAATATTCTATTAAATAAAATAAATGATAAACTTTTTGTGTACCTCCAAGGCGTAAGTACTTTCAATTATATAACCATTATACAAAAGAAAGATTCAAATCTCAAACCTTTTAAGATTCAAATTTTCTACTTATACATATCAGATACGTAACTATAGAAACTAATGGAACATTAATTAAAAAGATGAAATAGTGTTACTGGAGCATAACCCAAAGAGTATTGAAAACCAATTCGGTAACACTCAATATCAAACAAATCAAATCATATAAGATTCAATTTCTCCCACTGAACAATTCCATCACGATGGATTCAAAGAAGAATCACATTGAGTAAGAATCACATTCATTAAATAACTTTAGAACTAATTGTCATAAATTCATATGTTTGATCATATCAAACATCCTTGAACAATTCAAAGAATCACGATGAATTATAAAAATATAGTTTTCAACACTTCAAATAGAATATCTTTGAACCATTCAAAATATTCTATCTGTGTTTCATCAGAAAGATATTGAATGTTCTCGAACCATTCAAGACGTTCAATATATATTCTTTTAGAAACACGCAACTAACTCATGACAACTCATTAACTAAGTTACGAAGTAAAGAAAACTATCCAAGGTAATTTTTAATTCATTAAACTACATACATCCAATGTATTAGTTTAATAAATCTGTGGTCCAATGACGATCATTGGTTAAATGACATTTAATCACATCCTGAATACAATATTCATTAAATGGATAAGGTTATATGGTGTGATTTTGTATCAGACCATCATTTACCATACGGAATAAGCATCTAATGCTTATGTGATAAAATCTCATAAAGCACGGTTCAAAGTTATTTAGTTAACCGAATATATTTCGTAATGTTTATCTTCTTCATCAATAACACTACTAGTGATATTAAAATATGTAACAATTGTTTATACAGAACAAGTAACTATCCAATAGTCACAAGTTCTGATATCAAATATCAAAACAATCATTAAACACTATTTTAAATAACTAGACAATAGATCTGGTATCCAATACCTGCAGTTGTTGTATTGTGAGAATCAATATTCTCTATACATAACTATACACATTTATTTTCTTTAGCTTTATAATTTGCCTTCAATTATTTACAACAATTGCAAATAATTGATCAGCAAACTGTGTCAAACACTTGACTTCTAAAAGTCACTAAAGCCCAGAAACGTCATTATAAAATAAACAAAATACCTAATGGAGTTTTCTTAATGTCAGACAAGAATCTTGAGACATGAACAAATTCACGTCAATTATTACCGCACAAGAAACTATTCTCTCTAGACTATTATGTCTTAAAACATATATCTGTTTAGATTATTAATCGTGACTTCGTAACTAAGTCACTAACCATCTTGATTTTCAAGAAAATTGGAACAATAGTTCCTGATGGTTTTAACTAATCTAACAATATCTAAGTCTACAATCATTTTAGAACATATTCTAGAATCATACAACCATAAGAGAAGTCAGAAAACATATTCAAATAATATGCATGCAGTGGATTAGAAGTATATTTCTATCAACAATATAGAATAAAGGAAAACAAAAGTAGCAATTTCCATAAAATTACGTACTACCTTAGTCATGGATTTTTAACCCAGCAGTGTCTCCCACTATTTTACGTAATACCGTAATCCCCAACGGAGAATAGGAATTCAATAATTAAATCGAATTCCATAGTGAGAGTAGGATCCCATGAATATATTTCGACTCACAGCTTTGGCACGATCTCGCCTATGTATATTTATTAGATAAACAACTCATTATCAATCACTCACCAGTGACTCCTAATTTTGGTCATGACCGTTTCTCGTTATGACAGCTTGTCACGTTCACAAGGAGGCGTATCAAGGCTTCACTTGCCAATAACAAACTCAAGCTACCGATGTAGTCCTGATAGCTTTGGCACGTTCAGGATTTCCACTTTCACTTGAATTTGTCTAGTATCAATTATACATCCGGCATGGATACAATTCTATCAACTACACCCTCACTGCGTTGGCACTTTCTCGGATGCAGCCATAGAAAGATAACCATAAACCGTATTAACAAAACGGACCAAGAAATATGCATCCAATACATGTTACTTTACAACCTTATTTAAGCGGGGATATTCCTCAAGGAAGCAATATTCTACATCATATGCAGAATTTTAATCTAAATCATTTTCTAAATAATTCAATTCTACATTTAGAAAATATAACTTAACTTAACTATTAAATTTTCGTTACGTTTCCTGTTAGCGTAGTACCGAAAAATCAAGAAACATATAGATTACGTGTATGTGCAAACATCAAAATTGGATTATATATCATATATCAAGCATTATTAATGTAATGGATGAAGGATCATACCTGCTCCGATACCATTTTTGTTGGGGTTTTGGGCAATGGGTGCGGCGGAAGCGCTGTTTGGGCGAAATCGTAATTTTAAAACTTTTTAAATTTCCGAATGAATTATTCAATATCCAATATGAATAATTCTTTCATATTTCACCTAAACATATTTATTCGATATCAAATAGCAACATAAATAACTAAGAAACGTCGCGAAACTTTTACAAAAATATTTTTCCGTAAAATATCATAAAACACATTTTTGACCGAACCGACCACCCAATGCACATAGGGGCTGCCCAGGTCAGCCCCAATAGTGCTAGGGCAGTTCATGGGCTGCCCGAATAGTGATCAATTCACTGTTTGGGTAGCCGTCACCCAGTTGGCTCAAAAGTCACCCGGTAAGGACATTTTTTATCCTTTTCGCTTATTTCAACTCCGAAATAATTTCCAGCAATTGTTCCAACACTCAAAACACATACAATACATTTATATGATATTATTTTCATCACCATATGAACAGTATGTCTAGATCTGATACAGAAGCAAAAATATCAAATTTTCATGCTTAAAATCCAATTTTTCAACATTAATCTAATTAATCTTAACACCAATCAAAGTCACCACTAATGAACCACCCAAGAACAATTCTAGGCATTACAAGAGTGATCATAACACTCTAGAATGGCAACATATCATAAAATGATCAAATTGATTAAATATTATAATAATATTATCCAATTCTACTTCACACATGCTTAACACTTCCAAATCCATCTTCCAACACCAAAAGCCCCAATTTTAACAAGTAAAGAAAACCCTAGAACTATTCTAGGAACACAAGAACAAGAAAATAAATTTCTAAACTCAAGAATATTAAAGATTACCTTTTAATCTCCAATTTTCCTAAGCTTTTTCTTATTTTTCCTTCACTTTCTACCTTGAATCATCAAGCCAAATTTGGGAGGTATTTGGAGACTTCATTTTCGGCCATGGCTTCCTTGGAAGCAAAAAGAAAAAAAATTTACTTTTTAAATGGTGATGACCAACTATGGAGGGCTATTATGGTCATTTTCCAAATTTAATCCAATTAAATTAAAGATAAGATAAGATAAGCTTTAACTTGGACAAATCAAATTTACACACTTAAAGCTTAATTAAAACATGCCACATGTATCAATAATAATTAAACATATTGCATAACATTTATGTAATATGAATATTATTTAATTATTCAAATATTTAACATTAGAATATCTAAATAATTAATTAATATAATTATTATTATATATGTATTTTTATTTACATTAAATAACAAATACATATATTAATGGCATGTGTCAAAGTCTCATTTGACAATTAATTAATATGTATCAAATCAAATTTTGTATCAAATACAAATACATATTAATTATTAAATGACCAAGATCTCATAAAGCATCTGTTATCGTTTAACCGATTAAACGATTCGAATTAACTCATTTAATCCGATGAAGTATTATGAATAATCTATATTATTCATAACGCGTTGCCCAAGTGCTCAACGAGTACACTTCATATTGTGGGACTCTCTAAGTTTCGGTTTATCTGTCACGAAATACAATTTCGTGTCAATAATTCACCCACTCATGAATTATGACGGTCACGAATAATCTCGCTAAACTATGCAAGTCGAGGTCATTGCATATGTATAATCCCCCCATCACAGGCTATCCATATTATACCTGGGATATAGATAAGAATGTCAAATTTGTATGGTATAATATAGTCAACTTTCAAATTTACGATCTGTAAATAACACTCGGAACTTATTTCTGAAGTTATACCACGGCCATAGATTTACTAGATCGCAAACACGTGTAGGATACCTATGCCCTGTACACAAGACTGACGGATTCTATCTTGATACACATAGGATATCATGAGCATCAGTCCACATCCAACGAACAGTCAGAGGTCTGATCTAAATAGATCGGTGATATGACTGCCATCAAAGTGTGGAGGATAACTCATATATCCACAGTCGTATCTCAAGTCAAATGACCACTATGCTCGCTCAACTCGAGAAGATTCCTATTAACGTTGGTGTACCATCTATTAGAAAATCTTCAGTGAGTCGTTTAGTATTTATCAAATAAACACCTACATGTCTATACGAGTCTCCCAAGACTCATGGTTCATTGGATAAATCATCGGACCAAGTCACGATATACCACATGTACTGGTCTCGGCAGATTTTACTAATCGACCCGTGTTAGTAAATCTTGACCATGAACTTTATTTAAGGATATACAACTTATAGTGACGCTTCCCAATATCAATTACAAACTACGTTGTAACTGCGCACTACATTGTAAATCCTAGGGTCTTTGTCGAATATACATGTATCACTAAATCAGATTTAGTTTCAATCTAATCATAATTAGATATCTAATCACAATTAGATCGAATATGTGTATAAAAGACAAGAGGTGCTACCATTAAATAAATAATATTATGGAAAAAAAAATTATTCGTATTTATGAATCGGACATAATTACGATTCGGATTGGCACTCTGAGCACTAACCCTAACAACAACTGCCTTCTGATGCCTATATTTCATTAAACCATGCTACTTTTGGCCACTGCCACATGTTATCTAGTGTCAAAAAAATTAAATAGCCATCTGCTCTCATCACATCAAACCTTTTAAAGAATATGAGTCCCTATGCCAGATTCCCACTACCCGATCATGATTTTATGATTAAAAGCCAACACCCCGACCAGCTTTATCCGATCTAAAATCATGAGTGACAGTTGCTGAGAAATCAGGTCGAGTCTATACTAAGAAATCAACTATCTGAGTTGTCATTGACATTTCTGCTCCTTGGGCCGAGTGAAATACACGAACCAACCTAACTTTATTGCTAGGCGGGAAGCCCCTTTCGTCCGAACATTGGCCATCAGAACCTTTGAAATGGAAATATCTTTTATACCCTTCTTGCTTTTCTGGGATCCTGGTGCCCAAAAATCACAATCAACAATATATATGCACTAGAGCTACATATGATGAAAACGGTGTTATTTATTTTGAAATAAAATGATGCATTATTCATTTATCAAAATGTTTGTTTAATTTTCGCAAATTATAAATCATCTTGAATACCCTATATTACTTATGTGCCTTCAAACTTAGTGTATGAGTGTCATACACAAGAGGATTTAAGTCTGAAGTTAGTAATCTTAAATAGTCCATAGAGAGCAAACAAAGCGGGTAATTTGTTTGCGGTTTATCTATAGCTGCGGTCCATCCTATATTTGTATGGCGACCATGATCCGGGATCATCCATGTAGAGACATGAGAATGGAGGCACCTTGTATGATTTGATCATATAGGACTGGACTCAGATGGAAATGACATTCTTTTAATATCCGTTAAACAAAGAAAGTCATTTCAATCTACTAGATGGTCATATGTGGATTGATCTTAATTCTGAGTTACTACAAACTCCTGCATAGCAGGCTATGTCCTTTGATTTACAAAGGTGAGGTTGGTGTAGCAGTCCCGACCAATAGCTACGTACTTTAGGGGTATGGTCTGTTGTGTAGCTGGGAACGTTTTACATAGACATTAAATTCACTCTTTCTTGCGAGAAGTAGAAGAGTATCTTTCTTAAGGGTTGATTCGGTGCTTGAACGATTTGAGCGCTCAAGTCTTTCTATTACGAATAGAAAGATTAAAATTCATAATGGTTATGAATAAAACGTTCTTTAGAGAATCAATGGTAATTAAGGTAAAAATAATTAGAGGGGTATAACAGACATTATGACCCGGCTCTAATTACGAGATACTCGTGAAGGGTCAATTCGTATGTAATGACTGTATCGATGGACACCGACTTGGTTCGGCTTAATATATCATATGCGGCAACGAGAGTGCAACTTCGGGTTTTTAGTGGAATAACTCGGAGTTAATAATTCGGAATAATTAATTAAGAGTTTAATTAATATTTCGAGATTATTGGAGCTCGGAACCATAGGTCCATTTGGTCCACGTGCTAGCTCAATATACTATAGCGGATTTAGTATAATTGGATATTCCAATTATATACTCACAAATGTATAAATATTATTAATACGATTAATAATATTATTTGTCACACTTATGACTATATATTAAAAGTTAATATATGGTTTATATAATAAATGATTATATGATAATTATTTATTATTAAATTATATTTGATATAATTTAAATGAAGGCTAGAGTTGGAATTTCATATTTATGGGTTTTGGAAACCTTTGGCATTACTTTGGTAGTTAATTCATTTAAATGGATATTTAGTATTCAAATTTATAACATATATTTGCTTAAAGGTAAGTAAATGAGTTGTTTCAAAATTAAATGAAAAATTAACTATTATAGCATGTAATGGCCGAAATTATCAAGCTTGGGAGGGGAATAGTTGTTTTATTTTGGAAACAATTTACCCTAAGTATAAAAGAAAATGTGATTTTTTTTTTGCCCAATCTTTCATTCTTGCAACCCTAGACTCCTTCTTCTTCTTCGCCATTCTCTCAAAAGTTGAGAAACATCATTGAAGAACAAAAAGAAGAAAAACAAAAATATTATTGTGTGATAAAATCTCTAAATAGTTTAGGGATATTTTTTGTGAGTCAAGCCCACACTTGTTTCCGTTGGTTGTGAGACATAGCACGGAAGACCTCTGTTGGACAATTATGACCCATAGCGTCACTATTTGTACAGATCACGGTGTTGTTGTAAAAATTAACTATGTGACAAAGGAGATTGCACTCTTATCATTTGTGATTAGATCACCAAGATATATAAATGATAGGAGGTCCCTGTGATTTGTTCCTGGATTGAGAATGATATGAGACAGTATCAATCCACGAAGGATAAATCATTAAATATCTCTATTCAGAGCATTATCGAGATTGGACATCGATGAATGCGTAAAAGACTAGTATTACACTTGTGCGCGTTGTGAGGGCACAACGACATAGTTCTCGTATATTTGGGTATAGGATACTCATGCAAGTGTAATAGGAGGTTGTGTTTCACCGATGGTATGGGAAACAGCTTCGCTCTGGATAAGACCCCTCGGAATTCCATTGGTAGTATGACTATGTGTCTATGGAAATCCGAAATCAGGGTAGGTGTATTTGGTATTCACTAAGACTTAAACCGCTAATACTTGCGACAATCAATATACTTTGGTTGCGGTCGTCCAGGGCTTTAACCGATTTTGTGTACGCCAATAATGGGTATATTGAGAATCGTAGTGTGTTGGGTGTGATGTCAAGACGGAAGTGTCACTCCAGTCATATGGAGTTGATGATCGCGCAGGGATACAGAACTGGTTCTCTAAATAAGGTTGCAACCGTCGGAATAATATGACTTGGTCATGATTATCCGATATTAAAGAGACTAGTTGCTCGTTATCCGATATATGCTTCGTATGGGGCAGACATTGTACCAGCCCCAGGCCTCGCATGTGATCATCCTATACTGCACAGAAATACGCAATACTACGTATACTACGCCTGATACAGATCCTTTATTCCTGCAAGGATATTTCCAGAGAATTGGGTAGGCATGGCGCTTTGCTAGAGGCCAACCTTGTCTTGTAATTCGGTATAAATGTAGTACGAGGTACTTACGTGTTCGGATAGTCCGACGACCGAATTTACTACCAATATATCTTGGGATCTCATGGGTCGCTTCCCAAAGATTCACCGATGACGTACGACTCGCACTCTAAATTAATCTGGGATTAATTAGAAGAGAGAGAAAATTAATCTGGGATTAATTGCGGATATATTTTATCTGGGATAAAATATTATTAAAGAGAGATAACGATTAATTTGGAATTAATCGATAAATTAATATATTTGATATATTAAATGAAATTGGATTTCGACGCGGAATTGAAATTAGATTTTAATTCGGGCGAACGAATTAATTCGTTAGCGACGTGAATAGTGACTTCGCTAGGCGTAATCATTTAATTACGTAGCAACGGAAAATTCGTTAATTTGGAATTAGCGAACCCGAGCTCGAGATTATTTACGAGCACATTCGCATTTCGAATTCGAGTACGGCATGCAAGTCAAATCAAGCGTCAAATCATTAGTCGCATCAAGCGTCAAATCACTTTTCACTTTGAGTGATGTGACTTGACAACTTGAGTGATAGATGTGACTTGATGGGAGTTGTTTAAAAGCTTTTGATAGCTTGAGTGACATATATTATTATTTAATTATTTGGTATATGTTTTGATTTTGGAAATCAAATACTAATTAATTCACAACTCTCTCTCTCTCACGTTGGTTCACATTTTGGAGCCAAAATTGCTCATCTCTCTCACGCCATTTTTCTTCTTTTCATTTACTGGTTTGACCGTGAGTTTTGAAGGAAAAAGGGAAGCAAAGTGCTTGATTTTGTGGCAAAATCAAGAGAGCTAGCACTCCGAGAGACATGCGAAGGTGATAAGGAAGTCCACCCATGAGCCGGGAATCACCACGACGAAGCTTGGAGCTTGGAAGTTGATTCAAAATGGCCGAACCAGTGAGGACACCACTGCACTACCGTGAGTAGTCCATGGAGGGCAGTGAACGTTTTTGTTGCCTCAAGCGTCGTTCAACCGCTCGATGTAAGTATTCCGCGACTTCTCGATTGTATTCACACATGTTCATGCTTGATTTATGATCATTGGACCCTTAGAATCTCCAACAATGGTATCAGAGCTTGGTTAAAAGCATTAAAATTATTAAGGGCTTAAAATTAGGCAAACTTGATTTTGAGCATGATTAATGAAATTGGATGGATTCGTATGCTTAAATGTGTTTGAATTAAGGATTGATTGGATCAATTTGTTGAAATTGTGTTTGGATGGTGTTGGCCGAAAATGTGATGCCCTAAAATGTCTTGGGATTTTTTATTTTTGACAATTGGATGTGTTGGAAATCATTCGGGAATATGATTTAATGTCGATTGTGGGTTTAATTGGATTGAAACCGAATCGGACAAAAATTACTCCTATATTGCCAAGACATTATGAGCATGATTGGGTTTGATTTTTTGTTAATTTGTGTTGGACACTAATTGATGTTGATGGCATGATTAATTAGTACTAATTTGGTGTTTTGGAAATATTGATTTGGGTGATTAATTATGTTAATACACTTTAGTTTAATTAAACATTAAATTTGGAATTTGTGTGTTTGATTAAATGGGCCTTAAATTGGATTTGGGCTTGTTATGTTGTTATTGGGCTTATTGGGCTTTGTTGTACAAAGTTGGGTTAAGGCAAATTTGATTGGATCCAATTGGGCCCAAAACCGCTTCCATAAAGCCCAAATGCGACTTAATGGACCTTTAAAGTTTAATTGGGCCTAATGGGCCAAGATTGATTTCTAGGCTTATGGGGTAACTCCCGGATTGGATTTTGGTTATTCGGTTTGACCCGAGTTGACCAAAAGTCCACGCCTTAAGAAATTAATTAAAAGCCCATTGGACTTTAATTAAATTGACGTTGGACGTTAATCGGGCTTTGAGACCCGAAACGATTAATTTGGAATTTAAGTCGTAAAAGTTCATTAATAAAGTGTAGTATTTAATTTGGAATTAAATAAGCGGATTAGAATTAAATACAAATTGAATTGGATTTAATTGTGTAGTTTAATCTAATTCGAGAATTCATACTTTAAGTACTTATTCGTAAAAATGAGTTTGACTCGAGCAAAATCAAATCGTTGTTTGAACATTGGATGGTCACTAATTATCAGATTAATTAATTTGATTAGATTGATTGATAACATGCTTGTGTGAATACATGGTTGCGATGCATGAATAATGTATATCGGATGGATATTAGATGGGTGGGGCAATTTTAGAAATTGTTGTAATAAATTTGATTTATCTAATTGGACCTGTGTGGCCAGCCTTATCACCTCCTTATTCTTTGTATTCTCTTCTCACATATTCCCCTCAATTGTAAATGAGGTTTCTTTAGAAGTGTAGTGTAACGGGTAGAAGTGATACTTGTGCTAGCGGGAGAGAGAAATAGAGAGATTTGATCTAGGATCAATGTGTAAAGTATCCATCCGCATATCATTATTATTTTATTATACGCGCTTTATTATGTATTTAGAATGCATGTTTAAGGGTGTATGATGATGAGACCTTAACAAAGATAATAAATTGGTTGCCAATTTGCATTCGAAAAACCCTCACAAAATATTAAGCGTCTTTCCTTCCATTGAGTGATTCTCACTCAAGATCCGAGACTGGCATTGGCTTGTTGGCCAAAGTCAAGGCCTTTGTCCGTCCAGGATGTGTTTGAATCACGAGAGCTTTGTTCCATATTGGTGTCTTGTCCAAGTTGTGGTTTGTTGGCCAAAGTCAAGACCATTTCTTGTCCATCGACATTGATTACGAAGCTTTCCATGGTCAATGGGTCGCGCTTGACTGGGATCACTAAGTTTGTTGTGCCAAAGCCAAGGCTTAGTTGATTCAGAGGAAAAAGGTTAGGTAATACATTGGATGTATTGGCATATATAAGATATATGTTTCGGACTTGGATGTCCCCCTACCGGATCTAGGAATTGGATTGGATCCAATCGATCTTACAGATCTACCTAGTTAATTATCATACAATTTGTTGGCCAAAGTCAAGATTGTGTGATATTTAACGGGATCCTAGCCCACTAGGAAACACGGTTTCCCGAGTACTCGACAGAGGGTTAGAGGCTCGCCGAAAAATAGTGCGAGGCAAGAATTGAATTTGCAATACTCGTTTAATTACTTGCCATACGCGCTCTTTCAAATATCATTCGTCAATTAAATATTAGTTGGACTAATATTTAAATTGTTGTTTTAATTAACAGTTGGACTGTATTATAGTTGATTATATAATTGGATTACAGTAATCAATATATTTGAACTAATTAATTTCAATAATAGTTGATTTTATAGTTGGACTATAGTAATCAATAGATTGAGGTTAATTGATTTAATTATATTTGATTGTATAGTTGGACTATAATAATCATTATAATATAGTACCATAAATCATTGATTAAATAGTTGGACTATTAAAATCAAGATAGAAATGAAAGATTGACATTTAAAACATAATCCTAGGGAAAATGTATTTAAATGGTTTAATTTTCAAATTGGGAATAATTTCAGGATGATCCTGGAAAAATAATAAGTTATTTTATTTGATAAAATAATATATTAAGCCTAAGCCCGGAGTTAAGCAAATAGTAGAGATAATCTTTGAAGATTTATGTAATGATAACTTAAGTGCTTAATCTGTTAAGCTTGTCGTAGTAGACTCCTTAATTTCTGAATCAGAACTAAGGATTAGATCCTTAAATAGTATGATGACGAAATTGAAGGATATTCATAAATCTATGTTTAGATTTTAGAAGTACTAAAATTACAATTGATAACTCTTGGAGAGTTAATGACTATTCTCAAGGAGACAAAGTCAAAGTTTGCAATAGGCAAGTAGCACAAGGCGCACCTTACTTCGATATTCTAGAAACCCGAGGCTAGGCCAAAGGCTTCTGGAATGTGGAAGGGCAAAAGCAAAATCATTATAATCTTCTGGGAAGATAAATGACATATCCCAAAATGTCTGCCTAAATGTGGCAAACGGGATCGCGGAAGTGTGACTGCCATTTGGACAAAGCAGACATGAAGGAATTGAAGACGGGGCAAGGCTCTGACTTCAAATATGTTTGTCATAATTATGTTCACTATTAGTATTGAAATTAGATTTTAAATACTTAGTGTGGTACATAAATATGTATTGATGTTCAAAATCTACTATGATCAGGATTAGGAAACTGTTATAATGTAACTAGTTTGACTAGATATATTATCTCTGTATCAGTGTTTAACCCACTGTGGGTTTACCTTTATATTCTGGAACACTAAAGTGTTTTATTATATAAGGATGATATTGAGATAAACACATTAGATATGAATAACATAATTTATATTTTTGAATATAAATAAATCTCAAAAATATATAATGACAAACAAATAGCTCAAACTGATTTGATCAGAAGAAACTGATGTGGCATTGTTGTCTAAGACACAATTAAACAAGACTCGTATATCCACACTTTTGAAGAGTGGGTACTAGGACTAATTTGATTCCAATCAAATAAAGTCTACGAATCTAGTTTATTGGGCAAAGTGCCTAAAACAATATTTACTTGGTAAAAGTGCAAATGTCACAGATCTGTTAGCCCTAGTTCATAATGAAGCAAGTGGGCCCATGTCTAGCTAGGCTAGAGGTGGATATGAATATTTCGTGACCTATACGGATGTGGCATCGCGTTACGGTTAAGTGTTTCTTTTGAAACATAAATCTGAAACTTTTACAAGTTTCGACACGAAATAGACAAACAGATCGGCTAAAGTATTAAACCGTCACGGTAAGATCGTAATGGAAAATACTTAAGCAATAAGTTTCTAATGTACTTGAAAGAGTATAGTATTCTTTTAATGAGGACTCCTCCCGGAACACGTCAATTTGACGGTGTGTCCGAACTGAGTAACCAAATTTTGTTGGACATGATAAGGTTAATCATGAGTCGCTCTGAGCTACCATTTCCTTCAACGGATAAGTTTAACATTGCAAGAACTTATTTAGAATAAGGTTCCATAAATATCTGTTTGACAGACTTCATATTAGATATGAACGGGAAAGAAATCAGGTTTCTCATTCCAGATTATTTGGGTATGCTAGGCATATGTTTGGATGATACCAAACTAGAACCCAAATTGGATAAGTGCCAAATGAAGGTTATCCTAGGGATACCATAAATATTGTACTTGTACATCTCACTAGAGAACAATTAGATTGTTACTCACCATGCGGTTTTCCTAAGAGGAATACCGATATGCAGTGGTAAGTGGGAGGATAGTAAAACTCGATGAAAATTGGAGTAATACTATTCCAGGCACCGAATCCTTATTGGAACATAAATAGTTCATCAATGATGAAACTATACCATAATCTTTGAATACACAAAAACCGCGTATGTCGGAGAGAGTCAGAAAACAACCTGGGGTATGGGTTTCTGATCTCACCTCATAAAGATGTCTATCTTATTGAGGTATACCAACTGACTACGTATGACGAAGTGATACAAGGTATCGACTCCCTATCATGACAAAGTGTCATGAATCCGAAATGGAATCCATGTAAATCAACAAGTTTGGACACTAGTTGTTGTACCGCAAGGCATTGTGCCTATTGGTACTATATAAGTCTTCAAGGAAGACATACATGGAAGGCAACAAACCAACGTATAAAGCTAGGCTTTTAGCGGAAAGGTATCGTTATCAACATTATGTTGATTTCGATTCAACATTTTACCTGTTGCCACTGTAAATCCATTTGGATAATGCTTGCTAAAGCTGCATGTTTCATTTATGAAATATGACAGCTTTACGGGAAAATCGCTTTCCTGAAAAGGAAACCTTTTGGAGGATGTTGACAACATCCTGTCGATTTTGTCGTACCAAAACTAGCAAACAAGGTTTGTGGGTTATTCGATCCATGTTTGGATTGAAGCAAGCATTAGGTTCTTGGAATTATCGTTTTGATGTAATCATAATGGAGTATGATTTAATTCAAAACGAAAATTTCTTGTGTACATAAGAGGGTTAGTGGGAGCGCACTGACAATGATGTCCTATAAAATAATGATAATAAGTCATTTCTTAGAAATGATATTCCCATAATATAATCAGTGAAAGCTTGGCTTTCGAGAAAACTCTCCGAGAACTCGTACATTGAAAAATCTACGTGACCTGGTGTCTCATATGCTTTGAGCATATGGATTCACAAACAGGCCAATCCTTGTGATAGTCACTGGATTGAAGTTAAGAACATCCGTTAGTATCTTAGAGATCTAAGGATGTTGTCTTAATCTGTGGAGATGGAGAACTTGAAGTGACTGGGATCACTACTGCAAGTTTCCTAAACAGATACAACAACTATAAGTCGTAAACGGTACTACAAAGTTTGAATAACGGAACAGTGAGCTGGAAATCTTCCAAGCAAGATACTGTTACCGAATAAACAACAAATACGGGTTATTGCTGCAGCTGAGGCAGCAATAGAAGCCTTCTGGGTCGATAAATAAATCTAATTAGATTAGATATAATTCTGCTAAAGAATTAATGGTCTCATCAACGATTCAGATATATACTTTGATATTCATCTGATTCGTTCGGATCATACATCGTGGCGATGTGATGATCGAATAAATCGCATCAGATGATAATCATGCAAATCCGCTGACGAAAGCATTTCTCAGCAGTTTGAGCCAACCGTACATAGTTTGGGTGTCAAGCACTCGAGTGACTGGCTATAGGCCAAGTGGGAGATTGTTGGACAATTATGACCCATAGCGTCACTATTTGTACAGATCACGGTGTTGTTGTACAAATTAACTATGTGACAAAGGAGATTGCACTCTTATCATTTGTGATTAGATCAACAAGATATATAAATGATAGGAGGTCTCTGTGATTTGTTCCTGGATTGAGAATGATATGAGACAGTATCAATCCACGAAGGATAAATCATTAAATATCCCTAGTCAGAGCATTATCGAGATTGGACATCGATGAATGCGTAAAAGACTAGTATTACACTTGTGCGCGTTGTGATGGCACAACGGCATAGTTCTCGTATGTTTGGGTATAGGATACTCATGCAAGTGTAATAGGAGGTTGTGTTTCACCGATGGTACGGGAAACAGCTTCGCTCTGGATAAGACCCCTCGGAATTCCATTGGTAGTATGACTATGTGTCTATGGAAATCCGAAATCAGGGTAGGTGTATTTGGTCTTAACCTGAGACTTGCACCGCTAATACTTGCGACAATCAATATACTTTGGTTGCGGTCGTCATGGGCTTTAACTGGTTCTGTGTACGCCAATACTGGGTATATTGAGAATTGTAGTGTGTTGGGTGTGATGTCAAGACGGAAGTGTCACTCCAGTCATATGGAGTTGATGATCGCGCAGGGATACAGAACTGGTTCTCTAAGTAAGGTTGCAACTGTCGGGATAATATGACTTGGACATGATTATCCGATATTAAAGAGACTAGTTGCTCGTTATCCGATATATGCTTCGTACGGGGCAGACACTGTACCAGCCCCAAGCCTCGCATGTGATCATCTGATATTGGACAGAAATACGCAATACTACGTATACTACGCCTGATACAGATCCTTTATTTCTGTAAGGATATTTCCAGAGAATTGGGTAGGCATGGCGCTTTGCTAGAGGCCAACCTTGTCTTGTAATTCGGTATAAACGTAGTACGAGGTACTTACGTGTTCGGATAGTCCGACGACCGAATTTACTACCAACATATCCGGGGATCTCATGGGTTGCTTCCCAAAGATTCACCGATGACGTATGACTCGCACTCTAAATTAATCTGGGATTAATTAGAAGAGAGAGAAAATTAATATGGGATTAATTGCGGATATATTTTATCTGGGATAAAATATTATTAAAGAGAGATAACGATTAATTTGGAATTAATCGATAAATTAATATATTTGATATATTAAACGAAGTTGGATTTCGACGCGGAATTGAAATTAGATTTTAATTCGGGCGAACGAATTAATTCGTTAGCGATGTGAATAGTGACTTCGCTAGGCGTAATCATTTAATTACGTTGCAACGGAAAATTTGTTAATTTAGAATTAACGAACCCGAGCCCGAGATTATTTGCGAGCGCATTCGCATTTCGAATTCGAGTACGGCATGCAAGTCAAATCAAGCGTCAAATCATTAGTCGCATCAAGCGTCAAATCACTTGTCACTTTGAGTGATGTGACTTGACAACTTGAGTGATAGATGTGACTTGATGGGGGTTGTTTAAAAGCTTTTGATAGCTTGAGTGACATATATTATTATTTAATTATTTGGTATATGTTTTGATTTTGGAAATCAAATACTAATTAATTCACAACTCTCTCTCTCACGTTGGTTCACATTTTGGAGCCAAAATTGCTCATCTCTCTCACGCCATTTTTCTTCTTTTCATTTACTGGTTTGACCGTGAGTTTTGAAGGAAAAAATGAAGCAAAGTGCTTGATTTTTTGGCTAAATCAAGAGAGCTAGCACTCCGAGAGACATCCGAAGGTGATAGGGAAGTCCACCCATGAGTCGGGAATCACCACGACGAAGCTTGGAGCTTGGAAGTTGATTCAAAATTGCCGAACCAGTGAGGACACCACTGCACTGCCGTGAGCAGTCCATGGAGGGTAGTGAACGTTTTTGTTGCCTCAAGTGTCGCTCAACCGCTCGATGTAAGTATTCCGCGACTTCTCGATTGTATTCACACATGTTCATGCTTGATTTATGATCCTTGTGACCCTTAGAATCTCTAACAACCTCGTGGTGTTGAATCAAAATCTTCTTCTTCTTCTTTTAATTGACTCACGGCAGTGAGGGGTGATTTGCCTCACTGCCGCATATTGTTGGTTTGTTCGGGGGCTCGGTTTGTTTTGTTTTAATTCGGAATTTTAGGAAACACCTTGAGATATTTTGGGGCTGTGTTATGACTGGTTTTTGAGTGAAAAATCAGACCTGAAATATCTTTGTTGGTCACGAAAATCAGGGGCTGATTTGTGTGCAGTTCGGTTGTGTAACGGGTCCAAAACAGTCCAATATTTTACTGCAGTTCGGGGGCTGTTCGAGGACTCTTTCAGTGGCGTTCAGGGCTGAAATCTTGTCCGAAACAGAAGTAAAATTTCAGTATACCTGCTAGTCAGATTCGGCAACCTAAAGGGATGGGCAGAAAAAATTTTCAAGTCCGATCCGTGTGCCTAAGCCGCTTCCGCTGCGCTAGGAAAGCGTTTCCTACAATATATATATATTCACTTCGATTTCTGATTTTTAGGGTATTGGTGAGTTGTGTCCTATTTTTCAGATTCATTGCTTGGATTTAAGTCTTAGAGTGAGGGGTTTTATCGGATTTAACTTATAATAGTAACCGAGATTGATAAGTCCATTGGTAGTGACTTGAGCTTGCCATTACATGAAATTGGGGTGTTGTGTTTATGGCAGTGTGTGTTGTGTTGGTAAACTAGATTCAATTATATTATGATGGATTATTGGTACACTTTATCATATAGGTATTTAGACCATGTATCTACGAGAGATATTTTATATGATAAAGCCTTTTAAGTGATTTACATAGCAACCAAACAAAACTTTAGTTTATGAGATCCCATCAGTCATAAATGTTCTAAGTTAAAGGGTTATCAATAATAAATACATTGATAATTCAGATAGACTAGCATGATGGTTATTACAACCCACTTAAAGTGAGGTAATCGTTCTCATGATTTACTAGTAAGATCCGATTGTTGGTGTAACACATGGGTGTTTATGTGAACAACAAGTCCATCGTACTGACCTCTATAAAGTTTCCATATGGAAGTGTTTATCCCACATGTCTATGTAAAACTATTGTTAGCAATATATGAATGATCCTTAAAAATGAGGTCTTCATTAATCTTGGATAAGAGTCGTGTAACTTTGACATCGACTTGAGTCGTCCTTTAAGGATTGCAAATAAAGGTTTGAGGTTTTCATGTGAAGACTGCGAAAGACACAATGGTTGCGGCGGATCTGGATTCCATAGGGTCAGATTGGTGTCCTGCGCAGCGGAAGCGGCCTCAGATCGGCAAGTAATAGTAGTGGACAAATTTCAAAAATTAAAACTCATAAACATGTAACCCTAGGTTAAACATTTTATTTAAATTAAATATTATATTTAATTATGTGTCCGTAGGAAAAAATTCGAGACAAATTGGAGTTTGGAAACTCCAAAATGGAGAAAAAGATTCAGCACGCGAGTGTTGCCACGCACCTTGTGTGTGCGTTGCGACGCGCAAGTGCGAGAGCACTAGCTCTATGTATGTCACGCCGTGAAGACTTACGCTTCACGACACTCAAAGTCCGAGAGCTCTGCGTCGCGATGTGCTCATGCAGTAAATGATTCCATATTGTCATTTTCGATGCGCGTTGCGATGCATCCATTCAAAAAATAATTCCATGGAGTATTTGCACTTTGTTCCAAACACACAACACTTCCAACTTTCTCCAAACACTCAAAATCTAATTTTGATATCATAACCAACACCAAACACATATTCTACATATCTATAATAATTAAAGAATAAATCATGTATTTTCATAACATCAAATATTATACAATACACAAATGCACTCAAAACACATATATGTGTTATTCTGAATCCAAATCACAAACCAAACATGAATCCCACAAATAAGCAACTCAAGAACAATTATAGGTCACTTAAAGGTGGTCGAGTGATTCTAAAATGGTAGCCTTGGTTCCAAACCATCAATTAGAATTTCAAACCCTAATTAGTGCTATATGTCCAACAAGAACACTTCTTGACCCAATTACATAAAACTCTTATCTTTATGCTTCTCAAGCACCTATACACAGTCATTTTAACCTCAACACAATCACAAGTTATGATATTATGCATCCAACATATAACACATCACCATATGCTTCAAGCATAACATCTAAATCATCAAAGAAGGCATAACATGAAAGAGATGATCAATAAATTACCTAGTAAGCTTGATCAAAGATCAAATCTTCAAGTCTCTTTGATTAATTTATTGAGAATCTCAAAGTTTCTCCACCAAAATTTGTAGAGAATTTACCTAGCACTCTCTCCACCAATTTTTGTTTCAGGTTAACATATGAAGATTATGCCTAAACTTTTGTTTATATATTCCAAGCATAATAACATATTTAGTGTTGGTACAAACTCATTAGAGTCCCCAAGGGGCGCGGTTTGGTGGTGTAGAGTTTAGGATCTCACCTTAAGGTTCAGAATTCGAATTCATGGAGTGCGTTTCTTGTAAAAACTTGGGACAACCAGGGGTTTTACCTACTCCGCTTAAACCCGAAATAGGTGGTTTGACGGTGGGATTTCCAACGATTCTAAAAAAAACAATCTCATTAGCCCACTTGAATATAATAAATGTTAATCTAATTATGAATAAGCTTGCAACTTGACTAAATATCAAGTTTGCTAGCACACCGAATTATAATATCTTTGTACCAAAGAGATATTAATTAAATAATAATATAAATATCATGTCATTATTTATTTAACCATTAAGTAAATATGATTAATCCAATTGGTCCAATAAATAATTAATATTATCCAATAATATTTTATTATTTAATTGATAATTATAATATCAAATATTATTTTCTATCAAATACATTTGGCTACCCAAGTGCTCAACGAATACACTTTATATTGCGAGATTTTCTAAGTTCGGATATGTTCGTCATATGACCCTTATTCATATGTACGCAAATCGTCCACCTCCTAATTTCTAAGAATACGAATGACCTTTCCAAACTTTGCAAGCCGAGATCGTCGCATATGTTTAAACAATCCCTCTATTGTAGGCTATCTGAGTCGTGCGTAGGAAACATATATTAACCCGTCAAGTTTCCAAAACGCACATCACATATGTCGACATGTCCATAATTCCTTATAACTAATCAAAATACCATTTCCAATATAAACACGATCAATCCTAGATGATCGGCTTTGGCCAAAGTTTAAAGAATCGCCACCCAATCGTCTATTGGGTTTGACTATTGGAACTCCAATTCCATTATACGATAAGTGTTAGTTTTCTAGGTTTTAGGAATTCGACCATGTTCCCAAACCAACGACTAGAAATATATCTTTTAAGAATAATTTATAATAGTGATCCCAACGACGGACCACACCCCGTGTCCAGTATCACGATATGACTTTCTAAGGTCGATGTTATAATCAACATACAAATATATATCTAATAATATATATTTCATCCAGCATATTTCGAGAGAAAATAACATAATAATAGTTATCATCAATAAAGTAATCAAAATAAAAATATAGTTATATTATTATCTAATAATAAGATATCGTATAATTACATTGTTCGGATTGGCGCTCGAAACACTAACTCCAACAAACTTTGTTCAGATTGGCGCTCGAAGCACTAACTCCAACAAACTCCCACTTGCTTAGTGCCAATCTGGATGGTATCTTAACCCAATATCCTCCACATGTCTATCGAATAACTTTGGAGGTCATGCATTTGTAAACGGGTCTGCTATGTTGTCTTGTCCTTGAACCTTCAAGACCATTATGTCATTTTGTTCAAAAACTTATCTAATCATGCTATATTTCCTATGCACGTGTTTAGATTTGGAGTGCACTCTCGGCTCCTTAACTTGCGCAATGGCTCTGCTATTATCACAGTAAAGTGGGATCAGATCCACTATACTAGGCACAATGTTTAGTTCTGTGATAAAATTTCTAATCAAAACATATTCTTTAGCAGCTTCCAAAGCCGCTATAAATTCCGCCTCAGTGGTGGAATCAGTTGTGGAGCCTTGTTTTGAACAACGCCAACTTATTGCACCATCGTTAAGGGTAAATTCATATCCAGATGTAGACATTCAATCATTCAGATCTCCTTGGAAATCTGAGTCCGTATGATCCTTAATCTATAGCTCATCTTCTCAATAAATTAACAACCTATCATAAATACATTTAAGGTATTTCAGGATATGTTTCACAACAATCCAATGCTAGTCACTTGGATCAGATTGATACTGGCTACTAACACTAACGCCAAAATTGATATAGGGTCTAATATATAGCATAACATACATAATACTTCTAATACAATAGACATATGGTAAGTTAGACATCCTAACTCTTTTTCCTCAGTCTAATGAGCCATTTTCTTCGAAAGATGTATGTCATATAGGAGCATGCCATAACATTAACACATCATAGCATATCATAAGCATGTCATGTAGTATTAGCAGCTTAGTCAAGTTAAACAATATATCCATACATTCATGAATCATATTCAGTAGCCCTAGTTTGAGTATGTTAACCATACTTGAACACGGGTTCCGTAAGTCACTTCGCATGAATCTTTCTTTCAGCATTCAGGCATGTTAACAGCGGACGTCGGACAATGAGTGGATGTTCTCTTCCCTTTCCTTCTCATGTCTTTTAATTATTTATACTTTGTAGGATTATTGGTCCAAATTACATTCCCGTTTATTTCGTTTGTTGATAATCTCAGCTTATGCCCTTAATTGAAATTCTCATATGTAATATCATTCTATTCGTTTAGTTAATGTTTTTGGATTTTATTTTCAGGTTATGCTTTTCTTATGTAATATTCAGATTATACATTTACTTCATATGTTCAGCTTATATGTTTTTGATGCATGTTTAATTTGCATGATAGTTTAAGCACTCAGAATTTAGTTTTTGTTTTGAATACGTCGTATACATTTTGTATAGATTCCAACTTTCATTATGAGATAGTTTAAGTTTTTCATATTCTCAGTTCATGTAGTTCAACATTTTCAGTCACGTAATCAGAAATAAAGTTTAACCAGTCACATAATCAGAAATAAAGTTTATCAGTCACGTAATCATAAATAAAGCTTTATCATGTGTTCATTGTTGTAGTCAAGTTATATAGTTCAGATTATGTTATAAGAATTCAGTGCAGCTTAACAAGTTATTTATGTCAGCTCATGTTTCAGGGTTTCAGTTTATGGTCTTAGGTTAGCTATTACAAGTTCAGACAACCATGAATCATGCATGTCATTTTTTTTCAGAATAAGTTTCTAAATTTTATATTTGCCTTGCATCTGTTTCAGAAAATGATTTGTGAAACTTAGCTCAAATTTTAGAAATGATTTTTATGTAACTCAAGTTATGTTCTAGAAAATGACTTTATAAGAATATGCATATATTTTTCAACATCCAGTTTAGTGTTGTCCCCTTCAGCTTTAGCGTCTCAGGTTCTCTCATATAGTCTATGGGGCACTGATCACCCCCATAGGCTCAGCAGTTTAGTTTCATTTCAATTCCCTCTGCTTATGTGGTGTCAGGTCCCACTAAGTAGTGTTTTAGCTCCCCCAGGCTACTACGCTAGTGTTTATTTTCAGCTCATGTATATGATTTTATGAGATACGATTTTCAAACATGTTTATGAATTTCAGGACTCAGATTACGATTGTATTTTTCATATGTATGCTATATATTTTCAACTCATGTGCATGTAATACATATTTTGAGATATAATTTTCATGCTTATATATTTAGCTAGATTTTATGAATAATGCTTATAGATAGTCATGTCTAGCTCTTGTAGTTTACAGATTTAGGTCACTCAGATTCAAGTCAACATATAGCATTTTAAATCATGTTAGATTCAGGTCATTTAATTCATGATAATTTCATGTCACTTCTAGGTTCAGTAGGTAAGAAGTTCAATTCTCAGCTAATGTAGTTCTAGATCAGACCATGTAGGTTTAGATAGATCTAATATAGGTCATATAGGTTCAATCAAGCATGTCAGACCCAGGTGTTCATGTCCAGCTCATTTAGATTTCAGAATTAGGTCACGTTAGTGCATTTTTTGATTTGGATCTGCTCAGGGAATCATGTTCAGCTCATGTAGTCTCAGGTCAGGTCATATAGATTCAGATCAGATCAACATTTCAAGTAATGTCAGTTATAGGTCATATTAGCCAGTCAGCTTCCAGGAGTCAGTTTTAAGTTCATGTAGCTCAGAGTAAGATCAAACATGTCAGGTTAACCTCAGTTGTGTTCATATGTTCTCAAGTTCAGTCAGGTTGTCTAGTTTTCAGAATTTCAGACAATACTTAGTTTCCAGTAACCATGTCATGATTATCCCTCATGTCTCGTTCAGTTTCCAGTTATGATTAATTCCAGGTTCTCATTCCATGTCTTTAGTAACTCAATCTATTTTGCTTATGTTTTTTTCAATTCAACTTTCCAATTCTCGCATGTTCTTTGTTTCAGTTTATTCATCTCTTTTATTATAGCTTATTTTATTAAACCTCCAGTATTCACTCAACAGGCCTTTCAAAAGACCTGACCCACCTCATTCTCAGTGTTTTGCAGGTTTCAGGTGCACCCAGTGGACAAGCTTTGAAGGAGAGGGACCTAGCGGTAGTCATTATACACCCTGATCATCAGAGTCAGACCCAGTTGTTAGTTCTTATCAAGTCAGACCATAAGGCCTTGTATGTATTTATGTGTTTTATGTTCTATGGATATTGAGTTGTGTATGTATAAGTTAAGCACGCAGGTTTACATTCATATTATATATATATATATATTATATATATATATATATATATATTCATGTGTAGTATTATAGTTATGTTTAGTAAGTTACAATTATCATGATCATGTTGCATTACAGCCATACATGAAGTCAGTCAAACAATGTGTTCAGTAGGTGCATGTCATGGGTTCAGGTGATGGCTAGACCGTCTCTTGCCAATCACATGCCCAGATTTACCGGGGTGTGACGTATCTCCATTGCCAACTTAATAAGAAACCTTATGGATCACACACTATAAGTATGTGAGTTTACAATTACATTGTGCAATGAAAATGATGTAAACATGTTCTAAAATATTTTAGAATCACTTTGGGATTTATTGGACGCAATAAACAGAGAGACTGAAGTTTAAAATCAGTTTCTGGATTTAGCAAACTGGTTTAGTCAAAATGGGTTACCGTTTGGAGTAAGCGACTAGTCGATTTGCCAAACAAGTTTATCCAAAAAATTAGTAAGTTATTTTTACTGTTACTGCCAAATCGGTTTGGTAAAACTACTAGCTATTTTGATAAAACACAAGTCATTTTGTGTAAAACAAATTTAGGTAAAAATTGAAGTTGGTTATGAGATTTTGAGACAAACCAGCTAGCCGTTTTGTCAAACTGGTGAGCCGGTTTAACGTTGGAATGGTTTTATCAATGATGTTAAGGATCTGATTTGGCATTAATATGTCAATATTACATTCCCAAATATACCTTGCATATATATGAAAGGGATTGGCTACCACAAGAGCTGATCATAGCCCTATATAAATTTTTTTTATGTGTTGTTTTTCAGCACCCATATATACCCACGAATTTCTCTAAAATTCTCTCTAATTCTTACTTTGATTAAGAGCTCTAAGGTTCCATATATTGTGGTTACCAAAAAAACTAACCATAACTTTATATCAACATAATTTATGTGTTGTTTTTGAACACCCACCCATGTATACCCTCAAGCATCGTGCTGAGGAGTACTGTTGACACTCTTCTTTATCAGTTACTGGCTGCAAGTTGTGTTTTGAGACTTTTTTTTTAATTGTTGACGGCTGATTTTGGTCTCAGGGCAATATAGGAATATTACTCTCGAGACAATCCTCCCTCAACAGTTGGCGCCGTCGGTGGGGAACTCAACAAAAAGCAGGTTCGCATAGTAAGACGATGGCAGAAGGCGGAAATCATCAATTTTCGGGGAATCCAGCCACAGATTGGATGAAGAATATAGAAGAAAGCATAAGGAAGGACAGGGAGGATAGTCAGGCCCTCCTAAAAACCATGATGGACCGACTGGAGAGAATGGAAGAGGGGAACCGCGAGAAGCCTGAAACCAGAGCTAATCAAATAAGAGGAGAGCTAGCAGATGGAAATAGGGTTGTGGATACAAGTGAGGACGATGGACCTAGGAGGAGGGGGCCTTATGGGATAAAATCCATAGTTGTGGAAGAAGATTCACAAGCAGAGGACACATGGGAAGAAGAAGAAGAGAGACGTTCGACAGATTCCTCTTATGATAGTCTCCGCTACACTAAAAGAGGAGGCACAGAGTACGACGAGACTGTTTCGAGAGATCCCAAGGCGTGAGGAACACCGCACCCGTGGCAACAGACATGAAGAAGAGCGCAGAAGGCGACATGGCGGCCCAAATAGCGAGGTAAAATCTTGGTTAAAGAAAGAGATGGCCAAGTGGGGGCAAGCCTCAAAACAGGTACAGGAGACGCCCGGGATGACAAAGAGGAATCCCCCATCACAGAAGAAATAAAATCAGCAAAATTCCCGAAAAGGTTCAATATGCTGACCATGACGCCCTACAAATGCCATACCGATCCAAAAACCCATATTGAGAGCTTTGTACTATTGATGGAGGTCCAAGGAGTGACAGGGGACGCCGTGTGCAAGATATTCCCCCTAACCTTGGGTGGATCCGCCATTCTATGGTATAGAAGTCTAGCCCCAGTGTAGGACACAGGACCTGGGCGACGCCGTTCCTAGGCTCGCGGCCTAGTTTGGGAAGTACTGAATAACATGGAGTCGCCACCCGGTGTGAACCGGGACAAAGATTTAGGCCGCACTCACCCCTCGCAAGGGAAGACCTCAAACCGTTGGGTTCGGAATGGTCCCTTACTTATGTCACTTGTAATGAAAGGATTCATGTAATAATTTAACTAAGCTTAAGTAACACTTATTTCCAAGAGTATCATGCTTCTAAATTCTCATATGCAAAATAAAACTTATGTGTACATTTTACATATATCTCATATTTAAAATTGCATGCTTAACATGTATCAAGATAGCAACGAACATACAATTTTACATATTACATTCAAGAAAACACAAGCACACATATTTGACCATACAAGCACACATATTGACCATACAAGCACACACATTGGCACTCTTCCAAACGGTACGTGGAATTGTAGCCCAAGTACAGACCGCACTACCGTCCATTCGGAGTCGGCTACGGAATTTACGTCTGGGTTCCATCCGATATACCGCAAGAAACAATACCCAAATATTACATTGACATAAGCATAAGAATTGTAATACATTGACACATTTGCATAAGAAAGATCAATCAATAGGCAATTATGCATGGATATAATAAGACAGACTCAGTTCAGTGTGTGCACGTTCGTGTAGCGTTCGTAAACGCATTCGAACGGAAATGAAACAGAATGCTCACGTTCGAGTAGCGTTCGTAACGCGTTCGAACGGAAATGAAACAGAATGCTCACGTTCGAGTAGCGTTCGTAAACGCGTTCGAACGGAAATGAAACAGAATGCTCACGTTCGAATAGCGTTCGTAAACGTGTTCGAACGGAAATGAGACCTGATGCATGATAAGGCAAAATTTATGCGCGTTCGAGTTGCGTTCGTGAACGCGTTCGAACGGACACGGACCTGATGCAATACATAAACAGAAAATAAAAGGGCGCGGCGAAGCACTGCCGTAAAGGTGACCTTTTGGGGCTCTTGATCTCTCAAAGAGAGGACCTTTAGACCAACATGCTAAGCCCATGCGCGTCGTATCACACATGCAAGAATAGAACCAATCATATCAACCAAGTATGCCCGATTGAACGCATCTTACATCCAATCCGAACACACGTTAACCGGCGCGGCAAAGCATCGTGGTAAAGGGCTTTTAGCCCCTCCCCATAGGGGATCTCACAACACACTTACTAAGCCCATGCGCTCGATTGACTTATACATACGAAAATGAAGATAATAATATCAAACTAAGTATGCTCGATTGAACGTATCTTGCGTCCGACCGAACATACATCAACCGGCGCGGCGAAGTAGTGTCACGAAGGTGGCCTTTTCGGCTCTTTGTCTCACAAATGGAGGACCTTTGGACTAACTCACTAAGCCCATGCGCTTGGTTGAATCATACAAAAATAAACAATATATTGAATTCAAGAGAAAACTAAATAAACAAAAAGCAACACAACGAAAGAGAGATAGTGCCGTTTACTCAAGCGGTACGTGGAGTTGTGGCCCGAGTACAGATCATATTACCGTCCATTCGGAATCGGCTATGAAATTTATGTCCGGGTTTCCATCCGATATACCGCGAGAGTTGGCACATCTCTCATTCATCTAATGCCCACGACATATTACAGCTCATAATTCATGCATATTTACATACTCAAAAATCACAACACACATTTCAACATTACAATCATACAAGAAATACTTAATAACTAATGCGGAAAGGAAAACAAGTGTGAAAGATACCCTCAGGTCTAACCTTTTAAGCCGTCTCTCGGACTCACGTTCCACGAAGATCAAAAGGGGGGTAAAGCTCCGCAACTTTTCTGGTCCCTGGTTCAACGTCCTAGCTCACTGCTTCGCTGCTTTGCTTATTGTTCGAACTCCGTTCTGCTCCTATTCGACTCCTGTTTTGCTGCTCACTGCACGGGCTACCTGTTTCAATGTTTTCAAAGAACTATTCCAAGTTGTGTGGGTTCTTAGTGCAATTAAAAGTGATTATTTTTAAGGTTATCTATGTAGTTTTCTAAGTTACTACTTTTTTTAAGGATTTTAGGCTACTGTTTTAAGGTAATCTAGGAGGTTGTTTTGGCGTGTTTTAGAATTCGGCTATGGGGGAGTTTGGGTTCGGCTATGGAGGGTGGTCTTGTGGTGGTTTCTTTGTTTTCTTTTTGTGTGTGTATGAAGTGTTTTCTCTTGGATGTGTTTTGGGTGTGTAGAGAGAGTTTAGAGAAAAAATGAGAGAGCTTGGGTGTGAATTGTGTTGTCTGAAGGAAAGCCATGGCCTTGGTTAGGGGTTGTTTATATAGAGAATGGCTAGGGTTTACAAGGGAAGGGATTTGTGCATTAAATTAGGATATGATTTAGTTTTAAACAAGGAAATCAAAGGATTGAGGGGGGGACAAAATATTTTACTTTAGGAAGTTGTAATATTTAATTTGTGTTGGTTTAGGAATACAAATATTTTATATTGGTAAATATCTTATTAGATTAGGAAGTCAAATATATGATTGGATTTAATTGGTTAAGATTGATTTTAATTTGGTATGATTATATTTTGATTTAGTATGTGATTTGTTTAATTTAGGCATGATTTTAGTTTAAGTTGGTAATTGATTATTTTAATTGGTAAATGATTTAAATATTTTATTTTAATGTTTAATATTTAATTTAATATTTAATTATTTAATTTGGGATGTGTTTTATGGGCTTTGGGGAGCTAAATGGGCTGGGTGTGAGGCTAGCAGCAAAACCAGAATTACCGACACCGTTCGAACGCTCCCTCGAACGCTACACGAACGCCCGCAATCTGTTTCCCGTTCGAATGAAGTAACGAACGCAGCACCAACGAAGACAGTGAGCTTGCTTATTCTGAATTTCCCCTTCCGATATCCGTTTCCCGCGGCATCCGTGACTCAAAAGGTAGTTGTCTCCAAATAAGACTCCTCATCGGGTTTCACATGCGAAAATGCAATGCCTACACCCAGGGAGCATCGGTAGCTTTGCACAACTCAGAAAGTCGTTCGTACGACACTTCAAAGGGGCATGCGCCCCTAAAAAGACAATCGGAGAGTTAAGACTCATGAAGCAGGGAGAGGACGAGCCCCTAAAAACCTTTATTGAGAGGTATCATAACATGGTGCTCGAAGTCGGGGGGTATGAGTCTCCCGAGGCCTTGGAAAGCCTGAAGGGAGCCTTAAAAGTCGGAAGACTATGGACCCACCTAAGGATCCAAGGCACCCTAGACTACGCAACCGCTCTGGAGGTAGCCCAAAAGTTCATCTCGTTAGAAAATGAGGAAAAAATCTCCCGGAGAGGGACGACCATCAGAGAGAGGACGATAAGGGCAGAGGCCCCCCGACGAGCAGACAGGGATCCCAAAAAACCACCGCCAAAGCACAAGGAATTCAAGCCGATACCTCGGAACAACCAGGAAAGAGGAGCCCCGACCCAAGTAAACCATATCTTCAGGGAAGATGCGTACATTCCCCTGAAAAAGTCACTGGGGCAAATCATCATGGAGATCCAAGGAAAAGGCCTCTTAATAGAACCTGACCTCAGGAGATTCCCCCCTGACAAGAGAAATCAAAAAGCCTATTGCGTACATCATAATCTGAAAGGACACGCGACAGATAGGTGCAAAGATTTGCGGGGACCTGGCGAGGAATGGATATTTAAACAAATTTATTGACCATGAAGTCATGACGGCTAGGCAGAGGGCGCATGACCGACAGATAAATATCATCGCATGAGGGAAAACCCTGGCCGGAGATTCTAATCGGTCGAGAAAAAACTATAGCAGAGCTCGGGGGATAGACGTGCTAGAAACAAAACAGGCCCCGGGATTACAAAGTGGGCGGTCGGTACCAATAATGTTTACCGATGAGGACGCCTAAGGGGTAAGCTTCCCCCATGACGATGCGTTAATTATCAAGGCAGTAATCGGCGGATCCGAGGTGAACAGAATCCCGGTGGACCCCGGGAGTGCGGTAGACATAATCTCCAAAGAGGCCCTGGACAGCCTTGAAGTAGAGTATGCGGCTCTGACCAGTGATAGCACCCCCTTATATGGCTTCGGGGGCTCAACGGTCGTCCCGTTAGGGAGGATACAGTTAGCAATAACAATCGGGACTCATCCCCGAACTCGGACAATCATGATAAATTTCACCGTAGTGGACTGCATGAATAGCTACCAAGTCATCGTTGGTCAGCCTTTCATGATGAAGACAAAGGCCGCAATGTCTTGCTATCACTTGAAACTGAAATTCCCCACCCGGGAAGGATCAGGATCGCATGCGGAAGTCAGAAGGCAGCCCGCAGCTGCTTTGCAACTCTCTAACGAGAAACCCTCTGCATTGAGGAGGGTACCAAAAAATGGCAGAGGAATGAAGACGGAAGAAAAGCCAGTGGAGATCCTAGTCCTCGGCCAAACAGAAATAGCCCAGCTAGCGGCGGCTGAGAAATTAGAAGGGATAGAACTCTACAGACCGGGAAAAAACATAAAGATATGGGGAGGCTTGGACAAGACCCTGAGACAGAGCCTACTAGAATGTCTAAAAGAGTATCTGGACATCTTCACATGGGGACATACTCAACACCCATTACCGAGGACAGTTGGCGGCGAGGCCCCTTCAACAATCGGCTCGAGGCTGGAGTTCGTTCCGCCGAGGCCCCTTCAACAATCGGCTCGGGGCTGGAGTTCGTTCCGCCGAGGCCCCTTCAACAATCGAATCGGGGCTGGAGTGCGTTCCGCCGAGGCCCCTTCAACAATCAGCCCGGGGCTGGAGTTCGTTCCGCCGAGGCCCCTTCAACAATCGGCTCGGGGCTGGAGTTCGTTCCGCCGAGGCCCCTTCAACAATCGGCTCGGGGCTGGAGTTCGTTCCGCCGAGGCCTCTTCATCGGCTCGGGGCTGGATCTCGTTCCGCCGAGGCTGCTATACTATTCGACTCATGGGTCGGGTTACGTCCCACCGAGTCATGCTTATTGGCCTGGGGACGGAACATTCCCCCAGAACCAAATGTCTCTTTAGCTCGGGGTCCTCAGAATATTCAGGGACATACTCGGTGCATACGATCCGTGAGAAGCATAGCATGGGGAGGGATGATACCCCCGTGGCGATTGCTTGCTCCAGTGTTACCGAACATAAGGAGGAATATGCCCTTAATGTTTCGAGACACTCTGTGGTCCTCACTTACCCGATGTAATGGATCCGTGAGAAAGCATAGCACGGGGAGAGATGATGCCCCCGTGACGATTGCTAGCTCCAGTGATGCCGGACCTAAGGAGGAATGTGCCCTTAGTATCCCAGACACTCTTTGATCCATTCATCATTTGGATCCAAGAGAGGCGCAGCACGGGGAGGCGTTGTGCCCCTGTGGCGTGTGCCTACTCCAGCGCGGTAAGAATGAGCCCTCGCACAAATACACAGGCTCCACAGTGACCTGACATATAGAGGATGTGCCCTTACCATTTTAAAACGCTCTCTGATCCAAATCCTGGTTCGCTGGGACACTGAATTGAAAGATTGAGAATTGTGTTTTGGAGACCTCGGGCAGGACGCTGCTTTGCGGCATTCGTGTTGTTGTTTATACTTGCGAAACGTTTTATTTTGGGACAAGCGCTAAGTCGCCCCCGCCCTTTAATTTTATTTTTCAAAGTTTTGTTTTCGTTTTCCACTGGTCTGGTAGGGGGACGCCAGTGCCGGACTCAGTAGGGCTTCAAAAGGTTGATTCACTTCCCTTCTAAATAAGTCCCACCTGATTAATCGGTTCGGGGCTAGATTCGTTCCGCCGAGGCCACTTGATTAATCGGCTCGGGGTTGGATTCGTTCCGCCGAGGCCACTTGACTAATCGGCTAGGGGCTGGATTTCGTTCCGCCGAGGCCACTTTGTTTTTCTCAGCTCGGGGTCGGGGTACGTCCCACCGAGTCAGCCCTGCGGACTGGGGACGTAACATTCCCTCAGGTCCAAGTGCCTCTCTTCACTCGGGGTCGGGTTACGTCCCACCGAGTCTACCTCTTTGAACTGGGGACGTAACATTCCCCCAGGTCCAAGTGCCTTTCTCGGCTCGGGGCTAAATTTCGTTCCGCCGAGGCCACTTTGTTTTTCTCAGCTCGGGGTCGGGGTACGTCCCACCGAGTCAGCCCTTCGGACTGGGGACGTAACATTCCCCCAGGTCCAATTGCCTCTCTTCATTCGGGGTCGGGGTACGTCCCACCGAGTCAGCCCTTCGGACTGGGGATGTAACATTCCCCCAGGTCCAAGTGCCTCTCTTCATTCGGGGTCGGGTTGCGTCCCACCGAGTCAGTCCTTCGGACTGGGGACGTAACATTCCCCCAGGTCCAAGTGCCTCTCACTGCTCGAGATAGGATCACATGCCACTGAGCACATCATCGTTAGCTCAGAGGCAAAAGTTTCTCCTCACAATCGAGATTGGATCAGTCAGGGGTCAGGACCTCTAAATCTCTGGTACAGATATTACAGAGGAGGAGTCATTCTTAGTTTGGACAACAAGAGATTTGCTTTGAGGTGGAGAATCGTTCTGAATAGGGTCAGCATCTCCAATAACCAAGGATATGAAGATAGAAACAGAATACTTAGTTGATGGCGAAGGCAATTTCTCTTTGATTTCTGGAGCGACCACCAACAAGGCGATCAGCACACCATCTTTATATAGTTCCCGGCACCAACTTGCATACTCATTGGAACCGAGAACTAGGGGACATATGTTGATGGTGTTTTCAAGCACTATGTTATTTAAGCAGCACTACATGGGTAAAAAAGGTCGACAGCAGCATTCTCAGTACAAAAGACTATTATGACCGACCACATAAAGACCGACCTCGTGAAAACCGAGCATAGGGCAAGACATGTTCGGGAAGATAAGGCATTCTATCCATACAAGATAAGATAATAAGTTATCCTATTTTAATAAAGAGAACTGATGAGTCAGTATCCTAAAAGGATAAAAGAAGTGAAGGTAGTTTTAAAAGTAGGAATCCTGATAGGAAAAGGAAACCATCTCCAACTGGGAATTCTTGTACAAATAGGAATCTGATTTCTTCACCATTATAAATAGGAGGGTAGAGTGAGTGTAGAGGTGGGAGATCAGAATAATTACCATCAGACTTGTAAAAAACCAGAAGCAGAGCCGAGAAACATGTTTGAGCAATAAAAGTATCATCCTTTTTGTGCCCGTGGACGTAGGTCGGACCAAGATCCGCCGAACCACGTTAAATTTCCTTGTCGATTGGTGTATTATTTGTCTTTTGCTAAGTTTGCTTTTGGTCCCTCATAACCAAACAAATTCACTATTGAGGGAGGATTGTCTCGGGAGTAATATTCTCATATTGCCCTGAGACCAAAATCAGCCGTCAAAAAATTTGCCACGTGTCTCTCATTTATTTTATAAAACTATTGGGAGAATTTCTTATAACAATCGTTACAACATATAAAACATTAACAACTCGATAAGAATTTGATATTTATCAATAAAAAAACACTAATAAGAACATGTATGAAAAGCCAATTCCCATCAAAATCAGCCCAACTGTATACGGAAAAACTAAATTAAGGGTATGTTGGACCAACTCAAGTAGTATAAGAAATCAATAGCACAAAATCACTACTTGGAATAATTTCGTATACATATCCCAAAGTTCAATTCTCTTCGCTGGAACTAGCCATCAAACTTCAACAAAAGATTGAGAGTCATTCCTAAGCCCAATCTAAGTAAAAACAACCCATATGATTTCCTTACCTTTTTTTTTATATATATATTATTATTGATGGATGATTTTCGTTCCAGGGGCAGCTTCAGGATAACTCCCCCGGGACAATCCTCCTCCAACCGTGAATTTGTTTGGTAATGGGGGACCAAAAACAAACTTGGCAAAAGACAAAACAACCACAAAATCGACAAAGAGGGTTTTACGTGGTTCGGCGAAGCTAATCCAACCTACGTCCACGAGCACAAAGTGGGGTGTTGCTTTTTATTACCAAACTGAGCTCGGCCGACCTATTTTCTTGAAGGTCTAAAAAGAACCGAGCTGTTTGCTTTCTTTGTAGCGTTTCTTACAAGTAATGCTTAAATGAAAATTTTCTCAACCCTTACAAATGAGATTATCCTCCATTTATATACTAGGAAAAAAATATAACAATATTCTCATATCTTCATGACGTCAGCCGCGCAGATTTCCGGCGGATTGACGGGCTCTTTGCCCCCAACTACCTCGCCGAAGGCAAACCTGTCATCTGACTTCTTGTCACATCATGTCGTAAAGTACACTGTCATACTTTATTATTAATGATGACAACATGTAAAGGTCTCTTGTGCGAAGGTACATGTTAGGGAGAAAAGTCCAAACAGTCCTGATCACAAGTCGGGCTTCAAGAGGTCGGTTAACTGATCTACTGAACTACCTAAATTATTCCCGACTTGACCAAAAATATCTGAGCTCTTTCTTCCGATCAAAAAGGAAAGATAAACAAAACCAAACTACCGGGCTAATGTGGTAAAAATCGGCTCTGATGTCGTCGGTCTCTGAGACTCGAATCATATTGCGCCCTCGGGTCGGCCAGATCCGAAAAACCGGGTTCGGACTCTCTGCCTGGCCGAGGAGTAACCGATACTTTCTAAACATTCGTCCTTCTAAATGGACGAAAATCCACTTTCGCCCTTTCCATGCCGCTCAAATATTTTGTCATAAAAAACACCATCAACATCTGCCCCCTAGTTCTCGGTTTCAATGAGTTGATCGAGTTGGCACCGGTAACTACAAATTTTTTGGTCAGCTCCAGAAGTCATAGAAAACTACCTCGGCTATCAATCAAGTCGTCCTCGACATCTTCATGTGTTTAGTCACCGAGAATTATGATACCTATTTTTAGGGATGATGCTCCGACCCCGCGGCGATAATGATCCATTCGGTGGGACGTAACATGACCCCAAGCTGATGGAGTGAACAACCTCGGTGGAACGAATCCAACCCCGAGCTGATGGAATAAATAACCTCGACGGAATGAATCCAGCCCCGAGCTGGTGGAACAAATAGCCTCGACGGAACGAATCCAACTCCGAACTGGTGGAACAAATAACCGCGGCGGAATGAATCCAGTCTCGAGCTGGTGGAACAGATATCCTTGGCGGAACGAATCCAGCCCCGAGCTGGTGGAACAGATATCCTCGGCGGAATGAATCCAGCCCCGTGTTGGTGGAACAGACAGCCTCGGCGGAACGAATCCAGCCTAGAGCCTGTGGAACAGATAGCCTCTGCGGAACGAATCCAGCCACGAGCCGGTGGAACAGATAGCCTCGGCGGAACAAATCCAGCCCTGAGCTGGTGGAACAGATATCCTCGGCGAAACGAATCCAACCGGTGGAACAAATGAGACTTAATCATAAGGGAAAAAACTTCAACCTCTGAGGCTCCACGGATCCCAGCGCAGGCGTCCCCTTGCCGGGCATCAGCAAAAACAAAAATAGAAACAAGACAAAGTTAGCACAACAGAGGTGACTTAGCACATACTCTACACAGACCCGAAAAGATAACAAATCGGGTGCCCCGAGACAGCGTCCCGCCTGGTTTCTCCCAAAACAAAATTTTGAACCTTACAATTCAGCGTCCCGGCTAGCCGGGCTACGGATCGGCGAGTGGCCAAAGCTATGAGGGCATAAACCTCCTCATGCTGGGCGGCTCTGGAGTCTGCAAACGCTATGAGGGCAGAAACCTCCCCATGCTATACTTCTTCTGATCTGAGGCGGTTAGGCAGATTAACTCACGGGGGAAGAAACATCCCCATGTTCGCCATCCCTATGTGGTGCAGGAGTTACGGAGGCACCAGGGCCTTCCTCGTGCTTACACTTGGTGTTTCTCAACAGGACTCACCGGCTAACTCGTAAGGGAAGAAACCTCTCTGGGTCCAGTTT
This sequence comes from Zanthoxylum bungeanum, assembly GCA_019454045.1. NCBI lineage: Eukaryota > Viridiplantae > Streptophyta > Magnoliopsida > Sapindales > Rutaceae > Zanthoxylum > Zanthoxylum bungeanum. Next base: position 158,141 of record SKCR01032036.1, read on the forward strand.
ACCCGAGGCCACAATGGTCATGGAGGCCATTTGGTTGTCCCCATGCCATGTGCTCTGGTGGTTCTCAATGGGATTCACCAGCTAACTCGCAGGGGAAGAAACCTCCATGGGTCCGGTTTACCTGAGCTACTCCTCAAAAATGCGAGTCAATGGGTAGTAACGCTCCGACCTCAGTGGTTTGATAATGACACCCGAGATTGTCGTGCCACGAGGGGTTCACATTTTTCCCGAATACACTTCATCCCTTGATGCGTTCTGGATCCTCAAAGGTGAAAGAAGTCAGGCAGAACACTTCCACCCGGGGGTTTGATAATGACACTCGGGATTGGCGTGCCAAGGGATTGGTGCCCTTCCTAGCAACTGATCACCCATTCGCATCGAGCACATCCCAAGAATATCGAATATGGCTTTCGCATTCAATTAATAAACAAGTAAAGTGGACAAGTTTTTCAATTTAAAAGAGAAAGTCATACTCATATTCATGAGACTTACTGCCCTTCTAACAACTCTTTGAGGGTCATTTCAAAAGAGGCTTTACAATAATTTCCTGGTTCTGGTCTGGTCATCTGATGATTTTGTGACTCAAAGAAGTGATCTACTGGAAGTACTTCCTTAGCATCTCGGCGTTTCAGGGCTTCTTGAGTCGGGTACCGTCCAACTGATCCAAAAGATAGGTACCCGGTCTTATTATCTCTGCCACTCTGTACGGCCCTTCCCATTTGGCACCCAACGAGCCTTCTTCGGGTCTTTGGGTATTCAATGTGACCCTCCTCAAAACCAAATCTCCAGGAATGAATGACCGAGTCCGAACCTTCTTATTGTAGAAGCGGGCCATTCTCTGCTGATAAATGGCCGCCTTTACAGTTGACTTCTCCTATTTTTCTTCAATTAGATCGAGGTGATTCCTGACGAGTTCTTCATTCTACTCGGCCTCAAAATACTGGACCCTATGGGTGGTCATCCCGATCTCTGCTGGAATGACTACCTCGTAACAATAGGCCAAAGAAAAAGGAGTTTCCCATGTGGAGTCCTTGTAAGTTGTCCAATGCGCCCACAATACTTCTGGTAACTCTTCGACCCACAGACCTTTACAAGATCCAAGTCTGGCCTTCAGATTTGCCTTGATCCTTTTTTTAGTCGCCTCGACTTGCCCGTTATACTTGGGGTGAGCAGGTGAAGCAAATTTCAATGTGACTTAGAGGTCTTCACAGAGCTTCCTGAAACCTTTGCTGTCGAACTGCTTCCTATTATCGGTGATGATGGCCTGGGAGATTCCGAACCTGCAGACGATGTTCTTCTTGACAAAGTCTGTCGCCTTCTTCTCCATGATTGTAGATAGGGGTTCAGCTTCTACCCACTTGGTGAAATAGTCAATGTCAACGATTATGTATTGGGCCTGTCCTCGCCCAGCTGGCATCGACCCAATGATGTCTAAACCCCACTGGACGAACGGCCATGGACTGGCTAGAGTGGTCAAATGTTCCGCTGGTTGTTGATGAATGTTTGCATTCTTCTGGCATCCTGTAGCACACAGAAGTGGACGACGATGTTCCAGGCTCACGGCCCGATTGGGAGTACGGAATATCCCACGGGGGAACTAAACCGGAGAAATAACATGGAGTCGCCACCCGGTGTGAACGGGAAAATGATTTAAGGCCGCACTCACCCCTCGCAAGGGAAGACCTCAAACCGTTGGGTTCGGAATGGTCCCTTACTTATGCCACTTGTAATGATATGATTTGTGCAATAATCTAGCCAAGCCTAAGCAACATATATTTCCAAGGATAATCTACTTCTAAGTTCATGCATAAATTTGAATAACGGCAAACATATAATTTCATATACACATTATATTGATAAACACAGAGACGCAAATAAACAATCATTGTACAAGCATGCATATTAAAGAGAGGCAATTAAGTGCATAAATATTGAAGGGAGCTAACTAAACATATGATGGGGAAGGGAATGACTAGGGGAACAAACATGCATGAAACATGATAAAGGAATTTGTCCAGTGTGTGCGCGTTCGTAAACGCGTTCGAATGGTAAACAGAATGCAAGCGTTTGAGTAGCGTTTGATAACGTGTTCGAACGATAAACAGAATACAAGCATTTGATAACGCGTTCGAACGACAAACAGAATGTCTGCGTTCGTATAGCATTTGATAACACATTCGAACGGGATGAGACCTGATGCATGATACAATAAAATGCATTTGCGTTCGAGTAGCGTTTGTAAACGCGTTCGAACGGTAAATAGAAATCAAGCATTCGAGTCTACCCAGGTTGGAGGAACGCCGGTTCGAGATAGCAGCAATCTCAGCAGAAACAGGTTTGGCACCTGATGTTCCTCCAATGGGCCTCATGTTCAGGCTATAGAAATTTCTGTTCTCAGCTTCTTCTTCTTCAATATCCATGACAGTCTCCTTCAACTATCGAAAATCAGTAATCATGGAGGTCATCCTCCTCAACTTGCCATAGATCGAGGGCTTAGTGCCCTTGATAATCATCTTTATCTGGTCCTTCTCTGAGGGCCGAGTCTGCATCTTTAGAAGCTGGCTTCTCCAGCGGTCTACATATTCCTTGAAGCTTTCTTCTGGCTTCTGTTTGGTGTTTTCTAAGTCCCGGAGTGACAAGTCAATCTCCAGATCTGTGACATACTGTTTCAAAAAGGCATCTGCCAATTCCCTGGAATCCTCATTGATCTTCCTCTCCAGGTTGTGATAACATACCACGGGTGCCCCCTCGAGTGACATCCCAAACATTTTCTGAACCTGACGCTTGGATAAACCCACTGAACTCATAACTGACGGAGATGGACCCTCGGATCTCCATTCCCATTGAACCTGGCCATATCTGGCATCTTGAATTGAGCTGGCAACTGTTCTTCAAAGGTCATTGCCTCAAAATCTAGTAGGTTTTCATGTTTGCCCCTCATCTTACGGGTAACCGACTCTACCTGAACTCGGAGTTTCTGCAGTTCAGCTTGAGACCCTGCCACTTTCCCCGCAGCATATTCAGTCATATCATCATCAAAACCTGGAATATCATCATTCAATCTAGTCGGAGGGTCTTCACACCTCTCATTCTCATAGTTTCCCCTAGCACGGGGCACAGCCATATTGGCCATAGCAGTAGTCAAGGCTTGCAACTGTTCAGTAACCTTGGTGAGATTGGTTTCCAACTGATCCATATGGGATGTTTCATTCTCTGATTCGCCCATGTTTGCTATTGTCCTTTTAACAAATCTTCCCTTTTCCCTAACCCAATGGATATCTATTATGGCTCTTAAGAAACAAGAGAGTTAACATGATGTGTGTATGCATGAGATGCATGAGATACGTGCGATGTGTGGAACATATAATTCGGCACATTGTCATTTTAAAGCTTCAATCATATTATTGCAAGGTGCAAACTTTTCCCAGTTGAAAAGGCCCAACAGGTTTACACCTTTGCAATAACGTGGTTAAACAACTTCAAATGATAAAGAGCCCAAACACAGGATGGCCCATCGACATTTCAGAAACTTTTGGCCCAATTATCATAGGATACGAACTCGTCCCAGTTTAAATGGCCCAACCAGTTCGCATTTCTGACAAGAGGTCCAATTGTATCCAAATAATGATGGTCCCAAGCATAAAGAGATAATTCAAACATAAAGCAAAAATTTCTATAGAGCGGCTCATCGACATTTCAGAAGCTTTTGGCCCAATTGTCATAGGATACGAACTCGTCCCTGTTTAAATGGCCCAACAAGTTCGCATTGCTGACAAGAAGTCCAACTGCATCCAAATGAGGATGGTCCATAAGCACAAGGAAATAGTTACTATAGGTCATACAACTCCGGTCTACGTGTGAGTTTGCGGGAGTGTGAACAAAGACTCTCGCTGGCGAAGGATTGCCCACAACTAGGTCTCCCCACTCAAGGGTTCGAGCAACCAAGTGAGCGCACCTTTTTTATACCTTACGGTACGTGCCAACGAGTTATGGTGTGTGACTGACTGTCAAATGGATTTCCCATTGTAGATTCCCCAGAGGGAGGGCAGAGTGAATTCTCTTAAAAACCCAAGCCTCTTAGGCTCTTATCGCTTGGTGACAGGAATAAACAACGAGTCCTCCAAATTAGTCCATCACGGTAGGCTACAAGTACATGATTATCTAGGTGCATTCGCAGCTTTTCCTTATAGAAAGATAGTGAATAAGGGAAGACACCAAACCATTACCTAGCCTTAAAAGTGCCTTTGATTAAACCCATTTCAACCCACGGTAAACACGGTTAATTAAAGCACAAATCACAATCATTACAAGGCATTATTTCGGGCCAATTCTCTATCCCCAGTGGAGTCGCCAGACTGTAGGACACAGAAGTAGACGACGCTGTTCCAGGCTCGCGACCCGGTTGGGAGTATGGAATAGCCCATGGGGGAACTAAACCGGAGAAATAACATGGATTCGCCACCCGGTGTGAACCGGGAAAATGATTTAAGGCCGCACTCACCCCTCGCAATGGAAGACCTCAAACCGTTGGGTTCGGAATGGTCCCTTACTTATGCCACTTGTAACGATATGATTTGTGCAATAATCTAGCCAAGCCTAAGCAACATATATTTCCAAGGATAATCTACTTCTAAGTTCATGCATAAATTGGAAAAATGGCAAGCATATAATTTCATATACACATTATATTGATAAACACAGAGACGCAAATAAAAAATCATTGTACAAGCATGCATATTAAAGAGAGCCAATTAAGTGCATAAATATTGAAGGGAGCTAACTAAACATATGATGGGGAAGGGAATGACTATGGGAACAAACATGCATGAAACATGATAAAGGAATTTGTCCAGTGTGCGCACGTTCGTAAACGCGTTCGAACGGTAAACAGAATGCAAACATTCGAGTAGCGTTTGATAACGCGTTCGAACGATAAACAAAATGAAAGCGTTTGAGTAGCGTTTGATAACGCGTTCGAACGATAAACAAAATGTCCGCGTTCATAAAGCGTTTGATAACGCGTTCGAATAGGATGAGACCTGATACATGATAAAATAAAATGCATTCGTGTTCGATTAGCGTTCGTAAATGTGTTCGAATGGTAAACAGAATACAAGTATTCGAGTAGCGTTCTGATACGTGTTGAACAGAAATAAGACAGAATGCATACGTTCATGTAGCATTCGTAAACGCGTTCAAATGAGATGAAACAGAATGTATACGTTCGTGTAGCGTTTGAAAACAAGTTCGAACGAGATTGCCAAAAATGGCATCCGAAATGACACAAACATATATATGGATAAACAAATACACAATGTAGGACCTCGTGTGCCCGATGGAACACGTTTCACATTCAATCGGGTGCACCTCGTCTGGCGCGGCAAAACATCATGGAAAAGGTAGTCTTTAGGCATTTCCCTCTAATAGAGGACCTTTAATCCACCCTAGTTAGCCCACACGCACAAGAATGCAATGCATGCATAAATAAAGCAATGATATGCAAAGGGTAAATGACATAATAAAATACGCGGTAAAACATCGTGGTAAAGGTATCCTTCAGGCATTTCCCTCGAATAGATGACCTTTAATCCACCCTAGCTAGCCCATGCGCATTATATCATAATGCATAAAAGATACAGACAACAATATAGGACCTTGTATGCTCGGTTGAGCATATCATATTCAACCAAACATACTTCCTCCGGCGCGGCAAAGTATTGTCGCAAAGGTAGCCTTTTGGACTTTTCTCCCCTCAAATTGAGAACCTTTAGACCAACATACTAAGCTCATGCGCATTACATCACAATGCATACAAATGAGTGAGACAATAATGTGGACTTCCGTATATCCGATTAAACGTATCTCTGTATGAGTTCTACGGTCCCGAGGATCGAATAACAAGCAAGAAATAAGTGCGAATACATTCGACGAAGTTGCGGAAAACTCACATCGATCGGTTGAGTGACGCGGTGGACAACAAAACTTTACTTTCTGCCTCCTCCAAGCTCGGCAGTGGTAGTTTCTGTCATCCCCAAATTCGGCCATTTTGGTTCTCCTCCAAGCTCCAAGCTTTGTCATTGTGATTCCAAGCTCATGGGTGGACTTCCCTATCACCTTCGCATGTCTCTCGGAGTGCTAGCTCTTGATGATTTTGCCACAAAATCACCACAGTTTGCTTCCCATCACTATCGGTTTTGCCCAGAAAAAAACAGAAGAAAAATGCCCAAATGGGCGTGTGAAAGAGATGATGGAAGAGAGAGATTGAGTTGTGTATTAGATTATTGATTTTCTAAAAATGAATTAACATATACCACTTTTGATTTTTCAAAAAGTCAAGCCTTAAATGCTTGCCAACTACCACCATCAATCCATCAATCAATCAAATCAAGTGACAAGTTGTCACATCACTCAAAGTGACTAATGATTTGACGCTTGATGCGACTAATGATTTGACGCTTGATTTGACTTGCGTGTCGCACTCGAATTCAAAATGCGAATGCGACTGCGCTCGCAAACAATCTCAGGCTCGGGTTCACTAATTCCAAATTAACGAATTTTCTGTTGCGACGTAATTAAATGATTATGCCTAGTGAAATCACTATTCACGTCGCTAACGAATTAATTCTAAATTAACTCGTTCGCCCGAATTAAAATCTAATTTCAATTCCGCGTCGAAATCCAATTTCGTTTAATATATCGAATATATTATTTTATCGATTAATTCTAAATTAATCGTTCTCTCTCTTTTAAATGATATTTTATCCCAGATAAAATATCTCTGCAATTAATCCTAGATTAATTTTCTCTCTCATCTAATTAATCCCAGATTAATTAAAAGTGTGAGTCATACGTCATCGGTGAATCTTCGGGAAGCGACCCATGAGATCCTCGGATATGTTGGCAGTAAATCGGGTCGTCGGACTATCCGAACACATAAGTACCTAGTACTACGTTTATACCGATTTACAAGACAATGTTGGCTTCTAGTAAAGCGCCATGCCTACCCAATTCTACAGAAATATCCTTACAGGAATATAAGGATCTATATCAGGCGTAGTATACGTAGTATTGCGTATTTCGATCCAGTATCGGATGATCACATGCAAAGCCTGGGGCTGGTACAGTGTCTGCCCCGTCCGAAGCATATATCGGATTACGAGCAACTAGTCTCTTTATTATCGGATAATCATGACCAAGTCATATTATCCTGATGGTTGCAACCCTTTATAGAACCAGTTCTGTATCCCTACGCGATCATCATCTCCATATGCTGGAGTGATACTTCCGTCTTGACATCACACCCAACACACTACGATTCTCAATATACCCAGCAGAGGCGTACACAGAACCTGTTAAAGCCCTGGAGGACCAAAACCAAAGTATATTGATTGTCGCAAGTATTAGCAGTGCAAGTCTCAGGTTAAGACCAAATACACATACCCTGATTTCGGACTTCTATAGACACAGTCATACTACCAATGGAATTCTGAGGGGGTCTATCCAGAGCGAAGCTGTTTCCCGTACCATCGGAAAAACAAAACCTCCTATTACACTTGCATGAGTATCTTATACCCAAATATATGAGAACTATGCCGTTTGTGCCCTCACAACGCGCACAAGTGTAATACTAGTCTTTTACGTATTTATCGATGTCCAATCTCGATAATACTCTGACTAGGGATATTTAATGATTTATCCTTCGTGGATTGATACTGTCTCATATCATTCTCAATCCATTAACAAATCATAAGGACCTCCTATCATTTATACATCTTGGTGATCTAATCACAAATGATAAGAGAGCAATCTCTTTTGTCACATAGTCAATTTGTACAACAACACCATGATCTGTACAAATAGTGACGCTATGAGTCATAATTGTCCAACAATCTCCCACTTGGCCTATAGCCAGTCACTCGAGTGTCTTACACCCAAACTATGTACGGTTGGCTCAAACTGCTGAGAAAAGGCTTTCGTCAGCGGATTTGCATGATTATCGTCTAATGCGATTTATACGATCATCACATCGCCACGATGTATGATCCGAACGAATCAGATGAAAATCGAAGTATGTATCTGAATCGTTGATGAGACCATTAGTTCTTTAGCTTGTGTTATAGCTTAGCTCAGCTGCAAACAGAACTATATCTAATCTAATTTGATTTATTATCGACCCAAATGGCTTCTATTGCTGCCTCAGCTGCGGCAATAACCCGCATTTGCTGTTTATTCGGTAACAATATCTTGCTTGGAAGATTTCCAGCTCACTGTACCGTTATTCAAATTGTGTAGTACCGTTTTGCGACTTTTAGTCATATATCGGTTAGGAAACTTGCAGTAGTGATCCCAGTCACTTCAAGTTATTCTTCTCCATATATTAAAATAGCATCATTAGTTCTCTAAGATACTAAGTATGTTCTTAACTTCAATCCAGTGACTATCACTTGGATTGGCCTGTTTGTGAATTCATATGCTCAAAGCGTATGAGACACCAGGTCGCGTATATTTTTCAATGTACGAGTTCTCGGAGAGTTTTAACAACTTAATATATCCCAGTAGATCTTTATTTCTAGAATAAAGGTTGTTTCTCCCAAGAATTCTACGGAGAATTATCATGAAAGCCAAGCTTTCACCGATTGTTATTATGGGAATATCATTTCCAAGAAATGACATATTATCATTATTAATATAGGACATTATTGTCAGTGCGCTCCCACTAACCTTCTTATATACACAAGAATCATTTCGTTTTGAATTAAATCATATACCATTATGATTACCTCAAAATGATAATTCTAAGAACCTAATGCTTGCTTCAATCCAAACATGGATCGAATAACCTGCAAACCTTGTTTGCTAGTTTTGGTACGATAAAACCGACATGATGTTATAAACATCCTCCGAAAGGTTTCCTTTTCAGGAAAGCAATTTTCCCGTTCAGCTGACATATTTCATAAATGAAACATGCAGCATTAGCAAGCATTATCCAAATGGATTTACCGTGGCAACAGGTAAAAGGTTGAATCGTAATCAACACAGTGTTGATAGCGATACCTTTCCGCTAAAAGCCTAGCTTTATAAGTTGGTATGTTGCCATCCATGTATGTCTTCCTTGAAGACTAATATAGTACCAATAGGCACAATGCCTTTCGGTACTTCAACTAGTATCCAAACATAGTTGATATACATGGAATCCATTTCGGATTCATGGCACTTTGCCATAATAAGGAATCGATATCTTGTATCACTTCCTCATACGTAGTCAGTTGGTATTCCTCAAAAGATTGACATCTTTATGAGGTGAGATCAGAAACCCATACCCCAGGTTGTTTTCTGACTCTCTCCAACTTACGTGGTTCTTGTGTATTCGAAGATTACTGGAATAGTTTCATCCCTGATAAACTATTTGTGTTCCATTAAGATTTGGTGCTTGGAACAGTATTACTCCGATTTTCATCGAGTTTTACTTTCCTCCCACTTACCACTGCATATCGGTATTCCTCTTAGGAAAACCGCATGGTGAGCAACAATTAAATTGTTCTCTTGTGAGTTGTAAAAGTACTAAACTTTGGTATCCCTAGGATAACCTACAATTGGCACTTATCCAATTTGGGTTCTAGTTTGGTATCATCCAAACATATGCCTAACATACCCAAATTATCAGGAATGTGAAACCCGGTTTCTTTCCTGTTCATATCTAATATGAATTCTGTCAAACAGATTTTTATGGAACCTTATTCAAAATAAGTTCTGCACTGTTTATGCGTATCCGTTGAAGGAAATGGTAGCTCAGAGCGACTCATGATTAACCTTATCATGTCTAACAAAATTCGGTTACTCGGTTCGGACACATCGTCAAAATGACGTGTTCCGGGAGGAGTCCTCTTTTGAAAGAATACTATACTATTTCAAGTATATGAGAAACTTATTGCTTAAGTATTTTCATCATGGTCTAACCGTGATGATTTAATACTTTAGCCGATCTGTTTGTCTACTTCGTGTCGAAACTTTAAAAGTTTCTGATTTGTGTTTCAAAAGAAACACATAACAATAACGCGATGCCACATCCGTAAAGGTCACGAAATATTCATATCCACCTCTAGACTAGCTATACATGGGCCCACTTGCTTCACTATGAACTAGGGCTAATAGATCGGTGGCATTTACACTTTTACCAAGTAAATGTGTTTTAGGCATTTTGCCCAATAAACTAGATTCGTAGACTTTATTTGAATAGAATCAAATTTGTCCTAGTACCCATTCTTCGAAAGTGTGGATATACGATTCTTGTTTGAATTGTGTCCCAGACAACAATGCCACAATATGTTTCTTCTGATCAAATCAGTTTGAGCTGTTTGTTTGTCATGTGATATGTTTGAGATTTATTTATATTCAAAATATAAATGTTGTTATTCACATCTAATGTGTTTATCTCAATATCATCTTTATATAATGAAACACTTTAGTGTTGTAGAATATAAAGGTATATCTGTAACAGATAATTACTGATATAGAGATAATGTTTCTAGTCAAACTAGTTACAATATAACAGTTCCCTAATTTGAGTACACACCCGAAGGGTAGTTCCTAAATTAGGTATCTACGGTTAAAACAGTGACTTTCATCCCGTTTCCAATTCGCAGATTAATCTCAATTGATGTCAGTATCCTGCTCATAGCAGATTCTGAACATCAGTACATATTTATGTACCACACTAAGTATTACTTCTACCCGTTACATTACACTTCTAAAGAAACCTCATTTACATTGAGGGGAATAGGTGAGAAGAGAATACAAAGAATAAGGAAGTAATAAGGCTGGACACGCAGGTCCAATTAATAAATTCCAAATTTATTACAACAATTTCTAAAATTGCCCCACCCATCTAATATCCATCTGATATACATTATTCATGCATCGCAACCATGTATTCACACAAGCATGTTATCAATCAATCTAATCAAATTAATTAATCTGATAATTAGTGACCATCCAATGTTCAAACAACGATTTGATTTTGCTCGAGTCAAACTCGTTTTGCGAATAAGTACTCAAAGTACGAATTCTTGAATTAAATTAAACTACAAAATTAAATCCAATTCAATTTGTATTTAATACTAATTCACTATTTAATTCTAAATTAAATATTACACTTTATTAATAAACCTTTTACGATTTAAATTCCAAATTTAATCGTTACGGGTCTCAAAGCCCGATTAATATCCAATATTAATTTAATTAAAGTCCAATGGGCTTTTAATTAATTTCTTAAGGCGTGGACTTTTGGTCAACTCGTGTCAGACCCAATAACCAAAGCCCAATCAAGAAGTAACCCCATAAGCCTAGAAATCAATTTAGGCCTATTAGGCCCAATTAAATAAGTAAGGTCCATTAGTCGCATTTGGGCTTTATGGAAGCGGTTTTGAGCCCAATTGGATCCAACCAATTTAGCCTAAACCCATCTTGGTACAACCAAGCTCAATAAGCCCATTTACAACATTCAAGTCCATTTTAACAAAATAGGCCCAACATAATTAAATTACAAAAACCCAATTTCACAATTTAATTACACAAAGTGTATTACACAATTAATTACCCAAATCAATATTTCCAAAACACAAATTTGTACAATTAATCATGCTTATCAAGATTAAATCATGTCCAACATAATTTAATCAAAAATCAAACCCAATCATGCTTCTAATGTCTCGGCTTTATAGTGATTTATTTGTCCAATTTTAAATCCAATCCAATTGAATCAAATTCATCATTAAATCAACATTCCCAATTGATTTTCAACACATCCAATGATCAAAAATCAAAAAATCCAAGACACTAGGGCTTAGCATCCATTCGGCCAAGCTAAGGATTTTGGGGAAAAATGTTCCAAACAATTTTTCATCAAATTGATCCAATCAATTTTCAATTAAACATGTATTAAGCATACTCAAACATCCAATTTAATCATATCATGCTCAAATACATTTTACCCAAATTTTAAGCCCTAATCAAATTTCATGCTTTTACCTGGCTCTGATACCATTGTAGGAGTTCTACGGTCCCGAGGATCGAATAACAAGCCAGAAATAAGTGCGAATACAATCGACGAAGTTGCGGAATACTCACATCGATCAGTTGAGCGACGCGGTGGACAACAAAACTTTACTTTCTGCCTCCTCCAAGCTCGGCAGTGGCAGTTTCTGTCATCCCCAAATTCGGCCATTTTGGTTCTCCTCCAAGCTCCAAGCTTTGTCATGGTGATTCCAAGCTCATGGGTGGACTTCCCTATCACCTTCGCATGTCTCTCGGAGTGCTAGCTCTTGATGATTTTGCCACAAAATCACCACATTTTGCTTCCCTTCACTGTCAGTTTTGCCCAGCAAAAAATAGAAGAAAAATGCCCAAATGGGCGTGTGAAAGAGATGATGGAAGAGAGAGATTGAGTTATGTATTAGATTATTGATTTTCTAAAAATCAATTAACATATACCACTTTTGATTTTTCAACAAGTCAAGCCTTAAATGCTTGCCAACTACCACCATCAATCCATCAATCAATCAAATCAAGTGACAAGTTGTCACATCACTCAAAGTGACTAATGATTTGACGATTGATTTGACTTGCGTGCCGCACTCGAATTCGAAATGTGAATGCGCTCGCAAACAATCTCGGGCTCGGGTTCTCTAATTCCAAATTAACGAATTTTCTGTTGCGACGTAATTAAATGATTATGCCTAGCGAAATCACTATTTACGTCGCTAAAGAATTAATTCTAAATTAACTCGTTCGCCCGAATTAAAATCTAATTTCAATTCCGCGTCGAAATCCAATTTCGTTTAATATATCGAATATATTATTTTATCGATTAATTCTAAATTAATCGTTCTCTCTCTTTTAAATGATATTTTATCCCGGATAAAATATATCCGCAATTAATCCTATATTAATTTTCTCTCTCATCTAATTAATCCCAGATTAATTAAAAGTGTGAGTCATACGTCATCGGTGAATCTTCGGGAAGCGACCCATGAGATCCCCGGATATGGTGACAGTAAATCGGGTCGTCGGACTATCCGAACACATAAGTACCTAGTACTACGTTTATACTGATTTACAAGACAAGGTTGGCTTCTAGTAAAGCGCCATGCCTACCCAATTCTCCAGAAATATCCTTACAGGAATATAATGATCTATATCAGGCGTAGTATACATAGTATTGCGTATTTCGATCCAGTATCGGATGATCACATGCAAAGCCTGGGGCTGGTAAAGTGTCTGCCCCGTACGAAGCTGTAGGACACATAAATCGGCGACGCTGTTCTAGGCTCGCGGCCTAGTTGGGAGTACGGAGTAGCCCGCGGGGGACTAAACCGGAGAATAATGGAGTCGCCACCCGGTGTGAATCGGGACAAAGATTTAAGGCCGCACTCACCCCTCGCAAGGGAAGACCTCAAACTTGTTGGGTTCGGAATGATCCCTTACTTATGCCACTTGTAATGATATGATTTGTGCAATAAACTAACCGAATCTACTCAACATGTATGCTCAAAGGTAACTTAGACCTAGTCTGCATTCATCAAAATAAGTCTTATGACTAAGTTCGCATGCTTTAAAAAGTAAATCATTATAACCGCAAGCATACAATATCACACAACGAGCATGTCGAATAATCAAACGCAAAGAACAAATATATAACTACTACAACATAAACGTAAACTAAATCACTAATGCGAAATTAAAGAACTAAATCATGCATAAATAAATGACATAATCATGCTTTTAAAATAAACGACATATTAGACTAAATCATGCTCAAATACAAGTTTGGATGAAACGAAATACGTGTGTCTCTTAAGTAGTACGTGGCATTGTATCCCGAGTACAAACCGCACAACCGTCCATTCGGATTCGGTTACGGAATTTACGTCCGGGTTTCCATCCGATATACCACAAAAGAGAACACATATTTCGCTCATCCGGAATTCACATCATGCCTCAATAAACGACTCTCATGCGATAATATATTAAAATAAATAAAAGGAACGAAAGATAATAAATAAAGAAGGTGCCCTCAGGTCTAACCTCTTTTGTCGTCTCTTGAAAGCGCGTTACACGGCCGTCGGAAAGGTTGATGTTTCGCAACTTTTCTGGTTCACTAATCCAACGTTTTTCCTCGTTGTTTCGCTGTTTGAGCTGCTGTTTTCACTCCGTTTCGCTTCTGTTTTTGTTTTATTTTCTGGTCACTGTTTTTTGGGTGATTAAAGGACTGTTTTCAGGGGGTGTTCGAGGACTGTTTTAAGGACTGTTTCTGGGTTATGTTTTGTTGGATCTGTTCAGTCAGGGGGAGTGTATTTGTGGCTTGCTGGTGGTTATTTATTGTTGCCGAGTCTACGTGTTTCATGGCTACGTGTAGGGCTGCATGGTTTTTCATTGTTTACGTACATGTGAGAGTTAGTGGGTGGCTTAATTTTGGTCGGTCATGGGGCTTGCTTTGTTTTTTTGTTTGCGTCGGTGAGTTTGGCTAGGGTTTGTCCACGTTGCTTTGCCGATTTCTGCCTCACGTCCGAGCTGCCCCCACATTGCCTTGCTACAACTCATAAAGACTCTCCATCAAGTTGACCTAATGCCAAGACACTTGATACTCCTACCACAAGCTTGTAATCAAGACACACAAGCGACGTTGCCTTACTGTTTCCCTTATTTGGCCGGTACTTCACGTCCTTTTGGTTGATGTCGTGCCCTCTCCAAGGCGTGTGTGTTTATGGTTAGTTATCGACGTGAGACCAAGGTGGGGGCTGTGTCGGTGGGGGTTCTTAGCTTTGTGTGCGTGGCCAATCAAGAGAAGGGTGAGAGAGAGACAACAAGGTGGGTAAGTCGTGTGTTTGAACGGTAAAACACAACCTCCTATTACACTTGCATTAGTATCCTATACCCAAATATGAGAACTATGCCGTTTGTGCCCTCACAACGCGCACAAGTGTAATACTAGTCTTTTACGTATTTATCGATGTCCAATCTCGATAATACTCTGACTATGGATGTTTAATGATTTATCCTTCGTGGATTGATAGTGTCTCATATCATTCTCAATCCATGAACAAATCATAAGGACCTCCTATCATTTATACATCTTGGTGATCTAATCACAAATGATAAGAGAGCAATCTCATTTGTCACATAGTCAATTTGTACAACAACACCATGATCTGTACAAATAGTGACGCTATGGGTCATAATTGTCCAACAATCTCACATTCAATCAAACACACTTCGTCCGGCGCGGCAAAGTATTGTCGTAAAGGTAGCCTTTTGGACTTTTCTCCCCTCAAATTGAGAACCTTTAGACTAATATACTAAGCCCATGCGCATTACACAACAATGCATGGAAAGTAAAATGCATAATGTAATAGCATACTAAAGATTAAATCATGCTTAAGAGATAAATAACATGCTAGCAACCCAATCATACTCGAATACAAGATTGGATGAAACAAAATGTGTGAATCTCTCAAGTGATATGTGGCATTGTATCCCGAGTGCAAACCGCAATAGCGTCCATTCGGATTCGGCTACGGAATTTACGTCTGGGTTTCCATCCGATATACCACAAGAGTGAACACATATTCCATTCATTCAAGGACCACAACATATATCAACAAACGACTCTCATGCGAGGGAATTCTAATAAACAACAAAAAAAAAGATGAGAATAAATAAAAAGGGTGCCCTCAGGTCTAACCTGTTAGGTCGTCTCTCGAAAGTGTGTTACATGGCCGTCGGAAGGGTTGGTGCTCTGCAATTCCTCCGGTTCACTGATCCACTACTCTCGTTCACTGCTTCGGTGTTTTAAGTTGTCATTTCCTCTGTTTTGCTGTTGTTTTACTGTTGTTTTTTGCGGTAATTTAAGGGTTTTAAAGTGCAGTTTTTTTGTCACTGTTTTGCTATATTAAGGGACTATTGTTTGGGTTAATTCGGGGACTGTTTTGGACTCTGATTTTCGGTGGTTAAGCTATGGCTTGGGTATATGTTTTCGGTGAATGGAGGGTTGCGATGTGGTAGTGTTGCCGTGTATCTGTTGGTGTTTTTTGAGTCTTAGAGCTGTGTCGTTTATGCTTGGCTTAGGGCTGTGTGTTTGTGAGATTGAGCTAGGGTGTGAAAGGTTGGTTTAGGCTTCTTTTTATAGGCAAAGGCTAGGGTTTATCTTGTTTGAATAGGAATGGATCAAGTAATTATGGGGGGAATATTTTGTTTAGTATTTCACAAGGAAAAATCTTCTTAAGTTAGGGAGGAGATTTGGTTTGATTTGTTTATTTAGGTATGTGAATTATTTAGATTGGGATGTGATTTATTTAATTTAGGAATAATATTATTTTAATTTGTGACATGTTTTTAAATGTTTTTATTATTTTTGGGTGGGTTTTGGTGGGCTAATTGGGCTTGGGCGTGAGGCTAGCAACAAAACCAGAAGTACCGACACCGTTCGAACGCTTATTCGAACGCTACACGAACGCCCGCAATCTGTTTGACGTTCGAACGTGTTCTCGAACGCAGCACGAACGAAAGCAGTGAACATGTAAATTGAATCTGATGACATACTTATTCTGAATTTCCCCTTCCGACATTCGTTTCCCGCGACTTTCGCAACCTAAAGAGTAGTGCCTCTGTACGAGACTCATCATCGGGACTTATATACAAAATGCAGTGCCTACACATCCCTCACACTTTCGGGCTATCTTCACCCCGTCTTGATGCATGGTCGGCCAATAGAATCCCTTCCTCAGCGCCTTATATAAAATAGACCGCCCCCGGCATGGCTCTCATAAATCCCTCCATGAATCTCTCTGAGCATATAATATGCTTCCTCAGTCGTAAGGCATCTCAAAAGCGGCATTGTATACCTCATCCGGTACAAGACTCCTTCAATCAGGCAGAATTTAAAGCTTCGATACTTTAACTTCTTTGCCTCCTTCTTGTATTCAGGTGTCTTTCCTGTCTCCAAGTACCTCCTAATCGAGTCCATCCAAGAGGTCTTCCCTCCTAAATCCAATTCCATCATCTCCGGATTCCCAACACTCTTCACCTGCAAACAGATCAAAGTGATAGTTCTAGGTTTCTCCGATTTAACTAAGGATGCCAGCCAAGCCAGTGAGTCTGTCCGATGGTTGCTTTCCCGGCCAATCTGTTCGAACTGCACATTGTTCATTTCCCTGCCAACTTCTTCACCTCGGCCATATAAGCCATCATGTTAGGCTCTCTAGCCTGAAACTCGCCCTTTAGCTGTTGAATGGCCAGTTGGGAGTCGCTCGTTAAAATCACATCTCGGACACCAACCGTCGTGCACAACCTTAAACCGGCCAAAATGGCCTCATACTCGGCCTCATTATTTGTGGCCTCGAAGGCGAATGTCAGGGCATATACTACCTCATCGCCATCACTGCTCTGCAAGACAAACCCGGATCTGCAACCTTGTGAACTGACCGAACCGTCCACTGAAAACTCCCACTTGGTCTCTAAGACTTATAAAATCTGTGGCCCTGCGAACTCGGCCATAAAATCTGCTAAAGCCTGCCCTTTTACCGCCGCTCTTGGCATATAGGATATTTTGTGCTCACTCAATTCCACCGACCATTTTACTAACCGACCCGAGACCTCCGGATTATGTAAGATCTATCTTAGAGGATGGTCGGTATAGACCCCGATAGGATGGGCTTGAAAGTAAGGTCGTAGCTTTCGGGCTGCCGTAATCAGGGACAAAGCTACCAGTAAATGGGTTGGGTATCCGGTCTCTGCATCTAGCAAGGCCTTACTAGTATAGTACACCGGTCTTTGGACCTTGTCAGCCTCATGCACTAACACCGAGCTCACAGCATATTCAGAAACAGCTAAGTATAAGAACAGAGTCTCACCTGGGACCTGCTTGGCCAAAAGTGGGGGCTGAGCTAAGTATTGCTTTAACTGCTGGAAGGCCTCCTCCCACTCCGCTGGAAAGCTAATCTCCTTCTTTGCCTTCTTGATTATCTTGAAAAAAGGATGGCACTTGTCGGTTGCTTGGGAGATGAACCGATTTAATACAGCCATTCGGCCCGTTAAAATCTGCACCTCTTTGACAGTCCTGGGGGCTTCAATTCCAGAACGGCTCGGATCTTTTGCGGATTTGTTTCTATGCCCCGAGCACTGACCACGTATCCCAGGAACTTACCCGACGCTACACCGAATGCGCATTTCTCTGGGTTCAGCCTCATATTATGCTTCTTTAACAACTCAAAAGTCCCCGCGAGGTCGGCCAAGTGATCATCCGGCTTCTTGGTCATCGTTATCATATCATCAACGTATACATGCATGGTCCTGCCGATGAGAGGCTTAAAAACCTTGTTCACCAACCTCTGAAATGTAGCCCCAACATTCTTCAAACCGAAAGGCATCACCTTATAACAATACAATCCCTGATTCGTGATGAAAGCGGTCTTCTCCTCATCCCCGGGATGCATCTTGACCTGGTTATATCCCAAGAAGGCATCCATGAAACTAAGCAGCACATGACATGCCGTTGAATCCACCAATTGATCCACCTTTGGGAGTGGGAAACTATCCTTCGGGCAGGCCTTGTTGAGATCTGAAAAGTATACGCACATCTTCCACTTTCCCCTAGCCTTCTTTACCAGAACCACATTTGACACCCATTTCGGGTATTTTATCTCTGAGATAAAGCCGACCTTTAACAACCTTTCTACTTCGGCTCCTATCGCTTCACAACGCTCCTGATTGAAGATTCTATTTTTCTGCTTGATTGGTTTATGAACCGGATCCACTGCTAAACAGTGATTGATGAACTTGGGATCTATCACGGGCATATCACCATGCCCCCAAGCAAAAATGTCTGCATACTCTTTCAAAAACTTTAGCAGGCCTTACCTCGGGTTCTTCTCCAAACCTGCTCCTACCTTTACAATTTTCCTTGGCCAAAGAGTTCTATTGATTCTTGCTCCTCAGCTGCCCCCAACTGAGCAAAGTCTTTGGGCCGTGGATATGGAGATTCAACTGTCACCTCCTCATCTTCTCTCCCTTTCCTCTTCCGGCTGTCTTTTTCAACACAAAGAGTCTCATTTGAGACGGTAGCAAAACAAGTCCTGGCTGCTTTCTGACTTCCACACACTATCACAATCTCATCTCGGGTGGGGAACTTCAATTTTAAATAGTAGCATGACATTGCGGCCTTCGTTTTTATCATGAAAGGTCGGCCCACAATAATCTGGTAACTGCTCATACAGTCTACCACCGTAAAGTCCATCATGATCGTCCGGCTGTGGGGGAAGATCCCGATTGTCATGGGAATGACTGTTGCACCCCCAAACCCGTACAGTAGTGTTCCGTCCTGGGCCACAGTGGCATACTCCACACTCAGGCCATCCAAGGATTCCTTGGAGATTATATCGACTGTACTCCCCGGATCCACCAAGATCATATCCACACCGGCCCCTCATATCACCGCTTTGATTATTAGTGCATCGTCGTGTGGGAAACTCACCTCATGGGCGTCCTCATCCGTGAACATAATAGGGACCGAACGACCCCTCTGAGCCCTTGGAGCCTGCTCCGTCGTCGATACTTTCGATCTCTGGAGCCTGCTATAATTCTTCCTTGATCGATTCGAGTCTCTGGCCAATGTTCTACCACCGGCGATGGTATACATTTGTCTATGTTTTTGCCGTTGCCGGGCCACCATGACCTCTTGGTCGATGTAATCATTCAGATAACTATTTTGCGCTAGGTTTTCCACCTACTCTCGCAGGTCCCTACAACCTTCTGTCGTGTGCCCTCTCATATTATAATACACACAATAGGACTTCTCACTTTTCTTCTCCACCAGATACTTCCTCAAGTCCGGTTCCACCAGGAGGCCCTTACCTTGGATTTCCTTGACAATCTGAGCCAACGGTTTATTCAAAGGAGTGTACACTGCCCCTCCGGCCACATGATTTACTTGTGCCTGAGCCCTCATCTCCTGTGGTGTATTGCTGGGAGATATTGGTCTGAACTCCCTTTGTCTCGGAGGTGGCTTCCTAAATTCTCTATCCGGCCTCTGTGATATCTCCGACCTTACCATTTTTTCTCTTTGAGCTCCCCCCCTCCGGGCAAACTTCTCTTCTTCCTCCATCAGAACAAACTTCATGGCCAACTCCAAGACAGTGGCGTAATTCGGTATGTCCTGGACTCTCAGGTGAGTCCACAACTTCCCGACCTTCAGAGCCCCCTTGAGACTTTCCAGTGCCTCCGACGACTCGTATGCCCCGACCTCGAGCACCAAATTATGATATCTTTCAATAAAGTTCTTCAGGGGCTCATCATCCCCATGTTTCATCAATCTTAACTCTCCCACTGTCTTCGTTGGGACACACGCTCCTTTGAAATGTCGGACGAAAGATTTCCTGAGCTGAGAGGAACTACTGATACTTCCCGGGGTCAAAATTCTGAATCACAAAACTACGGGCCCACTCAGGGTTAAAGGAACACCCTGCAGATGGCCTCGCCCACCATCTTTTGGACCTCCATCAGCAAAACAAAACTTTCGATGTGGGACTTAGGGTCGGTATGGCCCTTGTAGGAGTTCATAGATGGCATAGTGAACCGCCGAGGAAATTCTGCTGACAAGATTTCTTCCGTAAATGGAGATGTTGTCTCCCCGTCCCGACCATCTCCTTTATCGGTCTTAAAGCTTTCTTCCCATTTTTTCATCTCATTTCTGAACCAGGCTTTCATATGGTTATCAGTGTTATCGCGTTGTCTCCCGCAGACTTCTTCACGCCTGCTGCCCCGTGCACGACATATGCCGTGACTGGACACCTCTCGATCCCCTCCACCATGTCTTTTGTCTTCCCCCTTCTTAGAGCGTGGGCTGTTACTGAAGGACTCTGGCGTTTTCCTCTCCTCTTCTTCTCCCCAGGTTCTCTCCGCATGCAAGGCTCTCGCTATCACAACCGACCTCACCTTCTGGG
This sequence comes from Zanthoxylum bungeanum, assembly GCA_019454045.1. Taxonomy (NCBI): domain Eukaryota; kingdom Viridiplantae; phylum Streptophyta; class Magnoliopsida; order Sapindales; family Rutaceae; genus Zanthoxylum; species Zanthoxylum bungeanum. The sequence goes on from SKCR01032036.1 coordinate 179,134, forward strand.
GGTCACTCCTCCCGAGTTCATCGTCCCCGCTTAGGTCTACAACCCTTTTTCCTTCCGCTATCTCGTTTCTCCTCTGACTTGGACCACCCAACAGCCTTTCATCTTCATCTTCTCTAACCTTTCCAATTTTTCCATCATGGCCTTCATGAGGGCCTGGCTCGCCTCCCTATCTTTTCTCATGCTTTCCTCCATTTTTCTTATCCACTCTATTGTTGAACTCTCCGACGATCTGTGGTTTCCGTCTTCTGCCATCGTCCTACTACGCGAGCTGCTTTTTGTTCTCTCCCCACAGACGGCGTCAACTGTTGACGGGTGATTTTCGTTCCAGGGACAGTTTCGGGATAACTCCCCCGTGATAATCCACCTCCAACCGTGAATTTGTTTGGTTATGAGGGACCAAAAATAAATTTGGCAAAAGATAAAATTACCACAAAATCGACAAAGAGGGTCTTATGTGGTTCGGCGGAGCTAATCCAACCTACGTCCACGGACACAAAGTGGGGTGTTGTTTTTTATTACCAAACCAAGCTCGGCCGACCTGTTTTCTCGAAGGTTTAAAAAGAACAGAGTTGTTTGCTTTCTTTGTAGCGTTTCTTACAAGTAATGCTTAAATGAAAATTTTCTCAACCCTTACAAATGAGATTACCATCCCTTTATATACTAAGAAAAAATATAACATTATTCTCATATCTCCATGACGTCAGCCGCGCAGATTTCCGGCAGATTGACGGGCTCTCTACCCCAACTGCCTCGCCGAAAGCAAATTTGTCATCTGACTTCCTGTCACATCACGCCGTAAAGTACATTGTCATACTTTATTATTAATGATGACAACTTGTAAATGTCTCTTGTGCGAAGGTACATGTTAGGGAGAAAAGTCCAAACAGTCATGATCACAGGTCGGGCTTCAAGAGGTCGGTCAATTAATCTGCCGAACTACCCAAATTATTCCGGACTTGACCCAAAATATCCGAGCTATTCCTTCCGGTCAAAGAGGAAAGATAGAACTAAACCGAACTACCGGGCTAATTTGGTAAAAATCGGCTCTGATGTCGTCGGTCTCTGAGACTCGAATCATATTGCGCCCTCGGGTCGGCCAGATCCGAAAACCGGGTCCGGACTCTCTGCCTGGCCGAGGAGTAACCGATACTTTCTAAATATCTGTCCTTCTAAAAGGAGGAAAATCCACTTCCGCCCTTTCCATGCCGCTCAAATACTTTGTCATAAAAAACACCATCAACAATTCTTATTCATTAAATATTGTAAAAAGCAAAAAAAAAAACAAAAAGTTGCATGAGCCAAAAGAAAATTTGTCAAATTCAAGGGTGGCAGAAAAGCTCGGGCCGGCCCGGGAGATAAAATAAGCGAGCCGGGTTTTTGGGACCGAGCCCGAGCCGGGCTCGAAGGTTTAAGCGGAGAGAGAGAGAGAGAGAGAGAGAAGAGAGAGAGAGAGAGAGAGAGAGAGAGAGAGAGAGAGAGATGAGAGAGAGAGAGAGAGAGAGAGACTCTGAAGAGAAAAAAAAAAAAAAAAAAAAAAAAAAAAGAGTAAAGTAAAATTGAAAATCTGATTTTCAACACTCTCTTACTCTCACGTCAAAGCAGCTCACCCATGCCCTAAATCCTAATTCCCATTTTTCAATTCAAATCTCCTCTCTCTCGGCATTTTGAGTGTCTCTCAAAGTCTCAAATAGTCAAATCTCAATCTCCAATTGCTCTCAAATCTCAATCTCTCTCGGCTTCCAATTGCTCTCAAATCTCAATCTCTCTCGGCGATTTGGCATCGTCATCGACTGCTCGTCTCTGATTTTGTGACGCTTGTCTGCTATTTCTGCTTTCTGGCCTCATCATCGACTGCTCCTGTATTCGGCGATTCGTGTGCTCTCGCCTCTCAGTTGCTATCAACAATAATATAAGATTATATTGAACAATGAAACAAGAAAGATATTAGTTTATTTGACTTCAATTTTCTCCTCCACTTCTCAGATTCAATGACGTCTCTTCTTTCCATTATTATTATCAGTATTGGAGATTTAGATCACATTATATTGTACATAAGCCAAACCATCACAGTGATATATTTTTTTTAGGTATGACTTATGAGTGGACTGTGGACAAGGTTATTTAATAACCATTCGATTAAATATGAATATGCAAATTAAGCCGAACCATCTCAGTTGCTATCTTAAATTAAGTATGTAACTATGTTTTGTTTTTTTAACATTATATATGAATACATTCTGCCATTTAATCTTAGTTTTGTCCAGTGAATTTTAAACTGGAAATGTCCTTGATTTGCTTCCTGGATTCCTTGTTTATATAATATATATTTTATTTGGAATTTAAAAAAAAAAAAAAATCAGGCCGGATTTTGGCCCAGGCCCGGCCAGCCCGTTGCCACCCTTAGTCAAATTTGTCTCATGAACTATTAAAGTCTACAAGACTGAGGGATTCCGCTGATGCTCAAGGTCTTATAACCTCCATTGATTTTAACAAATCATATACTAAAAAAAAAGAAGGTAAAAGCGTCATTTATGGAGAATCAGGAATGCAAGCATTGTAGAGTTCAACAAGATTCAAGAATGAACAATATTAGGTTATGGATATCTCTCGTCTTTCTTAATTAGGTAAATACTTAGGAGCTCAAGATCATATTTTATGCGCATCTTATAAAATTGCACATTTTCATCCGGAAGGCCATTTGATTTCAATGGCATGGCACTGGGTCTCCTTGTCACCCAAAACCCATGTTAGCGTCTTCAATGGCTAGCTCTCTAATTAACAGCAAACTTCCGCTGTTGCAACACAAAATGGAGAGGTAATTAAGCAAACAATTATTGGGCAACTGCATGCGGAAGTAGGCATTTTCTAACTCCAGAAACCAACTGAGCGAAATTCTCATAAAGTATCATTAATATTACTTCAAAAACTTCAAACCAACAATGGTGACATGGAGACGTGGTACATTATATCAAAAGCAAAAGAGATGGGGGAAAAAGGAGAAAAAGAAAAAAAAGAATTGAATAAGGAAAATGTATATGAGTTCAGAACATTGAGGATTTGCTTAGGATTAGAAAGCCAGCAATAATAAAACATTCAAATTATTCATCCACAACCAATAAAGCAAAAACTTCAACGGCAGGGAAAATATTGGACTCGATCTTAAGCTTGAGGCTTTTCCCACTTGAGGGGCTTCACAACCTCCCAGGTGAAGTCTGGGTCGTCCCTTCCAAAGTGCCCGTATGCAGCAGTCTTCAAGAACCTGCCATTACCACCCCTCTTGAGATCCAAATTGATGGTCATCATTCCAGGCCTGAAGTCGAAGCTTTCTTTCACAATTTTAAGGATCTCCTTGTCAGGAATCTTGCCGGTTCCATATGAGTCCACAAAAACTGACAATGGCTCAGGCACACCAATGGCATAAGACACTTGGACAATGCACCTGCGAGCAAGCCCATTTGCAACAATGCTCTTAGCAGCCTGCCTGACGATGTATGCACCACTCCTGTCCACCTTGGTAGGGTCTTTTCCGGAGAAAGCACCGCCACCATGGGCTCCCCAACCACCATAAGTGTCAATGATGATCTTACGCCCTGTGAGACCTGCATCACCATGAGGTCCACCAATGACAAAACGACCTGATGGATTAAGGTGGAAGATGGTCTTCTCATCAAGGTACTTCTCGGGGATGACAGGCTTAATGACATGCTCCTTAAGGTCAGCAGCAATTTCATCGTTTGTAACAGTCTCATCATGCTGGGTGGAAATCAGGACAGTGTGGACACGGACTGGAACCCTGGCACCATTGTCATCGTAGTACTCAACAGTGACCTGGGTCTTACCATCAGGCCTCAGCCAAGGGCAGGTACCATTCTTCCTAACCTCCGTGAGGCGAGCACCAAGCTTGGTTGCAAGAACATGGCTCAGAGGCATAAATTCAGGGGTCTCATCAGTAGCATAGCCAAACATATGGCCCTGATCACCAGCACCAATCTCCTCAGGGCACTTGGTAAAGTGGCCATGAACACCCTGGGCAATATCAGGGCTCTGTTGCTCAATGTTGACCAGGACTTTGCAGTGGTCAGCATCAAGACCCACATCATCAGAAACAAATCCAATGGAGCGGCACGTGTCGCGAACAATCTTCTCATAGTCTACCTTGGCCTTGGTGGTAATCTCTCCGAAGACCATGACCAGGTTGGTCTTGGTGCATGTCTCACAGGCAACCTTGCTGTCAGGATCCTGCTCAAGGCAGGCGTCAAGTACAGCATCAGAGATCTGGTCACACAACTTGTCGGGGTGACCCTCGTTCACAGATTCGGAGGTGAATAGAAAGGTCTCCATCTAATCAAGCTACACAATACAAAAGTATACCAAAACACATTATATAGTGAATGTGTGTTCCAAGTGCAAATAAGTGCAACCGAATAAAAAAAGTATATTCAATTTAGATTGAAATTCCTCATACATATAATAATTTAGAAAAAGATTGAATCTAATTACTAAGCAATATTCTTTTCCTCGCAATAATTAATGCAACGACGCACTACCACCAGATTCCTTAAGCACTCGTATGACATAAAGTAGCAAAGAATATGGAACCAAGGAACAGATTTCTTATTAACAATTAAGTCAACCACAGGAGAATCGAATCGACAAAACCAAATAGCATATTTATCAATCACTTCTGATTGAAGATTCAAACTCAATTTAGAATAGTAAACATCATGCTCAAGATATCTAGTAATTAAAACATAAACATTTTAATATTCACATGCTCAAAAATAACAGATCCATTAATCAAAACTTTCCATAGCAGCAGATCTACAACATCACACTGTTACTACAATGAATTTAATAAAAACCAAGAGAACTTGAGTTCAAATTAAATTAACAGATTTTGAATCTAACTATAAAGTCTCAGATCCTTGATTCATGAATATAACTAGCAAGCAAAACAGCTATTACTCTATTTAGACTCCAGATCTGTGAGCATTTAACTCAAAGACAGGAACTCAAAACACTTATTGAACTTGAAACAGAAATGAAACACGATTAAAACGTGTAAGAACCCAAAAAAAAAAAAAAAAAAGGGTACCTGCGGCAAGTGTTACGACGCAGATCTACAAGATTTTAAAGACAAGATCTCCAAAGCGAAGCGGAACTCAACGAGTTTTGGATGACTTGTGTTGGATCGAAAGCGCTATATTTATAGATAAATGGGCCTAATTACCTGTTACCGGACTGGGCGGTTAGTTTCATTGGTAGAAATTTAGATCTGGCGTGACGATTATGGTTTTGTTGGACATGACGTCAAGATTAATGGAGGTGACGTAAGTTGGGGTTGGTGAGGCTTGAGAGTGGTTATATACGTGTATGGCTGCTATTATTTCATTTTATTTTGATTATTTTATTAGATTTATTGTTGTTTCACCGGAAATAGCCGGTTGTTCACCTACTCTTGTCGGTAACCGGCTTGATGGCTTGGCATATTTTTGCGTATATATTAATTAGATCATGCGGCCAAATCACACGATCAATAATTGAAGATAAAGCTATTATTGATAGAACTTTGCATCATTTCTAACTTTCATTAACTTTACTTTTTATGAAATATAAAAAATGAATTGGGAAATACAAATATATCAAAAAATCAAAAGAACCTTCATCACAGAATTTCTAATCGTCCAAATATAAATATATATATAATGATAAATGATAAATCTACTTTATTTAGAATAATTATGTAGAATATACTTTATTTATATAACATTGTGGAGGAATTAGAATAATTATGTGCTGAACTAGGCGTCCAAATATATAAATATATATAATGATAAATGATAAATCTTTTAATTTATTAAATTAAGTATCATACTAAAAGACATACACAAAAATTTCAATTCAATGTTGTTTGTCTTTTAATATATTGAAATATGTAGTCCCCAAAGGGTATGGTTTGGTGATATATGGTTCAGGATCTCACATTGAGGTCCTGAATTCGAATCCAGGGAATGCGTTTCTTGTAAAAGCCTGGGACAGCCGGGGGTTTTACATGCTCCGCTTAAGTCTGGAAGGGGTGGTTTAGCGATAAGGTTTCCAACGATTTCAAAAAAAAAATATTGAAATATGTATTTTTCTGTTTTTTAATATAATCTTTAACTTCATAAGTTAAGGAATCTCTCATTAGATATTATATTATTGGATTTTTTTAATAATTGTTTGTTGTTTTCGAATATTATTTTACACTGACATATCGGGATTCGAATGGATTGTGTTTGTACGAAATTTTTGGCCATTCAAGCGATACTTCTAGTCGTCCGAACGAGAAGCATTTTTATTAACTTTATTTTATTATGAAAAATAAACAAAAAATGAATTAGGAAATAGGAATATATCCAAAAATCAAAAGAACTTTCATTACAAAAATTTCTAAGCTAGCAATGAAATCTGATTTATTGTTAAAAAAAAAAAAAATAGAATATACTTTATTCATATAATTTTGTGGAGGAATTAGAATAATTATGTGCTGAACTATGCCTCCATATATATATACTAGTTTTTGCCCGTGTCTACGGCACGGTGTTACAGTATTTGGCCCGTGCCTACGGCACGGTGTTACAATATTTGCCCGTGCCTACGACACGGTGTTAAAGAATTAAATGATTTTATTTTTTAATTAAATGATTTTATTTTAACTTTCTATTTTTTAATTTGAAAATTTTTTACCATTTCCATCAATCAATTCACTCTCTTTCCTCCAATTACCAATGAAATGATCTGGGCCGTCAATTAAGTCACATAAAGAGAGCCGTTGGATACACTCTCTTTCCTCCAACACCATTCTCCTTTATTATATATATATATATTTAATGAGTTTCTAATGAGAAATTTTTTAAGTATCCCACTAAAAGATATAGGAAATATAAAATTTCAATATAGTATTGTTTAACTTTTAATATATTGAAATATGTATTTTTCTATCTTTTCGTGTGGTTATTAACTTTATAAGTTAAGGGATTCCTCATTATGTAATATGTTGTTGGATTTTTTCTAATTATTTTTTATTTTCGATTATTGTTTTACTCTGACATATCAGAATTTGAACGGATTGCTTTTTAACAGAATTTATGGTCATTCGAACATTTTGTTTAGAGGTTTTTCTTTCGAACAATACTTCTGGTCGTTCAAACAAGAAGCACCAGGTCTGCATTCATGCAACGTGAGGTTTGAACGGAATTGCGATTTTCAATTTTTTAAATGAAAATTTTTTAAGTGAAAGGGTTATAGGACATCTTTATATGATATATTTTCATTATTAGAATATATCCTTGCATTTGTATTAGAAATTTAAGGTGAGTCCATTGGATACAAATGGCAACTCTTCGCATATGACTATTTAATATTTTATATATCTCTATGTTGTAAAGTTATGTTGGGGATGATGGTCTGAACGCCAATTTATATAATATTTATGACGTATTCATAAATATGAACAGTCACTCTTTCCATATTATTTATTTAACGGTAGCACATCTTATCTTTTATATATATATTCGATCTAATTTATTTTATATTGAAACTAACTGAGGTTTAGTGATGTATATATTAGACAAAAAATTAGAATATACAGTAGTCACATAGTTACAACGAGACTTATAATTGACATTGGAATATGTCACTACTTATGATATATTCTCAAATAAAGTTCTTGATCGAGATTTACTAATACAGCTCGGTTAGTAAAATTTGTTGAGACCAATATATATCGTATATCGAGACGTGGTCCGATAGTTTATCCCAATTAATCATGAGTATTGTGAGACTCGTATAAACATGCAAGTGTTTTTTTATGAGCAATGAACGATTTACGAGAAGTATTCCTAATATATGACACACCAATGTCAATCTTCCCGAATTGAGTTACATATCTAGTCTTTTGACTTGATATACTACCATGGATATATGAGTGTCCATCCACACTTTAACAACAGTCACGTCACTGATCACTCTAAGTCATATCTCCGCCTATTTATTGGGTATGAACCGATGCTCATGATATCATATGATATATCTGGAGATGATATGCCAGTCTCATGTGCGGGATTTAGGTATTCACTTCTTGTTTTTTTAAATCCTTAGCTGAGGAATACTGTGAAAATAAGTTTCAAGAATTTATTTAGAGAATCACTAATATGTCACAACATATATGAATTGTACGTAACATAGATTTGACGTTCTCATCTATATATCCGGTGTAATTCAAATTGACAGAGGGACTATACAATATGCCTAGAACTCGACTTGTATGGTTCAATACGGTTATTTGTGATTGTCATAATTTGTGAGTGGGCAAATTATAGACATGAAATGTGTTTCGTGATAGATATACTTGAACCTATAAAGTCTCGTTAATAAAGCGCAGTTGTAAAGCATTAGGGCAATTAATTATGAATAATATGGATTATTCGTAACGTTACAAATGTCATGGTATTTTCGTATCTAATGTATATATGTATAAGATACATAATTTGATTAGATACACAATTCAAATTTTGACATATGTCAAATAAATAATTATCTAATTAATTAAAAGGTAATTGATTTAAAAAATATTAATTATATAATATTATATGAACATTCTTTAATTAATTAATTAAAGCTTATAAGATAAGCTTTGTTATATATCAAAATTATGGCCATATATTTGGCTTAATTTTGACCATGTATTGTAAATTATCTATAATTTGTTCCTAATTATTTACATGAGATGTAGCTTAGATTCATGCTTGTTTGATGTGTTTGAAATGATAAAAACAAAATTGATTAGCCTAGATTTGCATGTGTAATATTCAGGATGTTGTTTGCGATCTTAATTTAGTCAATATTCAGTTCAAGCCGAGAGTTTGTAATATTGTTGGACATAATTTAGATAAAATAACTTGTAAGAATATAATTTCTGGAGAATTTTCCGCTTCGTATTAATCCTATTTTTTAATGAAGATTTTCATTACATTGTATAAAATAAAAAAAATAAAAGGAAAAGAAAAAGAAAAAGAAAGAGAAAGGAAAAACGGTCGCAATTCTTTGTCAAAAAAAAAATGAATTATGAAAAATATCTCAGTTTGGTTTACCAAGACAACTTTGGCCACCAACCAAGTAAAAACAAGCTCTGAGCCGGAGCCGGAGCCGGAGCTAAGCTAGAAAGCTAAAGCCCGAAATGATGTGGCAGCAAGTAAAGGAAGAATTTATCAATCACGCGTTTTTAAATTATCATCAATTATAATAATTTATTAAAAAAAAATTCAATACATAACCAAATCTCACTAGACAGCATTAATCTTAACAAAAAATTCCCAAAAGGTTGGGGCACTATGGCACGTGCCAATTGTAAGTGGTTGGTGAGATGGCTTATCACAATATGAATGAATTGACCAAAAATAAAAGAGCAGTTGTGAAAATTTATTAAAGTTATTTTTATTTTATTTATTTAAATTAATTTATAATTTACTGATATTATACTATAAACTCATTGAAAATTTATAAATTAGTTCTCTTGAGCCGTTTGAGTCTATAATTCAAGCCCATGAGATTATGCTTTCGAAAAAAAGTCATATTGGTCAATCTAATATTGACTTTCTCATGATGTATTTTCATGATAGAAAATATCAGACAGGTCCACACATTGCTCAGAAATTTCTTAGGTTTCCTGATGAATATTTATCAAGGAAGCAGATACAACAATTCCTTAAAATAGTTAATTATCTCAAGATATTTCTGTCACATGTGTCCAAAGACACCAACCAGCTGTCAGGACTCTTAAAGAAGAGAGCCCCACCTTGGGGTTCTGTCCAGATTACAGCTGTTAAAAATCTAAAACAGATCACACAGAATCATCCACCTTTAAAGATTCTCAGTACGAGGAAAATGATTTTGCAGACAGATACCAGTGATAATTATTGGGGTGCGGTGCTAATAGAAAAGTTTGATGATAAAAAGTTCTTATGTGGTCATAATAATGGCCAATTCAAAGACTCAAAAAAACACTATCAAATATGGAAGCAAAAAAATTTGAATTCCACCTCATTGGCCACCGGTTTCTCGTCAGAATGGACAACTCACCTCTTTCAAAGATGCTCAACTTCAAGAACAAGACATTTCCAGATAAACACCTCTTGAGACTAAAAGAAAGGTTCTCTAAATATGACTTCACCGTTCAGTATATAAATGGGGACCATAATCTCATCCCAAACTTACTCTCACTGACGTATGTTCTTCACCTTGTCACTACAATAAATTTCATTCCTCTTATTTCCATGGCCAGTCCACTGAGACTATTTGTTTCTCCCAACCTAACTCACACGGCTGACAGTAAGAAATATTTCCTTCCTGGCGTTTCCTTTACCAATCTTAACCAAATTCAGGTTTACGCCAAGAACCATTCATTCCACTTCCAATCAAAAATCTAGCATTTTAAGAAAGACTATTTCTCTTTCTCGAAATTTTACCCAGATTACCATTTCATCATAGGTTTTTACCTTCATTCCTCCATGAATATGACCTCTAATGAGCTATGGTACATGTGGTGTCTCACTGTACTATACATCAGGATTTGTTTCTTCCCAATTTAGTCCATGTTCAAACAGCTCCATAATAATAAGTACAAGACTTCTCTAGTATGGACATTTCTCGAATGGTCTAATCCACTTCAATGGTAGAGAAATGAAGTCCATAAGATCATGGAAAGAGAAAATCATTGGTCTCAACCTCTCAGTGTGTCATCCAAAGTAACTTCAATTTGGATGATTCATAAACCATATTTTCAACATCCATAAACTAAGTTATTTTGGACTCAAAATCGGGCACATGAATGGAGAAGCATTCCTGATTCAATACTTTTACAACAAGACAATAGCTTGATCATTGAGCTTGTCAATTATCTTGTGATTCTTAATAATTTCTAACCTAACAAAACATATATCCATAACACCTCTCTTAGCCCTAGACATGAGGTGATCATTGTTCCAAACAATATCATTGATCATCCTCTAGGAATTGTCATCAAGGATGAAGGGCCCAGTTCCATCAATACACTATTTCAAGATTCACATGACCCTTATGCTGATTTTGAAACTAAAGATCCACCAGTCCCATTTGAACTAATTCCTTCAGAAAATGAAGCTTGGTACAAGAGCGTATATTGATACTCCATTACCTTTGATGACTCGGAATATGAAAATTACAACATGTCACCAAGTCATAACATGTGATGACTCATCCAACATTATTCCCGTGCTAATTTATTAAATGTGTTTTGTTGTTTTGTTAAATTATTTTCTTTGCTTTTGTTAAAGCATATGTCAGTGTTTGCTTTAGCTTTTATCAGTGTCAACTTTTGCTTTAGCTTAGATTTTGCTTTTCCAAAAGTGTGCTACATGTGTGGTTGTGGTTAAATCTTTAGTAGGGATCTTGTCCTACCATGATACCTTGTGTTTCCTTTTCTTGCGTATATCGGGAGGATGATTTTATATTGGTAAGCACGACCTATTTTGAATAAAATCATAAGGTTTGAAATACATGAGTGTTCACTAAACTTCTCTCACTCTCTTTGAAAGCCAAAGTTCTAATATGTTTCATAGCCCTCATACTTCTCTCGTTTGATCATAAGTATGCTATGTGCTCGCCCTTCTTGGGATCATACATATCAGAACATGATTAGACTTAAGTTATATCAGATGAAATATATTTGCCCTCGGTGAGCTGGTACCTTCTTATTACACCAGACAAACATATACCCTAATACATTGTTTTGATCCTATTTCCAGTCCCTACAGTAAAATTGAGGTATAATATTGAGGTAATATAGCTAATATGTACTATTGGAAAGATATGATATAGCTGATCTATATTATCAGGAAGATATGTAAAAAGGCATACTCAATTTGGACCTTTAAGGCCATGAAGAGCTGTGTGTGTACTTCGGAGAAGACATGAGCATATCTATATGAGAAATATGAGGAAAATTTAGCATATCGATATGAGAAATACATGGATATTCTAGAGCTTTGAGACATATAATGAGGTTCTGCTGCGGGGCTCTCGGCGCTTGGTATCAGAGTCATGTTGCTTATTTTCTCAGAGGGATATATGAAGTATAATATAATAAATGTAGTAGAGGGGAGAACCCAACAATCATGATTACAACACCTACAAAGAATTCAAACAATAGTAAAACTATCTTAGACCATGTTAGACTTTCTTCGTCTTTATCTCTTCCTAGATCTTGTACAAAAATTCTTTCTTCAAAAATTAAAAATCTGGTAGAATACTCTCAAGTCCAGAAGATGCCCAGATTAGTGAGTCTTCTATGCCTTTGCTTAATCTGTAAAACATCTACCAACACAGAAGTTATGTTACCAGCAGTATTAGAGCTCTGGTGTCCACCATAAGACCTACAGTTAAAGAATATGTCCAATCCCCCAGATTGGACCAGCGTGCTTTAAAAACAACATCATTTGAACAATATGTCACTTTTGAGATTCCTCCAAAACTATTCTCTAAATGGAAAAGAGAAAGATATACCCATCTCCACCTTGGCACAGTTCGACTTGCTCTTACCCTTCATGGGAGAAGATGATTATCAGTTACCGTCAGACTTGTTTTGATGGATACAAGGTATATATAGTATCAACATACGGTGATAGACAATGTTTTGGCAACTTTACATTCTGGAAGTGTGATCTTGACATTCTACCCAAACTTCAACATATGCCTAAAAGATCCCAACCTTTCTTCAGCTATAAAAATCGAGATCCAGATCTCTGGAGCCGATCTGTACTCATCCTCTATTATTGCTACTTTACACAACCAAATAATGATCATAGAACGGGAATCATGGGTTCATATCATATACAATTAATTAATTAATTACTGTCCCTGATTATCACGTGAATGATGAGGAGGAAAGCATGGGTGTCTGTGCTTTTATTGGGACTATTAATTAATTGTCAATCTGTTGTTGCATTTGAAGCTACCAGATCTATGGTCCCGCCCAGAAAGATCTCAGATTAATTTATTATTATTTCGAAGTTTCCTTTAAATTAAGGAAAAACCCACCTTAAGGCCCATGTACTCTCAATGTTTTTTACATTACACCCCTGTACTAAATTTTCTACACATTGCACCCATGTACTCTCAATGTTTTTTACATTGCACCCCTGTACTAAATTTTCTACACATTGCACCCCTACACTCTCAAAAAATTGACATTCCACCCTTATTTTAACGGCAAGTTAACAGAGTTGAGAAATATTCTGACATCACCCACCCTTATTTCGGATTGGACCGATCAAATTTTTTACTTTGAAGTTATGATAGGGCGCATAACTATATGTTAGGGCGCATAAATATTATGCTCCTTCAGATACATTCAAAAATCCAACTAATTTATTGCAAAAATTAGATCAAAACTACGATCTTGGAGTGTTATTAATGAACAACAAAAAACAAACAAAGATGATTCACGGTTATCAGACATCATTCCTAAAGAACGACAACGAGTATTACATGTCATGCGTGCACATTTATAGCAAACACTCATTTTTGTAGCCCTTCTCTTTTTAGCATAGGTGCTTCTTCCTAAACCATGCAGATATGACACAAATAAGGGTGGGTGATGTCAGAATATTTCTCAACTTTGTTAACTTGCCGTTAAAATAAGGGTGAAATGTCAATTTTTTGAGAGTGCAGGGGTACAATGTGTAGAAAATTTAGTACATGGGTGCAATGTAAAAAACATTGAGAGTACAGGGGTGCAATGTAAAAACATTGAGAGTACAGGGGGGCAATGTGTAGAAAATTTAGTACAGGGGTGCAATGTAAAAATCATTGAGAGTACAAGGGCCTCAAGGTGGGTTTTTCCTTAAATTAATGTTCTCTCTATATTAACAGAAAATAAAGGTCCCACTTGTTTATTTATTTATTTTTAATATGGTAAATATCTGGATATGAGATCTCACAGCTACACTGAGTTATTTTAAATTATAGAAATAGATCTCTTATTGATAAATGATAAAAAAATATATTCTTTTATTAAACATAATGACTAGTTTCTTTCATTTGTACTCCAAATCATAATTTGAAAAAATAAACATACAATTAACATTCATTACTTACAACTTTTATCAACATATCTCTTTTAAATTCAGACTTACGTAAGGATGAAAAATAATTTCAAAATTATTGTGTCGCACGTACTAGACATTGACCTTCATTATAGTCACTTTTTTTTTAACCTTAGTCACATTAGTGACTAAAAGTTAACGTGATTAAATGTTACATTGCTTACTTTCAGTCACATTATTTACCTCATTCACATTTTAGGGATAAGTATGTGTAAGTATATCATTGCTCAATTCATAATATTTTGATTCGATTCATTTAAGATTCAATATAAATTAGATTCGTTGATTTATTTTATCACCCATGCTCTCAGCACCCCTCTTAAATCAAGTTAGTGAGCAGCCACGGGCAGCAGCTTTAAAAAAAATGAAATAAATAAATAAAAACTCATTGTGTCGGCTCTCGCTCCCTAACGACGACCGTTTACTTTTATTGTCACCTCATTTTTATAATATATATACAAAACCAGTTAAAAAAAATAAATGTTTGTTCTCAAAAAGTACGCTCTAAATTCATCCAAATTATGAATCTAATCCATATCACGACCACAAACATTACAAAATGTTTTTTTTTTGTTTTTTGTTTTTTAGTTGGGGGAATAAAGAAAGGAGAGGAACCCCCCAACTTTGACTATATATTTGTAAATCTCACATCACATGGAACACGACCAACTACACAAATGTAATTTCCTCAAGTTGGAAATTTATTCAAGAATATTCCTATTTTATTGCCATACAATAACGCAAGTTAAGATTTGGATTGCTCTGGAGTTAATAATATGTTGGTTTCATATTCTCCCGATAAATTTACGGTTGTGAGTTAGAAAGTCTTTATGGAAATTAATCGGGGTATAAGGTAAAAAAAAAAAAATTTAGATTCAATATTAAGTTAACTTTTTATATTGAATATTTTTTATAAATTATAACCGAATCCGTATATTATTATTAAAATATGTGTGCTAAAATATATCTCACTTCAATATTAGATCTAAATTCCACAAATATTGTGATTTATGATCGGTCTAAAATGTACACCTTATTCTTAGCTGGTTGGTTACGAGATTTCGGTATTAAAAAAGTCAATTTCTACATAACTAATTTTAGTCAGAGTGAGTGGCTTGAAGATGGTAAAGGCACCAGGCACGTAATTTTTGATTTCTATAATTGAAGATATGACGAATATGTTGTCGTCTTTGTTTATATATACTAACATAGGACACACATTTTAAGCGAGTTGAATACATATTTAACTGTAATTTTAGATGATAATAAATGTAAACGTAATTTAATATATCGAAGTCTTAAAATTTTACATTAGAAATATGGATGATAAAAATCTTCATAGGATTGGAGGCTGTAAAGGTCCAATATATTAAAGGCGGGTAAAAAAAATAATTTTCTATAATTATTAGTTGGACGGATTAGGTATGAGTATTGACATTTCCGTTCTAATAGAGGTAAAATTCACGTGTGAACGGGGATCCGCACGGGGTTCGGAACATTATGAATGAGTACGCGTGAAATTTTTGGTAAGATCCACTCACTCGCTTGAGTCAGACTCAATCACTCTTTGGAGGATCATTCGCTCTTCACTCTCTTGCTATTACTTGCAGGGAGCGTACTCGTTGACTGAACGAATTTAGTAAGAGTATTAAAATTCTCGTATCATACTCGAAAAAATTGAATGCTTTTATTTTTGTTGTATTTTGAAGATATAGTCATTTATTCAGATTGATTTTAAAATTATTTTTATTATAATAAATATGGTGCATTAAATAATATATTAATGATTGTTGACTAAACTTCAAACTTGTTATTTTTCAACTTTCCGAAACTCTTTATTTTCTATACAAAATTTCAAAAGTTATAAATTTATAATTTTTCTACTATCATAATAATTTAAACTTATTGATTTTAGTAGTTTTAAATTCTCATAAATTATTAATTTGTAAAATTTCTTGATTCTCAATTTTTCAATATAATAAATGAGTTGTATCATATGGTGTATTAATTAATGTTTTGGCTTGTCAAAAGTAATAGGCCACCATCAATAAATTATAATTCAATAGGAATTTAATTAATATTATGATCTTGCCAAACAAAACATGGATCACTAAATCTCTTATTCATTTTTCAAAATCTTCAACATCTAATATTTCATTTTTTTAAACTCCTTAAAACTCTTCATTTTCTTTAATAATTATTGAAAATTATTAACAGTATATTTAATTAAGGTTATGACCTACTAACCAAGTCATAGGTCAAAGTATATTTCTTTCATTTGAGAGTGTCCATGTAGGCTTCCTCTCTCTTAGGTTGTTCATATAAGCTTCCACTCTTTGAGACAATCCATGTAGGCAAAACTATTTAAAGTCATTTTTTTAATATAATAAATGAGTTGTATGAAATGGTGTATTAATGATGGATGACTAAACATATAATCTTTCATCTTGCAACTCTCTCAAACTCTTCATTTTTTATACTAATTATTGAAAGTTTTAAATTTATAATCCTTCTAAACTCTCATAATTATTGAAAGTTAATAATATATAATTGTAGACATTGCATCCCTTCATAGCAAAGTCGGTAATAAAGCCCGCAACACTTCATAGCAAAGTCGGGAATAAAGCTCGCAACCCTTCAGAGCATCGGAAACAAAGCCCACAATTATTAAAGTCGGGAGTAAAGCTCGACACCCTTCAAATTATCGGGAACAAAGCCCACAATCATCAAAGACGAGAACAAAGCCCGCAAAATATTCAGAGCATCGGGAACAAAGCCCACAATCATCAAAGCCGGGAATAAAGCCCGTAATCATTTAGAGCACCGGGAACAAAGCCCACGATTATCAAAGTCAGGAATAAAGCCTGCAACCATTCAGCGCATCGGGAATAAAGCCCGATGGCCAATCAAATAATAATCAAACTACAACGCATGCAGGTAAGTTCGGCGAAACCAATGAACTAGGTAAGTGAAAATGTTAGGGTTGATGCTCATAGTGCCAATCCGGATCATATTTATGTCCGATTCATAAATACAAATAATTCATTTTTCCGTAATATTACTTATTTATTGGTAACACCTCTTGTCTTTTATACACATATTCGATCTAATTGCGATTAGATATCTAATTAAGATTAGATTAAACTAAATCTAATTTAGTGATACATGTATATTAGACAAAGACCCTAAGATTTACAATGTAGTGCGCAGTTACAACGTAGTTTGTAATTGACATTGGGAAGCGCACCATAAGATGTATATTTTTAAATAAAGTTCCTGGTCAAGATTTACTAACACGGGTCGGTTAGTAAAATCCGCTGAGACCAGTACATGTCGTATATCGTGACTTGGTTCGATGGTTTATCCCAATGAACCATGAGTCTTGGGAGACTCAAATAGACATATAGGTGTTTATTTGATAAATACTGAACGACCCATTTAAGATTTCCTAGTAGATGGTACACCAATGTCAATAGGAATCTTCTCGAGTTGAGCGAGCATAATGGTCCTTCGACTTCAGATACCACTGAGGATATATGAGTTATCCTCCATACTTTGATGGCAGTTACGTCACCGATCTATTCAAGATCAGACATCCGCCTGTTCGTTGGGTGTTTATCAAGATAGAATCTGTCAGTCCTGTGTACAAGGCATATGCATCCTACACGTGTTTGCGATCTAGTAAATCTATGGCCATGATATAACTTCATAAATCAGTTCCGAGTGTTATTTAGAGATCGTAAGTTGCAAGTCGACTATATTATACAGAAAGAATTTGACGTTTTTATCTATATCTCTGGTATAATATGGATATTCTGTGACAGATGGATTATACGTATGCAATTACCTTGACTTGCATAGTTTAGCGAGAGTATCTGTGGTCGTCATAATTCATGAGTGGGTGAATTATGGACACGAAATTGAATTTCGAGACAGATAAATCTAAACTTAGAAAGTCTCACAATATGAAGTATACTCGTTGAGCACTTGGGCAACACGTTATGAATAATACAGATTATTCATAAAACTTCATCAGATTAAATGAGTTAATTCGAATCGTTTAATCGGTTAAACGATAACACATGCATTAGAGGATTTTGGCCATTTAACAATTATTGTGTATTTATATTTGATACATAATTTGATTAGATACACATTAATTAATTATCAAATGAGATTTTGACACATGCCATTAATATATGTATTTGTTATTTAATGTAAATAAAATACATAGATATAATAATTATATTAATTAATTATTTAAATATTTAAATGTTAAATATTTGAATAATTAGTTGATAAACCTTTTCATAATTGTTATGAAAAATATTTAATTATTATTGGTGACACATGACATGATTTAATTAAACTTTAGGTATGCAAATTTGATTTGTTAACATAAAGTTTAATATAATTTAATTGGATTAAATTTTAAAATTGACCAAAATACCCTTGTATAAGTCAGTCACTTGATTATTTAAAGAAAAAAATTTGTTTCCTTCCTCATTCTAACCCACCATGGCCGAAGCATAAGCAAGAAATAACCCTAAGATTTGTTTGATCAAATCATGAAGCAAATGAAGGAAAATTCAAGAAAAAGCTTAGGAAATCAAGAGATTAAAGGTAATCTTCTACAACCCTAAGTTTGGAAATTAGTTTCTTATTTTTTTTTTTGAATTGTTAGAATAGTTCTAGGGTTCCTTTGTTTCTTAAAATTTGGGTTTTTGATTTTGGTGGATGGATATGGAAGTGATGATGCATGTGTGAAGTGTTTTGGGTGCTATTATTGTAATATGTATCATTTGATGATATGTTGCCATTCTAGAGTGTTATGACCACTCTGGTAATGCCTATAATTTTTCTTGGGTGCTTCATGTGTGGTGACTTTGGTTCGTGTTTAGATTAATTGGATTAATCTTGAAAAATTGGATTTAAAGCATGAAAAGTCATATTTTTATGTTTTGGATCAGATCTAGAACAAATTCTATTTTGGTGATAAAAATTATGTCTTTTGAATGTATTGGATGTGTTTTGGGTGTTGGAAGAATTTTCGGAAATTGTCTCGGAATTGAAATAAATGAAAACGGCGAAAAATGGCGTTACCGGGTGACTTTTGCGCCAACCGGGTGACAGCTGTCCAAATAGTGAATTTTTCACTGTTCGGGCAGCCCATGAACTGCCCTAATACTATTGGGGCTGACCTGGGCAGTCCTCATGTGTATTGGGTAGTCGGTTCGGTCAAAAACGCGTTTTATGCCATTTTGCGGAAAAATGTTTTCGTAAAGGTTTCGCGACGTTTCTCAACTATTTATGTCGTTATTTGATATCGAATAAATATTTTTAGGTGGAATATGAATGAATTATTCATATTGGATATTGAATAATTTATTCGGTAATTTAAAAAAATTTAAATTACGATTTCGCCCGAACAGCGCTTCCGCTGCGTCCTATACTCAAAACCCCAACAAAAATGGTATCAGAGCGGGTCTGATGCTTCATCCATTACATTATTCATGCTTGATATATGATATGTAATCCAATTTTAATATTTGCATATGCATGTAATCTATATATTTCTTGATTTTTTGGTTCCACGCTAATGGAAACGTAACAAAAATTTAATGGTTAAATTGAGTTATGTTTTCTAAGGTAGAATTGAGTTGTTTAGAAAATGATTTAGATTAAAATTCTGCATTTGATATGGAGTAATGTTTCCTTAAGGAATTTCCCCGCTTAAAATAAGGTTGTAAAGTAATGTGTATTTGATGCATGTTTCTTGGTCCGTCTTGTCAATACGGTTAATGGGTAACTTTCTATGGCTGCATCCGAAATCGTGCCAAAGCAGTGAGTGTGTAGTTTATCCATGCCGGTTGTATATTGATACTAGACAAATTCAAGTGAAAGTGGAAATCCTGAATGTGCTAAAGCTGTCAGGACTACATCGGTAGCTTGAGTTTGTCATTGGCAAGTGAAGCTTTGATACGCCTCCTTTTGAACGTGTCAAAGTTGTCATAACGAGAAACGGTCAGGACCAAAATCAGGAGTCACTGGTGAGTGTTTGTCAATGAGTTGTCTACCTAATGAATATACGTAGGCTCTGGGTTAAGAATCCATAACTAAAGCAGTGTGTAATTTTATGGAAATTGCTGCTTTTGTTTTCCTTTATTCTGTTGGGGTTGGTGCTCAGAGCACCGATTTCCTGTTGTATTTCTTTATGAACACTACTATAAAACGTTTTATTATGAATAATATAAGCAGTTTCTGTAATATAATATATCTTTTAAAATGGTAAAGACGTAATAGACCTTAGGATGATTAGTCATGATACTGTTGCAAAAGCGTCACAACTGACATTGAGTTGTATCATGACGTTGTCATTCTCAGACAGTTCCTGGTCAAGGTTTACACTACTTGGTCAGTAAAGTAAACCCGTTGAGACCGGTACATGTCGTATACTGGAATATATGATTCCAATGGTTTCTCAATGAACCATGAGTCTTGGAGACTCGTATAGACGAGTAAGTGTTTATAGCGGATAAACATTGAACGACTCACTGAAGATTCTTAATGGATGGTACACCAACGTCAATAAGAATCTTTTCGGGTTGAGTAGATTTTGTGATTCTTCGACTTGAGATGCCACTGTGGGCATATGAGACATCTTCTACACTTAGATGACAGTCACGTCACCGATCTATTAAGATCAGACCTCATCATGTTCGTTGGGTGTAGATAGATCCTCAGGGTGTCCTGTGTGTGTCGAGATAGGATCCGTCAGTTCTGTGTACAAAGCATAGGTAGTCCGTATATGATTAGCAATCAGATAAAAACCATGGGCCCGTGGTACATTTTAGAAGTTAGTTCTAAATGTTCTTTTTGAGATTGCTAATAGAGACGTCGACAGGATAGTCCCTATAGAGATTTGACGTTTACATCTATATCTCTGGGATATATCCAGATACTTGTGACGGAAGAATTATACATATGGCATGACCTCGACCTGTATGATTCAGCGAGATTATCCGTGGTCGTCATAATTTACGGGTGGGTAAATTATGGACACGAAATTGGATTTCGTGACGGATATGCCTGAATCTAGAGAGTCTCACTAATGAAATATACTCGTAGAGCACTAGGGCAACATTTATAAATAATATTGATTATTTATAAGTCGTTTAAAAGTTAAACGTAAAAGTACATGTGTAGGGACCTAATAGCCATTTCTTAATTTTTTGTGTATTTACATTTAATGATAGATTTTATCAAATACACATTAATTAATTATCAAATTGAGATATTTGACTTATATCATAAATATATATGTATTTGAATATTTAATGTAAATATAATACATATATTTAATATGTTTGTATTTAAATAATTATTTAATTATTTAATTGTTAAATAATTAAATTGATTAAAAATACAAATATCCTAAGTTGTGATAATTGTTGAGATGACTTAAAGATGCTTTATTTGACTTTAAGGAATTCATTAAATTGTTTAATGATGACTTTATCAAGTTAATAAAGCTTTAATTAATGAAACAAATTGAAAATATCATGATATTTTCTTTTACCACAAATTCGGCCAAGGCCTAATGGGAGAGATATAAATTGTTTGTTTCATTTTTTAGGGTTTAATAAGTTTCAAACACACAAAAATAACACAAAAGAGAGTTGAGAGCAAAAGTTGAAGGAAAAAGGAAAAAGCTTGGAAAAAGCTTGTTTTTGTAAGTTTTTCTTCTTAACCTTCAACATGAAATATGTTTCTAACATGCTTAGCTTCATTTTGTGATGCTTTGATGTTCTTTCTACTCTTATAGTTTGTGTTTATTTGTTTGAGAACTTGTATGAAAGATTGATGCATGTAAGTGAGCTTTAAATGGTTTAAAAGCTTACTTTTGATTCTTTAAAAATCAAAGTTGTCATTCTAGAGTTAGTAAGCCATTCCTTGGTGACCTAGAATTGTTCTAGAGTTGTTTCAAAGTGGTGAGGCTAGTTTGGTGAAGTATTGAATAGATTAAAGTGTTGGATTTTAAAGATTTGGTTTAATTGGATAATTTGGTAAAATTGAAAAATTAGGGTTCATAACCCACTCTAAATTTGAGGCTTTTCATATATGTGATGTATTATGGTATATATGATGCATGTAAATTTTTGGGTTGATTGGATTTGATCTTGTCATGTTTTGAACAAGATGGACCAAAATGTAATTACTTGAAAATTTTGGGTAGTCAAGACAATTTAAGGAAAAATTGGGGATTTATTGCAAATCTGATTTTGATGTATTGGATACATTTTAGAAATGATTTGGAATCATCCAAAATTATATTTGATAATTTTTGGACTAAAAAGATCAATTTACAAAGTTATGGGGTAATTCGGTAATTACC